>JAOBSW010000568.1:0-131879 GCA_026214975.1 Gentiana macrophylla
CATTAGTGAAAGAGGTGATCAAGTTGTACTTCTTTGGTAGAAGACAACAGAACATGTATGTTGTGGATTGGTCTCTGCAGATTCAGAACTTCGCTCGATTGTGCATACCAAGTCCGAACTAAATTGGTTATGGCACAAGAAGTTGAATCACTTAAACTTTGATGATATCAATCAGTTGGTGAAGAAGAATCTGGTGATTGGTTTACCTGAGATCACATTCAAAAAGGATGCTATATGTGATGCATGTCAGCAGGGTAAACAGATAAAGACAAGCTTCAAGTCAAAAACTAAACAATCAACTAATAGAGTGTTGGAGCTAATGCATATGGATCTATTTGGACCTATAACTCCAACAAGTGTAACTGGAAAGAAATACACCTTAGTGGTTGTGGATGATTATTCAAGATACATTTGGGTGATCTTCATGAACAAGAAAAGTGAAACACTTCAAAGCATGCCTAATCTTTTGAAGAGATTACAGAATCAGAAAAGTTTAACACTAATAAAGATAAGATCAGATCAGGGTACTGAATTTCTCAACAAAGTTATAAGAGAATATTGTGAACAGAATGGTGTACTACATCAACTTGCTGCTGCTGGTACACCTCAAAAAAACGGGGTTGCTGAAAGAAGAAACAGGACTTTAAAGGAAGCAGGAGAACAATGATCGTGAAGCATTGCTACCGAAAGATATTGGGCAAGCGATTAATACAAGATGCTATACACAAACGGAACATCGAGAAACAAGAAGCTTCAAGACACCTTATGAGGGTTTAGAATGGAAGGAAACCTAACATATCCTATTTCCATCCATTTGGAAGCAAGTGTTTTATTCTAAATCATAAGGTACACTTGAAGACATTCCAACCAAAATCGAGATGAAGGAATATTCTTGGGATATTCTTTGATCAACCAAGGCATTCAGGTCTTTGAACAAGAGGTCATCAAACATGAATAAACAATCCATGTTGTGTTTGATGAACCTAAGTTTACTGGTATGGAAGATGAAGATTGTGGACCTGCTGAGAATCAACAAGTCACTGATCCAGATTGTGTTGAAGTTTTGGAAAGATTCAATGATTTAAAAGTTTCGATCATCGCCTCATTAAGGGTGATTTTATACGATTTCTAATGATATATTTTATAATGATTTCCTCCACATTTATATAATTTGCATAGAAAATGAGCGTTTAATCGATTTATTGAGCAAGTGAGGTTTTTAAACGGTTTAATTGCAAAAGTGGTTGATTTATGTGTTTTATCGTTGGTTTTATATGTGATTACACTTTGCAATGTTTTGATGTCTTGTAGATACATATTATCGATCTAAAAGATGATTAAAAGATGATAAGGTTCGGATTTTGAGCATTATTATATCAACTCAAGTCATAATTACTAAAATGTATAAGTAGTAGTTATCTATCTATCCATATATTTATATATATCTTCAAAGGAATAAAAATATTCTTTGGGACACCCAAATATTCCCTTTGTCTTTTGTTTGTCTCTCTTTTTTTTTTTTCTTTCTCGTTTCCTTTGATGATATATATATATATGTATACATATCTTTATCATCGTTAAAACTTTTGTTTGTCGTAAATACTCGTGGTTCGATTCTTTGTGTTCAGTAAAAAGATAAGAATTATCATGGAGACGGAACTAAAGACTGAATCACGAGACGAGAGTTTTGCCTGACTGAAGCAAGAAAAATCTAAGAGGGGACAAAGAGAATCTTTTGGAGACAAAGAGAATATTTGATGAAGAAGGCATGTTTTGAGTCCTAAAAGATGGATTTTTGAGGAAGAGAAGAAGATGCCACGAGTTTACGAGATCAACGGATCAATATTTTCCAACGCACTTCTACCGTAACCTGTTTTTCGATGGAAATTTGACCCGACTTAGAGGCATTTTCAGGGGACGAGGTCTTGATGAAAGTTGTAGATACTAAAATGAGCTTTCCAACGCATTTTGAATCACGTCAATCGGAGGTCTACAACTCAAGTTATGATTTTTTTTCCCTAACAGCTCAATTATGGACGAGTTGGATTTAATTCCCTAAAAATATTGCATGTTACTTGCAATGATTCCTCCCTAACAAACTCCAAGCCTCCCTAACAAACTCCAAGCCTATCTAACAAACTCATCATTACTCCAAGCCTACCCAACTAACTCCTAGCCTCCCCCAAATGATACCTCCCTTATATCACCTCCCATTATATACACACATCCATCACCATACACGAGAGGATATATCCATCATAACTCCTCCATCTAAAAAAAAGAGAAGCCTTGGCCGCCCCTTCCTTGGCCTCCATGGCCATCCCTTTTCCATGTTTTCTCTTCACTTTTTATTTCTTTTCTTGAAGATTTGAAGATGTGTGTATGCATATATACATATATGTCTATGTATATCACTATGTAAGCATACATACAAGCTCCTTTCTTCATCTTTTTCTTTTAGTTTTGGGATCATATATGTATGCATATGTCTATGTATGTATATGTATATGCTTGTATGTATAAATAAATTAAGTTGTAATAAAACGATGATGAGAGGCTAAGCACGTTGGAACAAGCCTTGTGAAGCCGTTTCTTAGCAACATCTCGATTTTAACTGGATTATCTTGTAAGTTTTAATAAAAGTTGTATCTTTTCTATGTTTTTGTTGTTGTTATGCAATTTATATCGAGAGATGGTTGCTATTTGATGTTTAACGTTTGACGAGTCGTTGTTAAACCTTAGATCACCATAGTCAAGATTGGATTTTTGATCTAAAATAACGAGAGTTGTTAGGTTGAATATCTAGATTACTTAAATTGAGAGATTTCACACCTTTGTTATGAAAGCGTTAATCTTTAAGATCGAAAGATAAAAGATTGATAGGCGAGTTATCTACAAAAGTAGAAATTCATACCTTTGATGGGTGAATCACAATTTTCGTTAAATCACTACAAGATAATCCAGAGAAGAAATTGAGTGTTGTGGAATCGGTGGATCATTGCTTGTTCGTTGTTAAATTAATTAAAGAAAAAATCGTTTGTCTTTGTCTTGCTTCGTTTTCATCGTAGTAAATCGTAGTAATTTTATTGTAGTTTTAGTTATAAAATAGGTACAACTCGATTAGCTCGGCTCGTAATTATCCTTCCTGGCTTTAGATCGTTGATCTTTCGTCCGGTTTACATTTTGTTGTTTTCGCTTTTTTAGTTTTGTTTTGTTATAATTTTAGTAATAATAGTAGTCGTGACAACTTTTCGAAAAATTAAGAACTAGACCAACCTCGATTCCTCGTGGATCGACTCCGTTTTTAATCGCTATACTACGATCCTCGACTTGGGAGTAAACCGGATTTATTTATTACTTGTTTGTTTTGCTTTGCTATAAAATCCGAGACAAGTTTTGGCGCCGTTGCGACTCTGACTCGAGACGGTTGTCTAGTTTTATTAATTTTTTTAGTTTTTGTTATCAAGTTTTTCGTAGGTAGGTTTAAAAAAAAAAAAAAAAAAATAAAATAAAATCCCCTTTATCTTATCTTGTCCCCCTTGTCCCCCTTGTCCCCTACTCATAAAAAAAAAATATTCCCCTCCCATTATCTTGTCCCCTTGTATATATATATATATCTAGCATATCTATATATATATATATATACACACGCATACAAAATATATATATATATATACATATATATATATACATCCTATATATATATTTCACCTTAGTTTTGAAAAAAAAAAAAAAAAAAAAAAAAAAAAAAAATGACTCAGTAAATAATGAGTTGAAATCAGAATTACCGGGAAAAAAATAAAAAAAAAAAAACCAAGGAACACGTTTCAATCGTCGAGGTTGGGTGAAGGATTCTCGGTGAATCCCACTGCGAAAAGATAAGGAAAAAATCTCAAACCTCGTGATTTAGGTGTTGGTGTTCGAAATTTGGTTTATGCAAACTCGAGAGTGAAATGTCCACCGCTTACACCCCGACCTCGAGCGAACCATAGTCAAACCAAACAGCGAAGAGTCCGTCTCCCGCGGTTCCTCCCGACGAAGGAGTGAGGCCGATCAAGATCTTGAGGAACGTCTGGCTGACGAGATCGAAGAAATAGTCATAATGGCTGCAGACGATAGACGTACGTTGGCTGACTACGCCATGCCTGGTGAAGTCAAGGTCAACCCGGCAATCGTTTTACCCGCCATTAATGCACCAACCTTCGAACTTAAACCTGGTCTTATCCAAATGATGCAACATGCATCCATCTTTCATGGTTTTCAGTCTGAAAATCCTCATACTCATATACACACATTTCTGGAAATATGTGGTACGACTCGCATTCAAGGAGTTAGTGAGGATGCGATAAAATTAAAACTTTTTCCATTTTCCTTACGGGGGGAGGCTAAAGAGTGGTACCACTCTCTCCCTGCTGACACAATCACCACCTGGGCGGAACTCGAGAAAGAGTTCCTGAGTCAATATTTTCCACCATCAAAGACAGCCCAGTGTTTAAATGAAATTTTCACTTTTTATCAGAAGGAAAATGAGTCTTTCTTCGATGCGTGGAAGAGGTTTAAATCTCTTCTTCAGAATGTCCCCACCATGGTTTGCCTTTGCAGAGGCAAGTCAATACGTTTTCAAAGTGGATTGACCGAGCTCACGGGCGGCATGGTCAATAGTTCTTCCGGTGGAGCATTTTTAAAGAAAACACTGACGAGAGGGGGTGGGCATTATTCGAGGATATTGCCAAATACAATTATGCCCCTCATATCAAGCTATCCAAGCACCTCCTCCTCCTAAGATCGAGGAGGTGAATATGCAAGGCTTGATCGCCATGCCGCAAAGCAGATGGCGACCTCTCAAATTTCTCCTAATCCGATTAATCGTAATTCTTCCTTTCCACGTAACTCTCAAGTTACATCTTTGTGAGAGTTGTTGCCGACCGACATATGGTTGGCCGGTGTCAATTTTTCTTCCCTCCGCTTATCAAGTTAATGCCGTTTCATGACTATAGCGGTATAATCCACCACATGTCGTAATTGTGACAATGTGGGACATACATCTCGTTTACATCTATGAACGGACAGAACGTGAAGTAAACGCTTTCTTTGGCCACCCAATCGAGGTTTAATAATCAATTCTTCGCCGCCAGTAATCTTCAAAACCAGGGTTTCGATCGTAATCAAAATTTCAATCCAAATTCAAATTTTAATCAAAATCAAAACTTCAATCGAAACCCTAGTTACAATCGTAACCGAACTCCAACTTTTCCAATACAAATCAAAAGTTCAATCGTAATTGGCCTAAAAATTTAATTTACATTTCAAAATCGGTCCACCAAACCTTATCCGCAAAACTTTCAAAACTCTCAAGGCCCCTCCCAATCTAACAATCTTGAAGCTAAGTTGGAGGAGCAAAATAAAAGTATCCAACTTCTGATGAGTACAAACAAGAGTTTTGAGAGGCAAATCGGGCAATTGGTGAACAGGTTAGCTTTAGACCGCCAGTGGTACCGCCTAGCCGGGCCACCGAAAAGAATCCTAAAGGTGGTCAAGTAGCTCAGACGGATTTAAATCACAGCCAATGCACTGACCTAGTTCCTTCAATTCCGTATGGTAGAGAAGAGGCCGGTGCCATGAATCTCAGATCCGGTACTCAACTAAGTGGTCCCCAAACAGGAAACCACTAACCCCTCCTCGCCAAACGATGAGGCAGAGGAAGTCGTGGCATCCATGCCCCTCTGCTCGTTTGATAGTACTCGGTGGTGACCCCGAGAAGTAAAGAGTTTGAAAGACCTCGTGGCTGAACCCCGAGAGATGAAAAATCAGTGAAAGTCAGGTGGCTGATCCCCTGACTAGTAAAAGAAGTGAAAAGGTGGTAAGGTGGAAAGATTTGGAAGATAAAGCTGTCAGTTCATCCTCGAAGCAAGTGTTTTACGAGGGTGATTTAAAGAAACTTCCATATCCACCTAGAAAAAGCAACATCGCCTTGCATGAGGACAAGAATTATGAAAAAGTGCTTAATCTTCAAAACTACTCAAAGTTAATCTTCCATTATCTCGATGTTTTGGTTGAGATGCCTAAGTATACTAAGTTTATCAAGGATGTTGTTTCTTCTAAAAAGAAGCTCGAAGACATGGATCGGTTGATTGGTAAGGATTGCTCTATGATAAGTTATGATGATCTACCAATCAAAAGGGGTGACCCTGGGAAGTTTGTGCTCACATTGTTGATGGGAGGCTTAGTCTTTCCAAATTCTTTATGTGACCTAGGTGCATCCATAAGTCTCGATGCCATTGTGCGTCTCAGAAACGACTTGGGTTGAATGATCTTTTAGAACCCACAACCATGAACCTTCAATTATTGATAGATCTTCCAAGAAAGCTTCTCTGGGATATTAAAGGATGTTCTAGTTCAAATAGATAGATTCACTTTTCCGGTTGGTGGTACGCCCTAGACTTTGGGAAGGATGAAAATACCCCTTTGATACTTGGAAGACCTTTTCTTTCTACAGCCAGAGCCCTCATTGACTGTGATGGAGGCCAAGTGACCATACGAGTTGGTGATCAGGAGGTGAGCTACAGTGTCTCCAAAGCTATTCAGAGACCCTCGATTATCCAACTGGCTTCTCTATAGAAGATATGTCTGATGATTTTAATGATTACATAGAAAAGCAAGTCATGGCTGTTGAAACTGAATATGAGCGATTAATAGAGAACTTGAATAATCATGGTTGGGTGAATCTAGAACAATTAGAAGTTTGAATTTGATAAATATTTGTTGAAAGGAGAAGCTTTGGCAGTGGGACCACTAAGTAGACTCAGTGATGTTGAGTTAAAAAGTGGGGAGCTTAAATCGAGTTTAGAAGACCCCCCTACAGATCTGGTACTGAAGCCGTTACCTAAGCATCTGAAATACGTGTTCTTAAGAGAAGGTGACAAACTTCCGTTGATTATTTACGCCAAGCTATCTCGATTAGAAGAGATGAAGTTATTGGACGCCTTAAGACGTAATGAGAAAGCCTTTTGTTGGCAAGTAGGAGACATCGAGAGGATATCTCCCGACATTTGTATGCACAAGATTAAGACCGAAGAGAGGTGCCAAGTGTGTTAGATGCCCCCCAGAGGAGGCTCAACCCTCATATGCAAGAGGTGGTCAAAAAGGAGATTATTAAGCTTTTAGACATGGGTATCATTTACGCAATTGCTGACAGTGAATGGGTATCTCCTACTCAGGTAGTTCCTAAGAAAGGTGGAATTACTATTGAGAAGAATGAGAAGGGCGAAGAAGTAGCATTGAGACTCAAGCATCTTTGGTTATAGAGTTTGTATGGACTATAGAAAGCTCAATGAAGTTACAATGAAAGATCATTTCCCCCTTCCATTCATTGACCAGATGTTAGAGCGTCTGGCAGGACATGCATTCTACTGTTTCCTTGATGGATATTCAGGATATTTCCAGATACCCATAGACCCAGCTGACCAAGAAAAGACCACTTTCACTTGCCCTTATGGTACATTAAACTACAAAGCGAATGCCATTCGGTCTTTGCAATGCCCCTACTACATTCCAAAGATGTATCTTGGCAATCTTTGATGGGCTTGTTGAAAAGTGTATGGAGATATTCATGGACGATTTCTCGTCTTTGGTCAATCCTTTGATGACCTGTCTTGATAATCTTGACCAAGTGTTATTCCGCTGTGTGGAAAAGAACTTAGTCCTAAATTGGGAAAAGTGCCATTTTATGGTAGATGAAGGAATAGTTCTTGGCCACAAGATCTCAAACCAAAGGAATGGAAGTGGATAGGGCAAAAGTGGAAGCTATAGAGAAGATGAATTTTCCTAGAAATGTGCGCTGGTTAGAGGTTTTCTTGGACATGTCGGTTTTTATAGGAGATTCATTAAGGACTTTTCCAAGATAGCCAAGCCCCTTTCTACTTTACTTAGAGAAGGCGTCGCTTTTAATTTTGATGATAGTTGCAAGCAAGCGTTTAAGGAGCTTAAAAATCAATTGATTTTGCACCGATTCTTATCTCTCCGATTGGAATCTACCCTTCGAACTTATGTGTGATGCATCCAACTATCTTGTTAGTGCGATCTTAGGACAACGAATTAAGGGAAATTCCAATTTATTTCTTACGCCTGATCACACACTAAACCCTACTCAAGTTAACTACACCACTACGGAAAAGGAATTATTGGCCGTAGTCTTCGCTATGGACAAGTTTCAGTAGTTACTTGTTGGGTCTTTGCAATTCTTGGTGGGTGATCACGCCGCTTTGCGATATCTCATGACTAAGAAAGATGCTAAACCGCGCTTACTACGTTGGATAACCGATCCCGCAAGAATTTGACGTTCATATTAAAGACAAAAAGGGCAGTGAAAACGTAGTAGCTGATCATGTTTCAAGGATGCTGAATGAGGAAGAGAAAAAACCAGATGATATAGACCTTTACTTTCCTCTAGAAAATGTTATGCTAATAGACGATTGCGCTCCAAATGTTCCATGGTATTCTTCCATCGTCAACTACCGCATTCCCGAGATTTAAATCCGAATTTTCATATCGTGGAGAAGAAGAAATTCTTCTCGACTTGAAAACATTTGTATGGGATGAACCTTACCTCTTCAAGATTTGTAAGGACGGATTGTTAAGAAGATGTGTTCTCGAACCGAGCAACGTGATATCATTAAACAATGCCACAGTGGGCCTACTGGTGGCCACTTTGGTCCCTGGAAAACCGTTGCTAAAATCTTTCAGTCCGGTTTCTATTGGCCCACGATCTTTAAGGATTCAGAAGCCTTCTGCAAGGCTTGTGATATGTGCCAACGAACCGGTGCTCTAACTAGGCGTTTTGACATGCCATTAAAGCCCATTTTAGAATGTGAGGTCTTTGATGTATGGGGTATTGATTTTATGGGTCCGTTTCCATCTTCCTGTGGAAACAAATACATCTTAGTCTGCGTTGACTATGTGTCAAAATGGGTGGAGGCTCAAGCCACTTCTATAATGACCATAAACGGTCATGAGCTTTCTTAAGAAAAATATCTTTGTGAGATTTGGATGTCCCGTGCCTTAATCGGTGATGAAGGAACACACTTTCCGCAACCGACCACTAGAGAAAGTCCTTGAGAAATATGGTGTCCGGCACAAAATTGGCACACCATATCACCCTATGACTAGTGGCCGGTCGAGAGAAGCAATCGAGTTTAAAGAAGATCTTGGAAAAAGTTGTATGCTTGATCCACGAAAGGATTTGAGTCTTAAGTTGGATGATGTACTATGGGCGATCGAATCGCCTATAAGACCCCATGGGTACATCACCCTATCGATGGTATATGGAAAACCATGCCACTTGCCAGTTGAGTTAGAGCATAAAGCGTATTGGGCTACTAAGTTCTTAAACTTCGATACCCAATCATGTGGTGAACATCGACTGCTGCAGTTGCATGAGTTAGATGAGTTTAGACTCCAAGCCTACGAGAGTGCCAGGATGAGTAAGGATAGAATGAAACTCCTTCATGATGCAAAGATCAAGAAGCGAGAATTTCAAGTTGGGGAGCAAGTTTTATTGTACAATTCCAGGTTACATCTGTTTCCTGGAAAGTTAAGGACACGTTGGTCCGGCCCCTTTGAAATTCTGCAAATCATTCCTGGAGGTGTTTTAGAACTAAGAGGTCATGGTGACCAGCCGTTCAGAGTGAATGGTCAAAGGTGCAAGCATTATATAGGTCAAACCAAAAAGAAACCTTTGATTGTTCATTTCCTCGACATCCTCGGGTGTGGTATGACTGAAGTCACTGAGTTTGATGAATTTTCACCCGACTTGTTTTACGAGGATGACGATGAGTTCATTAAAGGAAGTTATGGGCTGGTAGTTGGGATATGAAAGAACTTAAAAGGAGGCCTGAGTTAAAGAGAAAGTCTGAAAAGAAGAAGTCTACAATGGGAGGATTAAAAGTGTTTGGAAAACAATCGAAACTTGACCCCGTGTGTTAGATGTTTGCTTTCTGCAGACCACACCAATGATCGAGGCTTTACGATGTAGTGGGTGGAAGGAAGGTGAAGTGGCTTCTGATCCGAGGCTAAGAATAGCTTTGTTGAACATGTTAGTCTTTTACCAGTCAGACATTAAAGAACTGGATGTTTTTTTTAGAATAGGTATTTTTCTATGTTTAAAAAAAAAAAAAAAAAAAAAAAAAAAAAAAAAACCAAGTCTCAGGATGAATGTTTTGAATATCATTAAAGAGGGAACGATTAGGTGGTTATCCGAAAATCCCGAGGTATAACAAAGAGAAAATTCAAATACTTCATTTCTTGGACTTAGGTTGTTGAACCCTTGAGGATCTGGGTATAAAAGACTCACTACATTTCATTTTATGATCTAGTAGGAATATCTGACTTTGAGTTGATGATATATGCTCATGTGATACTCTCTATGATACGTATATGCTTAGATGTCCTATGTTTCCCTGTATGGTGATTTTTCCATCGAAGCGATTATTTCTGTGCTTGTATCATTTTTACGTGTAACATGTTATATTCCCCGTATCCCGAGATATTTCCGTGTTTGTCAAGTGTGCGGGATATTTTGCGATAGTGATTGTGCGCTTTTCAGGCGATGTCGATTTTTCGGTGGATGGTCCACGATCTACTACTTTCGTCCGACATTTCGGATCGGACGTCACATCCGTAATTGCCTCTTTCGACTACAATCGCCTAAGTGTTCTTTTTTTTTTTTACTCTGCACAACTTTGAGGACATGTTGTGATTTAAGTGTGGGGGAGGGAATAGTCGGTTATGTGTATCTACCATTTGCTTAATTCATTATGATTCTATGCAAAAAAAAAAAAAAAAAAAAAAAAAAAAAAAAAAATATAGCTAAATTTTTCGAAATTTTTAGTTTTTTCTTGTTTAGTCCCGAGTAAGCAATGCATATCTTTGTTCGGTTTTTTTTTATAGTCATTGATGCTGTATACCGTATGTTTAGTAGGTTAGTTGTTTCACCCGATATTATATGTTTCACAAGCCATAGTGAATGATGAGCTAAAATATAAAGCTATACCCCTTTGGATTAGTGATAGTTGATTATCTTATAAGTCATGTGCTTAGTGCTAACGTATATATCGTGACGATTATGATAGTTTGTGTTTAGATCCAAAGTATGTTATACTGTGAATATCTTAGGTTTGAATGTGATAAGTGAAACGTAACTAAAGTCTTTGAAAAAAAATAATAATGAATAAATTGTTTATTTGAGGTGTTATGCTCAGTGGTCATTAGAAAAAAAAAAAAATTTTACCACTGCTAGCCAGAAATCTCTAAGTAATCACATAAATAAATGGGTGTGTCGAAAGCTAGTCGATGATTGGAGTGAGGTAGGGCATTATCACGAAATGTCCTATACCACTATGATGACTAAAAGCTCACGACAGTTAGAAGAAGCTACCCTATGATTTGAGTAAGGTAGGGTGTTATCCCGAAACATCCTATTCTACTATGACGGGAAAGAGCTCATTCTAATGTGCGTATAAAATTGAAAAAAATTAATTAAAGACTTGGTTATCGTTAATCTTATACCTAGTATAAACCTATGAGATATGTTGTAGGATTATCCTCTCGAGTATATCGAGAAAGGTCCTAGATACATTCTATTATCCTTTCGGGATATGTCACGTTTTGTAGGGTGCATCTTATAAGTATCATTTATTACTAGCTTGAAGGGGTATTAACTAGTTTGCTTTGAATTTTTCAAGTTTGGACTTAGTGGAAGTTTTCTATGGCTATGCACACACACCGTGGTGAACCTCTCGATTTATTGAATATATGTTATATTTCTTTGAGGTGTCTATCTTTTCTCGAGCCTTGATTCTTGTTTTGTTTTGCTCGGGACGAGCAAAAGCTAAGTGTGGGGAGTTGTTAGGGTGATTTTATACGATTTCTAATGATATATTTTATAATGATTTCTCCACATTTATATAATTTGCATAGAAAATGAGCGTTTAATCGATTTATTGAGCAAGTGAGGTTTTAAACGGTTTAATTGCAAAAGTGGTTGATTTATGTGTTTTATCGTTGGTTTTATATGTGATTACACTTTGCAATGTTTTGATGTCTTGTAGATACATATTATCGATCTAAAAGATGATTAAAAGATGATAAGGTTCGGATTTTGAGCATTATTATATCAACTCAAGTCATAATTCTTAAAATGTATAAGTAGTAGTTATCTATCTATCCATATATTTATATATATCTTCAAAGGAATAAAAATATTCTTAGGACCCCAAATATTCCCTTCTGTCTTTTGTTTGTCTCTTTTGTTTTTTTCTTTCTCTCGTTTCCTTTGATGATATATATATATATATGTATACATATCTGCATCGTTAAAACTTTTGTTGTCGAAATACTCGTGGTTCGATTCTTTGTGTTCGTGTAAAAAAGATAAAATTATCATGAGACGGAACTAAAGTGAATCACGAGACGAGAGTTTTGCCTTGATCAAGCAAGAAAAATCTAAGAGGGGACAAAGAGAATCTTTTGGAGACAAAGAGAATATTTGATGAAGAAGGCATGTTTTGAGTCCTAAAAGATGGATTTTGAGGAAGAGAAGAAGATGCCACGAGTTTTTGAGATCAACGGATCAATATTTTCCAACGCACTTCTACCGTAACCTGTTTTTCGATGGAAATTTGACCCGACTTAGAGGCATTTTCAGGGGACGAGGTCTTGATGAAAGTTGTAGATACTAAAATGAGCTTTCCAACGCATTTTGAATCACGTCAATCGGAGGTCTACAACTCAAGTTATGATTTTTTTTCCCTAACAGCTCAATTATGGACGAGTTGGATTTAATTCCCTAAAAATATTGCATGTTACTTGCAATGATTCCTCCCTAACAAACTCCAAGCCTCCCTAACAAACTCCAAGCCTATCTAACAAACTCATCATTACTCCAAGCCTACCCAACTAACTCCTAGCCTCCCCAAATGATACCTCCTTATATCACCTCCCATTATATACACACATCCATCACCATACATGAGAGGATATATCCATCATAACTCCTCCATCTAAAAAAAAGAGAAGCCTTGGCCGCCCCTTCCTTGGCCTCCATGGCCATCCCTTTTCCATGTTTTCTCTTCACTTTTTATTTCTTTTCTTGAAGATTTGAAGATGTGTGTATGCATATATACATATATGTCTATGTATATCACTATGTAAGCATACATACAAGCTCCTTTCTTCATCTTTTTCTTTTAGTTTTGGGATCATATATGTATGCATATGTCTATGTATGTATATGTATATGCTTGTATGTATAAATAAATTAAGTTGTAATAAAACGATGATGAGAGGCTAAGCACGTTGGAACAAGCCTTGTGAAGCCGTTTCTTAGCAACATCTCGATTTGAACTGGATTATCTTGTAAGTTTTAATAAAAGTTGTATCTTTTCTATGTTTTTGTTGTTGTTATGCAATTTATATCGAGAGATGGTTGCTATTTGATGTTTAACGTTTGACGAGAGTCGTTGTTAAACCTTAGATCACCATAGTCAAGATTGGATTTTTGATCTAAAATAACGAGAGTTGTTAGGTTGAATATCTAGATTACTTAAATTGAGAGATTTCACACCTTTGTTATGAAAGCGTTAATCTTTAAGATCGAAAGATAAAAGATTGATAAGCGAGTTATCTCTAAAGTAGAAATTCATACCTTTGATGGGTGAATCACAATTTTCGTTAAATCACTACAAGATAATCCAGAGAAGAAATTGAGTGTTGTGGAATCGGTGGATCATTGCTTGTTCGTTGTTAAATTAATTAAAGAAAAAATCGTTTGTCTTTGTCTTTGCTTCGTTTTCATCGTAGTATGCTTGTAGTAATTTTATTGTAGTTTTAGTTATAAAATAGGTACAACTCGCTTAGCTCGCTCGTAATTATCCTTCACGGCTTTAGATCGTTGATCTTACGTCCGGTTTACATTTTGTTGTTTTCGCTTTTTTAGTTTTGTTTTGTTATAATTCTAGTAATAATAGTAGTCGTGACAACTTTGAAAAATTAAGAACTAGACCAACCTCGATTCCCTGTGGATCGACTCCGTTTTAATCGCTATACTACGATCCTCGCACTTGGGGTAAACCGGATTTATTTATTACTTGTTTGTTTTGCTTTGCTATAAAATCCGAGGCGACCCTCTTGAACACCTGCTTGTAATATTATGCGATGCAACAATCGAAGCGGTTCAAGGATCTATGAACCCCTCGTAGAAGAAGCTACAGAGACCTACGAAGATGAGGTTCACGATAATCAAAATAACCGTAATCCACAATGGTTAAGGAATCACCTATTTGAACAAGTTATTGGCAATGTACAGCAAGGTGTTAGGACTAGAAGACAACTGGAAGCTATGTTTACTTGTTTTCTATCTCAAATGGAACCTAAAGTTGTTGAAGAAGCAATTTCAGATCCAGATTGGATAATTGCTATGCAAGAAGAATTAAATGAATTTGAAAGAAATCAAGTTTGGACACTAGTTGAAAGGCCAAGTCATGCAAATATCATTGGTACTAAATGGGTATATAGAAATAAACTTGATGAATCAGGTACCATTGTAAGGAATAGGGCCAGACTGGTTGCAAAAGGCTATTCTCAAGCAGAAGGAATAGATTTTGATGAAACTTATGCACCTGTTGCAAGATTGGAAGCTATCAGATTATTCTTGGCACATGCTGCATATAAGAACTTCAAAGTATATCAAATGGATGTCAAAAGTGCATTTTTGAATGGCATTCTAGAGGAGGAAGTGTATGTACAGCAACCTCCTGGATATGAAATTAAAGATCAAGAAGATAAAGTGTATAGACTCAACAAAGCACTTTATGGATTGAAACAAGCACCAAGAGCTTGGTATGAGACTCTGTCTCAATTCTTGGTGGACAATGGATTTACAAAAGGCACCATTGACAAGACACTTTTCAGAATCAGTGAAGGGGAAAGATCTGTGTACTGCATTTATGTTGATGACATAATCTTTGGTTCTGAAAATGATTTACTTTGTGAAAAGTTTGCAAATCTAATGAAGAGCAAATTTCAAATGAGTATGATGGGAGAAATGAATTACTTCTTGGGATTGCAAGTTAAACAAATGAAAGATGGAATCTTCATTCATCAAACCAAGTATACCAAGGAGTTGCTGAAGAAGTTTGGTATGGAAAATAGCACTAAAAATTCAACCCTATGAGTACAAATATCAGATTGGATGAAGATAAAGAAGGCAAAGATGTTGATCAGACCTTATACAGAAGGATGATAGGCAGTCTGTTGTACCTTACTGCCAGCAGACCTGATATATCCTTTGCTGTAGGTGTTTGTGCAAGATTTCAATCTAAACCTAAAGAAAGTCATTTAGGTGCAGTCAAAAGAGTTCTCAAGTACCTAAAAGAGACTTTGGGAGTAGGGACATTGTATTCCAAGGAAGGAAGCTTCAAAGTTATATCCTACTCAGATTCAGATTATGCTGGATGCAAGATTGATAGAAAAAGCACCTCAGAACTCGCGGTTAATGGGAAATAGACTGGTCTCTGGTTCGGCAAGAAAGCAGATTCTATATCAACTTCCACTTCTTTGAAAGTTGAATACATTCTTCTTTGGAAGTTCTTTGTGCACAAGTACTATGGCTAAGACAACAATTAAGGGATTATGGAATTGAAGAAAAGGAAATTCCAATTATGTGTGATAACACGAGTGCAATTGCAATCACAGAAAATATTGTTTTGCACTCAAGAACCAAGCACATTGATGTGAGACATCATTTTATAAGAGATCATGTTGAAAAGAAAGATGTGGTGGTTCTATACATCCCTACTGAAGATCAACTTGTCGATATTTTCACTAAACCACTTGACAGTGAAAGATTTGCTAAATTAAGGACTGAACTTGGAATTATCAAAGTTGGTGATATTCAAGAATGTTTGGAATTCACCAGGGGATTAGTCTTTGCTATGTTGGGTGAGCTCACTTAGCAGATTAGTCATTGGTATCAACAATTCCATGTAATTATGTTTGGACAATTGAGCAAATGAGGTTTGCGAGGGATTGGTCTTTGTCATCTTGGGTGAGCTCACTTGACAGATCGATCATTGGTATTAAACTTCATCTTGTATTATCAATTGAACAAAACAAGGAGAAAACAAGGATCGCAGAGCCACTTGATCGCCAGGTCTTTGAAGCACTTTATCGCCAGATCGCTATGCCTACCCCTTTGAGGACTACCTGCTTTGAATGGAACGTTACGTCAAAGTTATTAAAGTCAAAAAGCGAGAATTGGCGGGATATTTATTTCATCCTTTATAACCGCAGATTAACATGATCTAACGGTTACAAACATTATGAGAAGTAATGGGCCACGTGTCAAGGCAAGATTTATTTGATTAATCCACTACAAGAAAATGCATTTTTATAAGGGAATTTAATAAAGGGTCAAAATCGGTTATTAAAAGTACCTTTTAATAAGGGTTAAAACAATCTTATGAAAATGATGCAAATTTGATGAGGAACCCTTAATTCCCGTTATTGTTAATCACTTATCCCCTTATTATAATACACCTAAAATATTCCCCTTATTAATGCGTACAAAAAAAAATCAATAAAATATTATTTTGAAATAATATAAAGAAAAAACATTAAAAAACTTATTGAAAAGGCTGGCCTCTTTCCTTTTTCATTATCATTATTCCACCACGATTTTCTACCAAAAACAAATTGCTCTCCGCCGCTCACCCTTCACCGGAGCTACCTTCTTTCGCCGGAGATCATCAATCGAAGGCAGCAGCAGTTCGGCTAGCATCTTCGCCTCTTCGCCTCTCAAAAACTTTTCTGGATGATTATTCAATTCTCTTTACGATTCTTCAATTTCCTTACTTTTACTGCTCGTTAACCCCCTTATGGGTAAAAAGAAATAGTTTTCTGGTTGCGTTTTAGTACTACTGTGGCCACAGAAGAAATCACTTCGAATCCGGTTTCTTTTATGAAGATCTAATAAAATCTACTGACTTCTGATGAATATGTGATTTGTGTTGAGTATGGCACTACAAGAAAATTTACTTTCTGCGGCTTGTTATTGGCGACGTGCATTTAAAGTGTGCCGCAAAAAGGTCTCTTTGCAGCTTGCAAAAAAATGCACGCCGTTTATTGTTGATCCATATACTATATGCGACGTGCATGATTCGTACGCTGCGAATAACAATCTTTTTTTTTTGTTCTTTATCGTCAAAATTAAAATAAATACTAATTCCCTTAAAAAAAACACGCTAAATTCTCAAACTACCCTACCTCCCCAATACGCAACTGCTCGATTTCTCAAATTTTCTCTGAGATTTCTTAGGATTCTATGCATCAATTCGCTTGATTCTTGTTCCAAAATTTCGAGGTCTCTTTCCTCTTGGTTATTTCAGCCACGAGAAACTAGAAATCTAATGTTGGTACACAACATTCCAAATTTATGAAGCTTGGTTCATCCCCCGTATGGATCAAAAGAAATAGTAGTGATTTGTTCTTTCTTGAAGGTCAGATGAGTGATTTGAGTCGGGATGTAGCGGATCGAGGCCTTGGTTTGATGGATTTGGTGGTTGAATCTTCATCGATTTGACTCAATTGCAAGGCGAGCTGGGGTTGTGCAGTAGATTTTTCTTCCTTCGGCAACACTTACCGATCTACATATGTGTCCAAAAATTTTGATAGCCAAAATGCATTCATTCCCTTCCCCCATCCTCTTATATTTTTTCCTTGATTTAACATGCTCTTCATCTAAGGTACTACTCATATGTTTGTGTTTTACTTATATTTGTTCCTTTTAGGTTTTATTTGTTGTAGCTTCTCTACCTTTTCATCGTCTGTTGGCTCTTTTTTTACTGTTAGCAAGTGCCACGATGATCTATTATGTTGATTTGAATCGGTTTAAGGTTGTCCTTCTTATTTATTTTTTTGGGTTTGTGTCATGCTCCTAGTGTGGTGAATGTGCTTTGACGATGGTGGCATGCCTCTGTTTTGCTGGTTCTTTAGCCATTTTCATGTTTTTGCTGGTTTTTGGTTGCACATGTGATGATATAATGAGGAGTTGCGGTGGCTATTTATGCTCTAATGATTGGGAAGTATGGTTGACCTTTATGGGTTTTCTGTTGTGAATTTATGATGCAAAATCCATCTTTATTTTTTTTTTCTTTTCTAATCACATCATAATTCATTTCAAAAGCATAACAGTTTGTTCTTGCTATAACTTTGCAGTCATTCTTGGTTGGTTTAGCTGCATCTGGAGCTTTAAGTTCTGCTTTGAGGTTCATCAATAAAACACACTTGACAAAACAAATCATTATCTTCACAAGGAAGTCAGTATGTGTTTTGTGTGTTCCTTTTCTTTATTTTTTGAAACAAACCTAAACCATTTTGATGTTCAGCTACCATGTATATATTTGCTTTTGATCAATATCCCTATTACACTAGTGGAATGGATAATGCAGGTAGCTGAAGCATAAGAAAGCAATGCCATATTATTCCATTCCTAAAGGATTTGGAAGAAATGAAATGAGCAAACAGTTGGCCTTTAACAAATAGCTGCAGTATCACTCAGGAGTCAGCTTTAAGTTTTTACTTGTAGTAGTTTTGATTATCTTAAAGTTCTACCTGTCTTTCGGTCTTTGTGAGGATCCTACTAAAGGATTTTAACATCTGAGGCATGAAAATAGTGTAGTCTTATTGTGTTGAGATGCCGATTATGATACATGCTTTTGTTTCCATGCCAGTGATGAACTTCATCTTCGCATGTGGACTCAGCTTTGGTGGTTTTTGGGACTCGATCACCGCAAATATTGTCTAGGTACACTCTTTGGAGTGTTTAGCTTTTTGTATAAGTCAGTTTTGTTTATTGTCTTTGGATTTAAATGGTTGTGTAGTGTATGGACCAATAAGAAAAGCCATTAGACCTTATGACATGTAAGCTTATAGTATTGATAAATAGATTAAAAGAAGTACCAGGTTCTTGAACTCATTTCATCCACCCATATGTTGTTTATTTTTATTTATTCATTGATAATACTACACTTGATTAACTTGTTGTTTTTTCACTGTCATGTTCAGAGATCATTTTGAGAAGAAGTTGTACGCTGTCAACATTGGGTACACATTGCATTAATTGAATAAGTCAAGTTCAAAAGTAAGTAAACATATTATATGATGTTGACCCCTGTTCTCTTTTCATTCTCTAGATTATTAATATAATAGTTTGAGTGGAAGTCTTACCATTCTTAAGTAATTGACAAATAGGCAGCCATACCATTGTCACTAATGTTTATTTCTTGTATGATAGTATTCCTTTTGCAGTCTTTCATGGCATGTGAGTAGGCCTTGAGATCTTGTTTAATGATTCTCCAAGCACACAAATGATATTAGTAGAGCAATGTTGCTGCTCATGTAAAGCTGTGCATTTGACAAAGGTCTATTGTCATATGTACCTTATTTTGATGCATCTTATAATGGATTTATTTGCATTACTATATGGATTTCTTTGAATTTTGTTCTGTTATATTATTGATGGACCAACTTTTGTGCAGGTTGGTATGAATGTAATTTATTAATCAAATCTTGTTGAGAGTTGACCGTCCCGATCTTGCAGGTTTTACGCTGTTAGACACACAAAAAGTTTGGTCTTGGAGGTCCACAAAGATCACAAATCTCCATTTCACATGGCAAGGTAGAAGATGGAGCTGGAAGAATGCTGGTAGCATAAACAATCTTCAGCAGCACTTCTTTGGATTCTATTTGATAACACTAGTGAAAAGGTAATAACTATAAGCAATGAAAGCTTGAGAAAATGGGCATCACTTAGTTCGAGTTCGCCTGCTCTTTGAAGTATAGATGGCATCAGGTAAACAGAACAGGGAGATTGGGGCTTCTATCAAAATCCAGTCTATTTCACGAGGTAACGAGTGTAAGTGTTAAACCAACCTGCCTTACTTAACTATTTTGCATAGCATTCTTGTGAACTATTTAAAAGATCTGAATTTTTGTTTGTCCCTGCTTAGTTTGAAAACATTTTTATTTTTCCTAATTCAGAAGTTGGGAGGAAATAAGGGCTAAGAGCACGACATTTTACCCTTTTTTGGCATTAGATTTGTTGAAAGCAGTATGCTTTTCACTTTTCAAAGTGTCTACACCCCTTAATTCTCATTTGCTACTTTCTTTGCAATTATCGAGTGTATTAACTGTGCATGTACTCTTAGAGATATAATAAGTTACCTATGTTTATTAGAACCAAAATTGCGTTCTTTGTCCTGATGAATTATTTGTTGAAAGTTTGGTTGACTAATATGTTTTTTTTTCTCTCACGATGTGTGTGTGCAAGTGTGCCACCGAGTTCGCAAAACTGAATGAGCTACAACTATGGAATGATATGTATGGAAGCAAACATTAAGCTATTTCATGTAGACATGAGAATGCCAACAAGTCGGATGTGCGTGCACTCAGAGGATCGAGATCATACAAAGGCGATTTGCCGATATAAAATCTCAACTCTTCCATTGTGGTGATATACCAATGCGGTAACTACCGTAAGTGACATAAGCTATAGTCTATATAAGTTACTGTCGTTATGACCAGGTCTTGGTCTGTATGGGTGTTTAGTACATGTGCAGGTCATGGATTTGATCTGAAAGTCTGGTTTGTTGTGTGCCAGGTGTCCTTAGGTATATCCAGGACATGTCCAGACTTGTCCAGACATGTCCAGGCTTGTCCAGACTTGTCCAAACTTATTTTTCTATTTTCGGATATTACATTATAGTCTTTCTTCACTAATTATTGATGGAAATTTGACTTTATGTAAAGTATGTAAAGGTGGATGTTTGTATAGTACTGTGAGTGTACATGTTCTTGAATGCAGTTGCTATTGGCAATTTGTTATTGAATCCTGATTAATGAGAGGAAAATAATCTATAATGAGGGGATGTTTTTTATTATCAAATTGTAATTTAATAAGGGGTAACTGAATCTATAATAAGGGGTTATTTCCATCATTAAATCACGATTTGTGAGGGGTAAATTACCTTATAATAAGGGTTTAGATTGTTATTAAAAAAATGATTTTTAATAACAGGAAAATACCATTATTAATGTCCGATATTATTAATAACGGGATTGAGTTTCCCGTTATTGAATACCTTTACCGGCGGAGGCAGTAATAAGGGGCCATAACAGGAGATTTCCCGTTATAAAAGGTTTTTATGAGGGGAAATGGACAATTAATGACGGGAAGTACCCTTATTAATAGCCGATTTTCTTGTAGTGATCGTGGTCAAGCATCAATGTACATGCACTGACAGTTACAACCACCCACTGTCTATTTTTACAGGCCTATATCTCAGCAGATTCTCTACTTGCAAAATCTGCTTTATCACTGCGATTTTTACACTGTGTGAACATAGATTTGAGAATCAATCTTCTTCATCTCACTCTTCTCATACAAATGGCGGAAAAGGTTGATGTCCAGATTGAATCAAGCCAAAGTGTTAGAGGCTTTGTTGTGGATGCAAACAGAACTGAATTGGCCTTTAACATTGGTCGAAGAATAAGGAGATATGCCGGTCTGGAGAATGTGTTGAATATAAGACTCGAGACAATCTCATATACAAATGTTGTCAGTTTCTGGAGAAACATTCAAATACAGGAAGGAACTGAAGCATTTACAACGGCTGTGAATGGACAAGAAATAGAAATTTCCTCAAGTCTGCTGAGGGAAGTTTTTGGATTTGATGAAGTGGTGGATGGCTCAATCAATCCTGAAGCAATGGGATTGGACAAGATGGCGTTTGTAGATCAAATAAAAACAAATGCAGCCACCAAATCCATTCCAGGCATCAACTGCAGACATATTGGAAATGAGTATAGTCTGCTGAGCAAACTCATTGCTAAAAACATACTTGGATTGGTTGGAAGTATGGACACTCTATCTGGACCCAAGATAGAGTTGATGATAATCATTTGCAGGAGCATGAAATTTAATTGGGCTAGTTACTTCATTCACTACATGAAGAAGGTAGCCAAGGAAGAAAGAGAAGGAAAGCGGAAATCCAAGGCCCTGCCCTTAGGTTTGATGGTTCAGACCCTGCTGAATCATCTGGGAATCCCTGATGTAGCATCTGAAAAGATCAATCAGTCTAGATACAAGAAGGAAATTGATGATGCTATTCCTGGTCTAGATGATGATGAAGAGGTTGCTGGAGAAGCTGCTGATGATGATAATGGTGGAGATGATGGTGATGCTGGTGGTGAGCAGGTCAAGCAACATAAAAAGAAATCTGTTAAACCTGCTACACCAAAGAAAGCTGCTAAGAAAAGAAAGGGTGGAGATACAAGGAAGATAACTGAAGTTTCAAAGCCTTCAAAGAAAACAAGCAAGCAAACATCACAGACTGCTGAGTCTGCTGAGGGTTCAGTGGAGGTTTCTTGACCTCTTTATTCTGTCGCAAGGAAAAATGTTGTTGAAATTCTGAGGGAACAACAGAAGGAAGCCAATAGAAAGAGGAAGTCTACTGTGGCTGAAAAGGATGATGAACCCATTTCCAAGAGGAGAAAAGAAATTATCCATAAACAGAAACATGGAAAAGGGAAAGAACTGAAAAGCTTGGAAGCACAAAAAGTCCAAGAGGAAGCATCAGTAGAAGAAGAAGAAGAGGCTATTGAGGCTGAGCCCTTGACCATAATCAAGCCTGTGGAGATTACTGACTCCTCACCTGAAGAGGTTGTCAAGTCTCGATCTTTGCCGGACGAGTTGTTGTTGAGCAATCTGTTGAAGATATCTGCAGCTTCATCGACCACAGAGCCTCTTTGTAGTATCTATGAAGAAACCACGACAGAAACCACCGAACTCGAACTCTTGTGGTAATTGAAGAAGTAGTTGAATAAATGGTTGAAGACCCTGCAATAGTTGCAAGAACTCAAGGGGAAGAGCAGTCTGCTGCTAATCCTGCTGATGAGCATGTAAGTCAGGGGGGAACCAAGTGTGGTACAGTTGGAAGTAGTAGGCACAAATTTACAATCTCAGCAATCTACTGACTTTCAAACATCTGTTGAAGAAACCATGAACCTACTTGTTGGAACCTTTGGAGGTCAACAAGGTACTGGAGTTGCTCCCAGGAGATCTTTCATGCCCTTTGAAAGGCATGTGAAAGAAAGGAAGAAAACAGAAGAATATGTAGATCCCAAACTTCAGAAAATTGCTGACTATTTCCAATGGAAGTTTGGTTTCTACAAGAGACAAAAGCCAGCTGCTGAACCTATGACAGATTTTGAAGAATGGGCTTTTGAAAAATTGGGAGTAGAGAACTTGCTGGATCTGGTTGATACCACCTTGCTGCAATCCAGATTGATGGACTTATTTGATGAGCAACAGAAGAAGGAGGGTATCAAGTTTAGGGATCCAAGAGATGGAAATGATGATTCTTCCTCATCATCGGATTCTAGAGGAGATTTCCCCTCTGGACCAAGAGGAACCAGTGGGACTGCATTAATCATTAAACCACCACACACTGTGATCCATCGATCTTTGGTAAGTCTGTTGAGGTCCAGCAGACTGGAGAGATGGATGAGGATCTACAGGATCTCACCATGGATGATCTGGAAGCATTGATCAATGAAGGAATTAATCTTAGTGCTAGTAGGCTGGCTGATGAACCAAGTACATTCTTTGTTGTAGAGCCCACTGCACAAAATGAAGCTGAACAGAGTGAGGATTTGGATGGAGAAAAAGTTACTGATTTCAATGAACCTAGTGCCAGCTCAGAAGAGTCCATTGAATATCAAGATGGATTTGACTTTGAGGGCATTCTTACTAAAACTGCCATCTTCCTGCACAAGATTGGTCATTCAGAAGGATTCCAAGTGGATAATGAGGCTATATTCAATCCACGAGAGAAATGAAGAGGAGGTATGCAGTTCTTTGGGCTACAAACAAAGACTGAACAAAGGTGGAGCAGAGAGTGCAGTTTCTTTGAGTCTCAAACGAAAGACTGGACAAAGGTTGGAACAAACATTGGGTTTGGAGGAAACCCCTGCTGTTGTTGGTAAGGCTGCTGTAGTGGAGCCTACTGGAGACAAGACCACTTTGAAGGAAAGATGGTGTGAGCTAACATTAATGAGAATGAGCAAATTTCTTTGGACTATGACTTCAGTGATGAAGAATTTCAGATGCCTGAAGAAGAAAGTATTGATGTTAATCCTCCACAGGCATTTGTCACTATTTTTGAGGAACCTGCCATTGATCCTATTCTGGAGGAATATGAAGGACCAACCCTGCTGGTCTAGATAGGAGTTGGGCAATGGTTGTGAGCAATCAGAGGCCACAGTACAATGTTGAAGAACCTGCTGATGAATCTACTGGTGGAAGGATGACCAGTGAAGTGCCAGTTGAAGTGTTGAATGAGTTGAGGACTGTAAGGCATGATATGCAATAGTTAAGGACTCAACTGGACTGACAGGAAGAAAGATTTGAAGAAGCGATGAAGATGGTGAATGAAAGCAGACACAATCATCGCCACAATTGCTTCAAACTTCACATCTACTCAAAATGCTGTGAATGATCTGATACTAGATGTGAGGGGAATCAAGGTTGGAAATACTACCAAAGATAAGTTTCTGAAAGACCAACTTTCTTCCATCCATCAGAAACTTGACAACCTTGTCGATACACTGAGCTCATCGAGCTGCTTCTTTGCACAACAACTGTTGTGCACGATCCTAAACTTCTTGAGAGGATAACCTCTTTGGAGCAAACAATGCAAGAAAGGATTACATCAATTGATACTAGGGTGAAATCATTGAAGGCCAACTAAGCAACCTAGTTATCACACGGGAAAGTGTGCATGGCCTGCTATCCCGGTTTGTTGATGATGTCAATAAGGGGAAGAGGCAACAGCAGAAAAAAGAAAGTGCTAGAGTCTTTGCAAAGAAGAGATGGGAAGCGAGATACAAATGCTTTGAGACAACCAAGACACTGTGGACTTCCACTCAGCGATGAGCTTCTCCAACAATACAAGAAGGTATACAATATCGGACATAGACCCTATCATGACAAGGGATTTCATGAAGGTCCGAACTTATTTTGGGACTTAAGTTTTGGGAAGCAAGAATCAAATCCTTGAGGGCCAAACACGAGAGGTGGTAGAAGTGGCATTGGTATACCTACCACAAAGGCAAAGGATTCGATGAATGAATTTAAAGAAGTGTATATGAGGTTAGGCTTGAGGGTAAATCAAATATCCCTTACTCTACACGAAGCATGGCATTGGTGGAAACATGTAAACCCTCATATTGACTTCTCTCTGATTGAAAATGATTGGATGAGAGATATGGTTAAAGAAATCAGAGAATACCAAGAACAAGCTGAGAAGGCCAGACAAGAGAGAGAAAGAAGACAGTAGATCAGCATACTTTAACTGCTTTATGTTTTAGCTGATTCAAGACTGTAATATTTTTGAACAAATGATTATAATGAAAGATGACTATATTTGTTATGTTTTTGTTTTGTATCTTTTTGCTTTGCTGTTAGGTGAGGGTATTGGCATCATCACCAAAAAGGGGGAAATTGTTGGACTTATTTCTTAGTTTTGATGATGAGTGCCAGACTAGCTGTTATAGTGCAAAGGCAAAAAGATGTCTAGATTAATTGTATAGGTTTATTAGAGTTTGATTCATAAATAGGTTTGATCAAACAAGCACTGTAATGGTCGGTGACTTCGTCAGAGACTAGTCTAGTCGAGAGGGTAAATAGGTCGATGAGACTAGTCAGAACCCATCAAGGCAAGAGGCGAAGGATGAGGGCTCAAACTCAGTTACAGAAGGCTAAGGGATCAAACTTAGTAATTTAAGTCAAGGATATGGGATCAGAATTTAGGCAAGTCTGTGATGACCTAAACTGATCACATATACCTTGTGTAGAAGGTCTAAGTTCCATAAGTTGGATGATGTTTGGAACTTGGTTATATTTAAAAAGGTGTAATCTAACTTCACAAATAAAAGTTAGATAAAAGAAGTCAGCTGCATTGCATTTTATAAACAGCAAATTGGAGTTCAAATAGATCGATAGGTATCTCAACAGATGATGAACTCTTTGATATAATACCTCGATTAATTCAAGATTATTGGAAGATTACATGGATAAGGACGGCCAACTATCTCTGACTTATCAAGGAAATCAAAGGTTGAGATTAAAAGAACGTTGGGATGATTCATATTTTTATCCATTGGATACAAGTCAAAGGGTGGGACAGGCCTTGCTTTGTCAAAAAGGAATTCGGCGATGTCACCCCATGAATAGTGATGAGAATGCGATCGAGATGGGACAAAATCAAGGCGGTTACATTTGAATTTCAAATACAAGTCACATGCATTCCTACCTATAAATAGAAGACTTTCAACTCAGAAATAAGAGGATGAATTTTGGATAAACTTTAAGAGATAACTCTGAGCTGAAAAACACCCTGCTGAACTTACTGAGCATAAAGCTGCTGATCTAGAGAATTACTTCAAGTGCATTTTGTATTCAAGCTACATCAAGCATACACACTTGAAGTGCAAGTCTTGATTAAATCATCCTAATCAAGGCTGCTTTGCATTGAATCATTTATTTGATTCAATCTTTATTTTATAAAGAACTCTTGAAGACAGTGAAGCATCTGTTGGGTGTGAAAGATCGTTGTTTGTGGTGGAGAGTGGTGAAGAGGCAATCCTACCCTTCAAGGACAGTGGAAGACTCGGGAGCAAACAATCCTACATGTTCCAGATTTTAGGTTTGTGAAGCCATAGTTATTGGTGAAGGACAAACAACTTAGGAATCTTTGTAACAATTTACATCAAAGATCTCTAGTGAATTTCCTCCAACATCACAGGAGAAGAGTGGGTGACAGGATTACACCACTGGAACCACTATAAAATCGCCTACTTACTTTCGAGATTTAATTTACGCACTTAGTTTATTTTGCACATCAACCTCATCGAATCTAGCAACCGATATCACACACTTGCACTAATGAGTATCTAATACTTAGTATCATATTTTAAAAACAAGTATTAAGGCTTAATTTTGATATAATTCCATTTGCACAAATTCAAAGCAAACTCAACTATCGATGAGACTCATGTTTATCAAGAAACTCATCGAAGTCTCAAGCAGACTCTGAAATATCAAGATTCTTGAAGTTGCAGAATTTGTTAACTCCAAAGTTTTAAGTGTTAAGTTTATTCACCCCCCCCCTCTAAACTTAACTAAAGCCTTTTCAAGGGACCAACAAACTCGTTACCAAAGATAAAACACAAATTTCTACTCGTTATAAAGGGAAAACACAAATTTCCGGAGATGTCCACTCGTTATCGAGAGAAAAGCCTTTTTTCTTCAAGGACAACTCGTTACTGAGAGAAAAACACGAATTTGAACTCGTTAATATGAAAAACAAGAATTCGAACTCGTTACCAAAGATAAAACACAAATTTCTACTCGTTATAAAGGAAAACACAAATTTCTGTGATGTCCACTCGTTATCGAGAAAAAATCATTTTTTCTTCAAGGACAACTCGTTACAGAGAGAAAACACGAATTTGAACTCGTTAATATGAAGAAAACATGAATTCGAACTCGTTACCAAAGAAAAAAACACAAATTTCTACTCGTTATTAAAGGAAAACACAAATTTCGGTGATGTCCACTCGTTATCGAGAAAAAACCTTTTTTTTCTTCAAGGACAACTCGTTACTGAGAGAAAAACACGAATTTGAACTCGTTAATATGAAGAAAACATGAATTGAACTCATTACCAAAGATAAAACACAAATTTCTACTCGTTATAAAGGAAAACACAAATTTCCGGCGATGTCCACTCTTTATCAGAGAAAAAACCTTTTTTTCTTCAAGGACAACTCGTTACCAGAGAAAAACATGAATTTGAACTCGTTAATATGAAGAAAACATGAATTCGAACTCGTTACCAAAGATAAAACACAAATTTCTACTCGTTATAAAGGGAAAACACAAATTTTCGGCGATGTCCACTCGTTATCGAGAGAAAAACTTTTTTTCTTCAAGGACAACTTGTTACCAGAGAAAAACAAGAATTTGAACTCGTTAATATGAAGAAAACATGAATTCGAACTCGTTACCAAAGATAAAACACAAATTTCTACTCGTTATAAAGGGAAAACACAAATTTCCGGCGATGTCCACTCGTTATCAGAGAAAAAAACTTTTTTTTCTTCAAGGACAACTCATTACCAGAGAAAAACACGAATTTGAACTCGTTAATATGAAGAAAACATGAATTCGAACTCGTTACCAAAGATAAAACACAAGTTTCTACTCGTTATAAAGGGAAAACACAAATTTCCGGCGATGTCCACTCGTTATCGAGAGAAAAACCTTTTTTCTTCAAGGACAACTCGTTACAGAGAAAAACACAAATTTGAACTCGTTAATATGAAGAAAACATGAATTCAAACTCGTTACCAAAGATAAAACACAAATTTCTACTCGTTATAAAGGAAAACACAAATTTCGGCGATGTCCACTTGTTATCGAGAGAAAAACCATTTTTTCTTCAAGGACAACTAGTTACCAGAGAAAAATACAAATTTGAACTCGTTAATATGAAGAAAACATGAATTCGAACTCGTACCAAAGATAAAACACAAATTTCTACTCGTTATAAAGGAAAACACAAATTTCCGGCGATGTCCACTCGTTATCAGAGAAAAAACCTTTTTTTCTTCAAAGACAACTCGTTACCAGAGAAAAACACGAATTTGAACTCGTTAATATGATGAAAACATGAATTCGAACTCGTTACCAAAGATAAAACACAAATTTCTACTCGTTATAAAGGGAAAAACACAAATTTCCGGCGATGTCCACTCGTTATCAGAGAAAAAGCCTTTTTTTCTTCAAGGACAACTCGTTACTAGAGAAAAACACGAGTTTGAACTCGTTAATATGAAGAAAACATGAATTCGAACTCGTTACCAAAGATAAAACACAAATTTCTACTCGTTATAATGGAAAACACAAATTTCCGGCGATGTCAACTCGCTATCACTGAAAAAACCATTTTTTCAACAAGGACAACTCGTTACTAGAGAAAAATACAAATTTGAACTCGTTAATATGAAGAAAACATGAATTCGAACTCGTTACCAAAGAAAAAACACAAATTTCTACTCGTTATAAAGGGAAAACACAAATTTCCGGCGATGTCAACTCGTTATCAGAGAAAAAAAACTTTTTTTTCTTCAAGGACAACTCGTTATCAGAGAAAAACACGAATTTGAACTCGTTAATATGAAGAAAATATGAATCGAACTCGTTACCAAAGATAAAACACAAATTTCTACTCGTTATAAAGGAAAACACAAATTTCGGCGATGTCCACTCGTTATCGGAGAAAAACTTTTTTCTTCAAGGACAACTTGTTACCAGAGAAAAAGATGAATTTGAACTCGTTAATATGAAGAAAACATGAATTGAACTCGTTACCAAAGATAAAACACAAATTTCTACTCGTTATAAAGGAAAACACAAATTTCGGTGATGTCCACTCGTTATCGGAGAAAAACTTTTTTTTTCTTCAAGGACAACTCGTTACAGAGAAAAACACAAATTTGAACTCGTTAATATGAAGAAAACATGAATTCGAACTCGTTACCAAAGAAAAACACAAATTTCTACTCGTTATTAAGGAAAACACAAATTTCCGGCGATGGCCACTCGTTATCGGAGAAAAACCTTTTTTCTTCAAGGACAACTCGTTACAGAGGAAAAACACGAATTTGAACTCGTTAATATGAAGAAAACATGAATTCGAACTCGTTACCAAAGATAAAACACCAATTTCTACTCGTTATAAAGGAAAACACAAATTTCTGCGATGTCCACTTGTTATCGAGAGAAAAACCTTTTTTCTTCAAGGACAACTCGTTACAGAGAAAAACACGAATTTGAACTCGTTAATATGGAGAAAACATGAATTCGAACTCGTTACCAAAGATAAAACCCAAATTTCTACTCGTTATAAAGGAAAACACAAATTTCGGCGATGTCCACTCGTTATCGGAGAAAAACCTTTTTTCTTCAAGGACAACTCGTTACCAGAGAAAAACACGAATTTGAACTCGTTAATATGAGGAAAACATGAATTGAACTCCTTACCAAAGAAAAACACAAATTTCTACTCGTTATTAAGGAAAACACAAATTTCCGGCGATGTCCACTCGTTATCTGAGAAAAAACTTTTTTTCTGCAAGGACAACTCGTTACCAGGGGAAAAACACGAATTTGAACTCGTTAATATGAAGAAAACATGAATTCGAACTCGTTACCAAAGATAAAATACCAATTTCTACTCGTTATAAAGGGAAAACACAAATTTCCGGCGATGTCCACTCGTTATCAGAGAAAAAACCTATTTTCTTCAAGGACAACTCGTTACCAGTGAAAAAGATGAATTTGAACTCGTTAATATGAAGAAAACATGAATTCGAACTAGTTACGAAAGATAAAACACAAATTTCTACTCGTTATAAAGGGAAAACACAAATTTCCGGCGATGTCCACTCGTTATTAGAGAAAAAACCTTTTTTTCTTCAAGGAAAACTCGTTACCAGAGAAGAACATGAATTTGAACTCGTTAATATGAAGAAAACATGAATTCGAACTCGTTACCAAAGATAAAACACAAATTTCTACTCGTTATAAAGGGAAATCAAGCCAAGTTACCACCTGGCCCTTCAAATTCGAATTCTTTCAACTCAAACTATCAAAGGACAGCTCCTAACTCCCAAAGGCCTCAAGGAGGATGGAACCAAACTCAAAATCATACCACCTCATGTGTCCCTCAACACAAATTTGATGAGCTGGTAGACATGGTGAAGACTCTGTCTACTAGCGTTAAAGCTATTGAGAGACAAGTTGGTCAGATGGCAGACCAGCAAGCAAGCAGACCTCACGGTAAACTTCCGAGTTATACCGAGAGAAATCCGAAAGGCGATGTGAATGTTTTGCTTTGCCATTACACCTCGATGGGAGTATGGACAAGAAGAGGAGTTGAATGAAGTAACGTTGAGAAGTGGTAAGAAGGGTGAATCCGGCAAGATGTCGGAAGCGAGTAGCCCCTCCCGACGCCATGAGTTCGGGGGGAAATCAAATCACATGCCGGAGAAAGCAACGATGAGGAGCTTAGTGACAATTCTTGGAGGACGAAAATAATTCGATGACGAGGAAAGAAAGGAAAGTCAAGGGACGGTACCACGACTAAGAAAAAGAAAGAAAAGTTCGTAAGATGGAAGGGCGAGGAGGATGAGGTGATAAAGAATCAAGCTACTGAGAGGAATGATAAAGCCCTTCCTTATCCCCAAAAGGAAAAGAAAGCCCTCACTAATGACAAGCGGTATCTTTGGAGTGAGGAGGATGCTTAGAGACACTCAAGTTAGTATGCCCTTAGCCGAGGTATTAATCGAAATGCCTAAATGCTCTAAGTATCTTAAAGAATTTCCGTGGGAGTAAGAGAAAGCTTCAGGGATGGTGAAGAAGTGCTACGTGAAGATTGCGCGATGGTTTCACAGAAAGTCGCTGTTAAGCGAGGTGACCCTGGTAGACCTTCAATCTCTGTGAGATCGAAGGCCATTTGTTCAAAAATGTCTTATGCGACTCGGGGGCCTCTATTAATGTGATGCCATTAAGCGTATGCAAAAGCTCGGGTTAAATAAAGGATGCGGAACGCCCGATTTCTCTTGAGATGGTAGATAAATCTAGCGGATTGCAGCCGGTTGTGTAGCTAATGTTCTCCTTCAAGTTGAACATTTAGTCTTCCCTACCGATCGGGTTATTCTAGACTATCCACACGATAGGTAGATGCCTCTAATTCTAGGCCGAACCTTTTTAGACACTTCTAACGCTCTCATCGACTTCACGCAAAGGATGATTACTCTTAGAGTCGATGACACATCCGTTACCTTCACCCGAGGACATATCCACGAAAGAGCCGTAATTGATGAAATATCGTTTGTCGAAGCTATCTATGAGGACGGAAAAGATGCTTACTCTGAAGAAGCAGAGGAGTTGACAGAGATAGGTGTTTTTGAAGTCATGGACATTGAAGATCCAGCTGACTGCGGACCATCTTCTAATTCATTACTGACCCGTCGTCATTGACGAGTCATCTTCACTCGCTCACCGAGCACATTAGTGAGTTAGAAGCATGGAGATGCCCAAACAACAAACGATGATCTCAAAGAAGCTGAGTCGGGAAGACTTCATCCTGGTGAAGAAGAAGCTCGATGGGTAGTTGGGACGAAGTAGACTTTTGGAGAGAAACTACTCATTGGGAAGTAGATGATTGGGAAGAGTTGGCGAAGAAGAGCTTAAAGGCGAAGAGTTAAGAAAAATGATCGATCACAAGAAAAAGGAAGCAAGTGTTGACCGGAGGATCCCGATGGATGATTTGATCGATACCTTTACGGGGTTGAGCCTCGGGAAGATGAGTTATTCTTTAGTCAACCACTCCAAGCTCATAAAGAGAAAGGTGGCCCGTTAAAGTCTAGTATTGAGCAACCACCTCATCGATTTAGAGCTCAAACCGCTTCGAAACACCTTAAGTATATCTTTCTTAAGGATGGAGATAAATTGCCTTTGATCATTTCTTGAAACTCGACCCTGAGCAAGAAAGCACGGTGATAGAAATGCTTAAAAGAATATCCTCTCGTTTGGATGGCAAGTGGGTGATATCCGAGGAATCACCCGGATGCATGCATGCATAAAATCGAACGGAGGAGGGAGCTAAAAGGTTAGACAACCTCGAGAGAAGGCTGAATCCGCATATGCAGGAGGTTGTCAAGAAAGAAGTGATAAAGTGGCTTGACATGGGCATCATCTATGCAATCGCCGATAGCGAGTGGGTCGACCTACTCAAGTTGTGCCAAAGAAGGGTGGAATCAGCGTAAAAGAATGAAAAAGGGAGGAAGTTGCCTTACGACTCGTGTGAACTCTGAGTCGTATTGACTATCGTAGACTTAATGAGGTTACCGCCAAGGACCACTTTCCCTACCCTTCATTGACCAACTTATTGAACGACCGAGTGGTCATAAGTATTATTGATTCCTTGATGGCTATTCGGCTACTTCCGGATAGCCATTGATCCTAATGACCAAGAGAAGACAACTTTTACGTGTCCATCGGTACTTTAGCTTTTCGCGAGAATGCCATTCGCCTATGCAACGCACCCGCGACTTTTCAACGGTGCATGTTAGCCATTTTTATGGACTTGTGGAGCAATGCATGGAGGTCTTCATGGATGACTTCTCGATCTACGGCCATAGCTTTGATGAAATCTTAAGGAACCTAGATATGGTACTCCAACGGTGTGTTGAGAAAAATCGGTGCTTAATCGGGAAAAATGCCATTTTCTAGTAGGCGAAGGAATCGTTTTGGGACATAAGGTGTCCAATCTTTGGTATTCAAGTTGATAAGGCTAAGGTCGAAGCCATTGAAAGGATGACGTACCTAAGGCGGTGAAAGAGGTACGAGGTTTTCTAGGTCATGTTGAAAGCTTCTACAGCGTTTCATTAAAGATTTTTCTACCATCGCCAAGCCTTTATCAAATCTTTTGAAAGATGATGTAGATTTCTTGTTCGATGCGAAGTGCAAAGAAGCTTTCAATTGTCTGAAAGACAAGCTTATCGATGCCCCTATTTTAGTTACTTTCGATGGACCAAGCCTTCGAGTTGATGTGCGATGCCTCTAATTACGCCCGTGGCGCAGCTTTTAGGTCAAAGAGTTGATAAAGGTTCAGGCCCATTTATTATGCGAGCCGCACCTTGAACCCGGCTCAATGCAATTATACCACAACCGAGAAGGAATTCTTAGTCGTTGTTTTTGCCATTGACAAGTTTAGAAGTTATCTTCTAGGGTCTCAAGTTGTTGTTTGGACCGACCATGCAGAATTTCTACGCTACCTTATGGACAAAGCGGATGCAAAACCAAGGTTACTTCGATGGATTACGATTTTACAAGAGTTTGACCTTGTGATTAAAGATAAGAAAGGTAGTGAGAATATTGTGGTGATCATTTATCTCGCTTAGTAAATGAGGGTGCGAGAGAATCACAATGATATAGGCATTGATTTTCCGACTGAGCAATTGATGAAGCTTGAAACGGTTAGGCCGTGGTATGCTGACTACGTCAACTATTTAGCGAGTGGTCATTTAGAAGACATGACGTATCAGGAGAAGAAAAAGTTCTTTTCTGATCTTAAATATCTCGTATGGGAAGATCCTTATTTGTTCAGAATCTGTAAAGACGGGTTGCTTCGACGGTGTGTTCGGAGCATGACGATGGGATATCCTAGAACAATGCCATAAGCGGTCCTACGGAGGTCACTACGGAACACCAAAGACGGTTGCAAAGATCCTTCAATTTGGATTCTACCGCCGACTCTGTTTAAGGATGCAGAAGCCTTTTGTAAAGGTTGTGATAGGTGCCAGAGAACTGGACGGCAGAGTAGTAGGATGGAAATGCCACTTAAGCCCATTCTTGAATGCGAAGTTTTCGACGTTTGGGGCATAGATTTTATGGGACCCTTTCCATCTTCGATGCGGTAATAAATATATCCTAAATGCAGTAATCGACTATGTTTCCAAGTGGGTTGAAGCCATAGCTACCCAAACTAATGATCATAAAGTCGTGAAGAAATTCTTGCAAAGAATATCTTTACCGATTTGGTCGTCGAGAGCACTCATTAGTGATGAAGGTACCCATTTTTGCAATGCGCCGCTTGATAAAATCCTTGAAAAATATGGTGTCAAACACAAAGTTGGTACACCATATCATCCCCAAACCAGTGGCCAAGTCGAGGTAAGCAACCAGAGCTTGAAAAGAATTTTAGAAGACCGTGAACAATAATCGATCTAATTGGAGTCTTAAGTTGGATGACGCGTTGTGGGCCTATCGTGATCGCATTTAAAACCCCGATGGGCACATCACCCTTCCAAATGGTCTATGGCAAAGCTTGTCATTTAATTGTCGAACTTGAACACAGAGCTTTACGGGCAATTAAATTCTTAAATTTCGATAGCCGACTCTGTGGGAGAAACGGTTGTTACAATTGAGCGAGCTCGATTTAATTCGGACTCCGTCGTCACGAGAATGCTAAGCTTAGCAAGGAAAGAACGAAGATGCTCCATGACGCTAAGATCAAGGACCTGAGAATTCAAAGTTGGTGAAATGGCTTTACTCTATAATACTAGACTTCACCTGTTTCGGGTAAACTCAAGTCTAGATGGTGCAGTCCCTTTGAGATTCTCGAGGTTAATCCAAGTGGAGTAATTACTTTGAACGGGTATGGTAATCAAGCTTATAGAGTGAATGGCCATCGACTTAAGAAATATTTTGGGCAACCAAAGGAAAAGCCTAAGACTCTTTATTTCCAAAGAAGAGATGAGAGTCTGAGATGTCTGATTTGTGAAGAGATTCCATCTTATTTCTTTGAGTCAGGATGATGACATTCCTACCTCTAATCGTGAGGAACCTTCTCCCGAGACCCGAAAGCGAGTTAGCACACCTACGCCTATCATCCGCAAGAACAAGAAGAAGAGAGTAAGTGTAGTTTGGAGAGAAAAGTTTAATGATCTTATAGCACACTTGACTTGTTGTTGTGGTGAAAATCATTTCCGCCCCAGTGCTCCTGATTCTGATACTGAGGTGGTGGTAGTCAAACCAAAGTGTCCCGATCCGGATTGATTCTTGAACTTTGTGTCAAGCTATTGACATTAAAAGAGCGCTCCTAGGAGGCAACCTAGTTTTCTTTGTTCGTTTTCTTTTCTTAGGTTGTTTTGTTTTATTGTTTTAGAAATAATACTTTAGTTGATTTTGTGTTGATGGTTATTCCTCCTACATTCATTGTAAGTGTTTTGTGTTATGTGTTGTTCATATACCCCGTGTACCTCGAGATTATATGGTATGTCGAGTGTGGCAGATACTTTTGAGCAGGTTCGCAAGCTTTTATGTCCAGTGTTGTCTATTCGAGTTGTCGCGGTATATTCATGCTCCGGCCTGACCTCTGCCAACTTTCATCCGACAACCACTATTGAAACCAGCTAAGTTTTTTTTTTATTTTTATTTTATTCTGCACATTCTTAGGACATAATGTGATTTAAGTGTGGGGGGGTAAATTGGGTATGTTTTCATGCTATATCCTTTGAAATATGAGTGAATGTTGAATTTCGAGCAAATTTTAAATTTTTTGTGAATCTCGAGCATATGATTGAAACTAAATGCTTGCTAGTTGTAGTTTTCTAACGATGATAGTATGTGACTTAGTAAGATAATTATAGCATGTCTTTACTTTCATGGAGCTAGTATTCATTCTTCACGTTCACGAGAGCCTTTGATTTTGAAGCAAGATTTTTGAACTATATCCTTTCATTGTTTTAGTGATTTATCTTAGGAAGGTCAGTATAGTAACACCTTAGTTAGACCGTGTGCTGTGAATATCATAAAGTTCGAATGTGATAAGTGAGATGTAACTTATGGCTTGAAGAAAAGAATGAATAAGCAATCATAATAAATACGTTTGTCGAAAGCTGGTCGATGATTTGAGTGAGGTAGGGTATACCACGTATGTCCTATTCCACTATGATGACCAAAAGCTCACGATTAGATTAGAAGAAGCTACCTTATGATTTGAGTAAGGTAGGGTGTTATCACGAAACATCCTATTCAACTATGATGGGTAAGAGCTCATTCTGATATGCGTCAAATTTGAAATTTTTTGAAAATGATGAGTAAAAATAGAGTGAAGTCTTTGTTATCATGGATCTTATACCCAGTAGAACCGCATGATATGCTGTAGGGATTATCCTACTGAGTGCGTGGGAAGGCTTTGAGTGGAGCTATTACTGTCTATGTCTAGGATAATCATTGGATTTTTGAGAGGATATTTCTTTGAAAGGCTTGTTAAATTTGGAAAGGGCTTGTCACACATACACTGAATCTATCTCTGTGATGGTATTGTTTGCTATAGTTGTTGTATCTTTTGTTACGTGAGTTAGAGATCTATGTGGATTACATGAAAGTTGAGCGATAGTTTTGATTGTTTTGTCCGAGGACGTACAAAAAGCTAAGTGTGGGGGTGTTGTTAAGGCCATATTTATATGATTATTAAGGGTTTATTTCATTATTATTTTCCCCACATTTGCATAATTTATATAAGAATTAAGGGTTTAAGTGTAATTATTAAGTGAATGTCATTTTAATATGGTTATTTGCAAAATTGGTTATTTTAAGTGTTTAATTGATTTAATTATGATTATTTGGATTTCATTATATTTTGCAATGTTCATTTATCTTTTAGGAGGCTTAATTTCGAGATGAGAGAGGATCAATCAAAGATATGGGAAAATAAAAGAGATAAGGAAAGAAATCAATCAAGATAAAGATGGAAATATCAAGAAATCCGTTCTGCATCAATCTGAACGAGCGTCCATGCAGCGTCCAGTGTGAACGGGCGTTTGGTAATTCGGACGCGCGTCCAGCGAAGAAAAGTTGAACAGAGAGTTTGGACGGAATCTGGACGAGCGTCTTGATAGCGTCTAAGGCATCTTGAACGGGCGTCCATATAAGTGAACGAGCGTCCGGTGCCGACTTAAACCCTAACCGACTTAGAGCTCTATAAATACAGCAGCAGCCCCAACCCCAAGGATATACTTTTTACATAACATTGAGATCGCACTTTCACACCAAAAAGCTGCGGCCAGAACCCTAATTCCACAGAGATGAATTTCTCCAATCCAACAATCATATTCAACATGATTGTTGGCTAGAAACTCTGCAAAGTGAGTCGACGGAGGAAGCTTATCAACAACACAACCAACTAGAGAGTTCGATGCTTTATGTTAGTGAGTTTAATTTATAGTTTTCATCACTTTGGATCTTTGTTTTGTATTGTTCATGTTTTGTTGGAATTAACGATTCGATGAAACGATTTATCTATATCTATATGCTTGGATCTATGTATGAAAATATATTGGTTTAAGTTTTATTTCGTTCAAGTGATGCGGTTAATTGTGTTATAAGAGATTATGCATAGTTGATTGAGTAAGAGTATTAGAGATAATCTTGTGATCATGTCTTGATTGCTGTTTAGTTTTACTTGAAAAGATAAACGAAACCCTAGAATTTGGTTGAAGAAATTTAATTGAATTCGTGAATAAATCACTACTAAAAACTATGTATTTTTAATCACCGTCTAGTTGGATTGTTGGTTGATAGGTGGAACCTAGTCGCCTTCTTTGTGTTTTCCTTTATTGTTTATTAATCGAATCGTTTAGATTAAGCTTAGTTTAAGTTCTAGTTTTATAAACCTAATTTCCTCTTTGTTTTCTGCACTTTTCGCTTGATTCGTAATCGGACGTTCGTCCATAATAGTAGACCTTTCGTCCATTAGATTTAGTTTCCAGACGCTCGTTCATCAAAGTGAACGCTCGTCCGTCTTTCTGTTTTCTTATTTTCTGCTTGTTTTTATTCCTGTTTTAGTTTCAATTCTTAGGTTTAGGTTTTAGTTTAGTTTCGACCGTAGTTTAGTTAATAATTGTGACATAATCGATATAGATTTATACTTGAATTCGATAAACATTCCACTCCCTTAGGACGACCCGTTAACATCCTTTACTACGATCCTTATACTTGGGGTGTTTCGGTTATAAATTGTAAAACTCGTTTTTACCGAACAAGTTTTTGGGTGAGGTAGGGTGTACCACGTATGTCCTATTCCACTATGATGACCAAAAGCTCACGACAGTCAGTTTATAGCTGCCTTATGATTGGAGTAAGGTAGGGGATTATCTTGAAATGTCCTATTCGCTATGAGGGCAAAAGCTTATTACGATGTGTGTTAGAAAAATGTGAAAAAGTGAAAATATTGAAATATATTATTATGAATAAGTAAGGACTTAGTTATCGTTAATCTTATACCCAGTATAAACTGAAGGATATGTTGTAGGGATTATCCTCTGAGTCTGTCAGAAATGTTTTAGATATTCTCTACTATTTCTTTTTGGGATATGTATGTTTTGTAAAGTGCCTGTTATAATTTTTGAATATTTCTAACTTATATGGGAAACCGGGCTAGTTTTGGTTTGAATAACTTTCAAATTGTGGAACTTAGTGGAAGTTTATTATGGCTATGCACACACTCACTTGGGTGAACCTCTAAACTACTTGAATATGCTTTATATTTGTATAGATGTTTATTTGTCTCGAGCTTGATTTTGTTCTGTTTTGCTCGAGGACCAGCAAAAGATAAGTGTGGGGGAGTTGTTAAGGGCTAAATTGTAGTATTTATACATATATTTTCTATATCAATTTCCCCTACATACGTATGATTTTCATAGATTTTGAGCTTATAATTGATTAATTGAGTAAATGGTGTTTTTAATAGTTAAATATGAAAACGTATCGATTTATATGCTTATTTGGTGATTTTATGTTGCTTTGGAATTGTGTTACGTTTTGGTATGTTTTTCGATGTGTGTAGATACATATCTTTAACTTTGGAAGAGATTTGGAAGAGGCTAAAGTCGAATTTGAAGTGTTGATAAGAGATAGAGATGATACAAGAGGATAAAGATGGAGGAAAGAAAGGATAATGATCAAGAAATCGAAGTCCAGCAAATCTGGACGAGCGTCCATGCAGCGTCCACTATGGACGGGCGCTCGAAGATGTGAATCTGGCGTCGTAATCGTAATTCACATACAGAGAGTTCAGATATTTGTCCAAGCAGCGCCCAACCCCGTTCGAGAAAGTGGGCGGGCGTCCACATATTTAGACGGGCGTCCGCCGCTTTTTCTTTGAAACCGACTTAGGTTACTGTAGCAACCGCCTCAGTTTTCTATTTAAAGCACAGCAGCCCCAAACCCTAATTGATTCCGAATTTCATACACATCAAACACAAGAGAGCAGCCGCACCTTGGAGATTTGAAGGCCGGTCACCCGAGCCTTGTGCTCGGGTGAACCGAGGTTAGATTAGGAGTAGATTAGATGTTTTCTTTTCCGTTCTTGGATCCTTCAATGTATGAGACTATGTGAGTTCTTCTTGATTTATTTAATTCCAGTTTTTATTCATGATCTTGGTTCTTTTTGTATTTGTCTATGCGGTTTGTATGGCTATGTGAATAAATTGAGAAATTAGTTCACGATAGATGTTTACAATACGGAAGTTGAGTAACGTTAGATCACCATAGAAAGATAGGATTTTTAATCGTTAATGATGACAAATTAATTGATTAATTATCTAGGTTGTTAGATTCTAAAATATGAGAGTTAACCAGAATCTACACCGAGTTTTGTATTGAAAATCAGTTTCAACTTACGAGAGAGTAGAGATTGATAAATTGGATTTACTAAGGAATTAGGAATCCGTAGTTTGAGAATAAATTCACTAAGGAATTAGGGGTTTATGTCTCGTGAAAAGGTGAAACCACAATTTGAATTAAAATCATGAGATGAACTAGGATTGAAATCACTTGGTTTGTGCACTGTTTGATCCCATGTATCTTTAGTTTAGTTTAAGTTGTGTTATTTCATTTCGTAGGTTAGATTTATTTTAATTGCTCTTTCGTTTATTTTATTTGTTCTTTCGTTTATTCGTTTTTCCTAAGTAACAATTTAGGAGATTAGTGAAATTAGATTCAACATCCCAATTCCCTGTGGATCGACCCTGTACTTACCCTACTATGCTATCAACTACCCGATATTTGGTCGGTTAGGAGTTAGTTTGCATGTTAAGTATAGGTTTATAAATTTTCTTTTGTTTTTATGCTGCAAAATCCTCCCAACAATCTGCAGTTACCCAGGTCTTCTCCTCTTCTGGCAATAGCTCTTCAAGAGTAACCTGCTGAACCAACTGTTTTTCACCCACTATAGATGTGTAACAGCTCCTGGCTATTTCCACATCTCCTTTAATTTCAACCGATCCAGAACCAACGGGAAATTTCATCTTTGTTGTGGTGGAGAGATAATCGCTCTTGATCGATGATTCTTTGGCCTCCCATAATGACATTGTATCTTTGAAGGGCTTTAACCACAATGTAATTTACCATAAGGGTCCCGCCTTAGGTATTTTACCATAAGTTGTAGGTAATGTAATCATACCCATAGGGTGGATAGGCGGGCCAACAAATCCGAGCGAGTGGTGTGAATCACGGTGTTAAACTGGAATCTTTTAACTTCATGGCCTGGAAAGCCCTGTAATACAAGATGTTAACAGCACTTCCTGTATCAACACAGATTCTTTTCACCCAGTTCTTGTTAATTACGGCCTCGATGACCAACCCTTCATTATTAATGATCAGCGGTAACGGATCCTCTGGTCCGTACCTCACTTCTCCTGATACCTTTTGGCGTTTACCAGAATTCCGGTCTTGATCCGTTTGACCTGCTAAGCTTGTTTCCTTCTCTTGATCTGTCCGCCTGGGACCTCCCATGATCGTGTTAATTGTGTTTATCGGACGATTATCAATTTGTCTGTCCTGATCTGGGGATGGATGTCTCTGCCTTCCCTGTTCGTTTTTCCTACCCCTCTCGTTCTGGTATGGTCCTCTCCTAAATTCTCAGCGCCCCCTGGGCTGTTCGTTACGAGATCTATCCACAACCTCATCAAGCTGTCCTTCCATGACTGCTGCATCTATATCCCTGATTAACTCCCTGCATGACTCTGTATCGTGACCAACATCCTGGTGGAATTTACAGAACTTGGTCTGATCTCTCTTTTCTCTGGGTCCTTTCATAGGAAATGGAGTTCTAGCTATGCCTTTACGTTCCATGATAGCGAGAACTTGTTCTCATGGTCTGTTCAACGGAACTAGGTCTCTGTCCTGCAGAGCGCCTCTTTTGCCCAACCTGTCAGTTATGGGTGCCTGCACCCTATCCCAAACTGATTTATGCTTTTTATCGGATTTCTCCTTTGTTTTTCCCTTTCTGTGATCTCCTTTTTCCAATTCGCGCTTTGCACGATTAGCTTCTTCACCTTGACAATGTTTAAAAGCGATGGCCAAGCATTCTTCCATAGTTTTGGGGTTTTTCCCATTTAACTTGGCGTGTAACCGCCCTTCTCGTAACCCTACTACGAATGAGGCTACCAGAAATCGGTCATCCACATCAGCCACCTGGGTTGATTCTGCATTAAACCTCTTTATGAATTGTAGAACCGTTTCGTCGGACTTTTGCTTAATGGTGAGCAAATGAGTCACATTCCTTTGAAACGGTCTTGCAGCAATAAACATGCTCATAAACTTCTTTGTTAAAACTGTAAAGCTGGTGATAGATCTGGACGGCAACTTGTTGAACCAGTCCCTAGCTCTTCCAGATAAGAGTGCGGGAAAGGCTTTGCATTTCATTTCGTCAGGGGCGTTGTATAACTGCATATGCGCTATATATTGGTGCATATGATCATACGGGTCTCTGGTTCCGTCATAGGGACTGATTTTGGGTATCTTGAACCCTCTGGGACAGGGGCATGCTTCAATATACTCTGCAAAGGGCGAAGCAAGATGGAATTCATCCTTCTCGTCTTCTAACATTGCATCTAACTCGGCTCTTGCAGCCCCATCAGCGTGACGGGCTTTGCTCTTAACAACGTGATCACTGGATTCTGCAACTTCCTTATGACCACTCCTATTTTCTGAAGATACTTGCTTTTCTTCTCCAAAGGCATCTACCTTTTCCTTCCCTTTTCTCACACTTTCAAAAAGAACCTGAAAATCTTCATCTCCCATGGTTTTCAAAGCATCCACTAGGAGTTGTTTCGCCATTTCCCTAGTATTTGGCTGATCTTGCGGTTGCTTTTCTGGATTTCGCTCTGGGTTTTGATCCACGATTTCTGGATCATATGAAGAACCTGCTAAATCTTTCCCTTGTTGATTCTTTTTAGGTGGCATGTTCGATCACTCTGCAATTCCCGGCTAGAAACAAGTTCGAACCCTCCTTCTAGCGCCAATGATCGATATCTGAACAAAACGAATAAACAATCGGGTCTTTCTTGCTCTAGGATTGTACAGAGAATAGTTATTGTTTTTCTTATGGACTGAACTTAATCAATAAGCTGCCTACGTATCCAAGTATATACTTGGAATCAAGTCCAACCGTAGTTCAGGCGGTTACCGGCGATAATGGGGTTAATGGGCGGTTACATAACTCCCACGCCTCACGTTCAGTCATAACTGATTTTTACTCCAGACCGGTACATCTCCGATCTGCTCCGTCTGGTCAGGGACCTGCCCTGTTCTGATCAGACTTCTTCTTCTGGTCAGGGACCTCAGGGACCTGCCCTGTCCTGATCAGACTTCTTACAGTCGGGGACCCATACAGTCGACTTTCTTCTTCCGGGTCGGGGACCTCGGGACTGCTACGCCCCGATCAGACTTCTTAGTCGTGGTCGTAGTAGTACCCAGATTAGGTACAGCTCTGTTTGGTTCGCTTTTCCCTACTGGACACGTGGACTAATCCGGGTCACCCCTAGTCAATTCCCTTAAAATATGATGTGTAAATATTTAAATGATTCATGACAGATCTAAAATTACAAAGTGATATATTGATATTTGTACTAACCCGTGCAGCGTGAAACAGGCAAGGACGGAGGTGTGTGTAAATTGAGGGGGGCTAAGCCCACCCGGACAAAAAAATATTACACTAAAAAATATGTGTAGTCTAGTCGGATCCATAAATATTCTTAATCCCGCCCACCCGACGAACTCGATATAGTCCATTAGCCCACCCTGATTTAAAATCATGGCTCCGTCCTTGGAAACAGGGGCGAACCCAGCATGATAGGGGTGGGTGTATGGACCCACTCAAATTTCCGTACGAAGTTACTAATATATACCCATCTAATAATATTAAAACTGTGTATATATATATTATTTCAGACAATTTCTATCATAATTATCCATTTAGCTCAACTGGTTAGAAGCTTTACCATATATCTGAGGTCATATTTGTATGAAAGAATAGGAGTCTTGTATACAATACATTTTGACCGATGACAAAAAATAAGAGCTTAGAATACACACTAATATTAGGAGCTTCTAATATTATACTACGAGATTATAATTTTACTGGTTAATATTCAAGATTGATAGATGCTAGTCAAGACAAAGTAATGATCAAGGGTACGTGTAGATATCATAATCTAATCATGACAAGGTAATGATCGTCGGCCCAAATGCTAAATTTTGTCTAAATTTAGCTTACAAAAATTATTTCTCTTCACCTTATCGTTATTATAGGGTGAGATGAAGTCGGACCCGAGAGAAACAATAGTTTATTCTTTTGAGGAACGAGTAAAAATAGCAAGTTCTTTTAAGAACTAAAGTGAAATAAAAATGACGGAAGTAGCAATTTAACATTAAAATAGAAACTACTAGCATGAAACATTATTCAATTGGTGTGAAAAACAATTAACTAATGATTCCAACTAAAGTCGTTATTTTTCTCTCTTCATCCTTTCTTTTGACCGATTGATGTATCGATTACTCGTTAAAATCGTAATAAATGAGTTATGGCTGTCGACAATCGTCAAACAACCGATTTTTCTTAGTTTCGATAAGCAGGAAAATCATCAATACTTATTCCCTAAATGTAGCACACATCTCTCTCTCAACAATCGCCTAAGCATTGAGGTGACTACTCGATCACAGTCGATTCCCACCAGAGTATAGCTTGACTTGATTGAAAAAACTCATACTCATGACTCGACTCAAACTTGATTGATTTTTAAATTGAAAGATCGAAATCGACTCATTCATTGCTTGAAATAACCCAACTATACTCGTAAGTTCGATTATTTTTTTAAAAATCAATTTAATTTACCTAAAATACGGCAACATCAAACTCGATTCGGGTTACAACTTGACCCGGCTTATCATTATTAGTTCATCAAAAGTATTCCATAACAAATGTTGAGTAGAAAACAAATTCATAACTATTACATAGCGCTGGATTACTTTACAAGCTACTCGATAACTACATTGAAAAACTTAAATAAAAAAAAAAGATTGGTTTATAGATTAAGGGTTGTTAGGACCTGAGAAAGTTGTGTTTTTAAGTTGTTTTTCTGCTATAATTAGTGTACAAGAGGTTTGGGATTGAGTAGAGATCGTTAAGAGATGGAAATCAGAATTGTAGGGTTTTTCTGCGTAGGATGCGTACGCATTGCCCAGCAATGCGCACGCATTCCTGTTACAGGATTGCTTAGGTTAGTTACAGCAGGATCAATGCGTACGCATTCAAGGGAATGTGCATGCATTGTTGGTTCAGAGTTATACAGGATGCTTTCTGGCTGAGGGATGCGTACGCATTCATAAGAATGTGCACGCATTGATCAAACAGAAAGTTTAGAATAGTTTCTGGTCTTGGGATGCGTATGCATTGAGTACAATGCGCACGCATTGTTTGAACAGAGAATTTTCAGCAGGTTTTTAAGCAAGGAATGCGTACGCATTCCATAGGGATGCGCACGCATTGCCCCAGATTTCTATATAATGTTGTTTCAAGTTATGTTTCGAATTTTAAACCTTAATTCATGATTAAATAACACTAATTGAATATGAACAAGCCTCGATTGAACTTCTGATTCGTTCAGTTAAAACACCGAATGTACTCTTAAAGGGAGTTGAAGTTCGGATCCGTCGGAAGGGCATGAAAGGGCTTGTGCTTTGATGAACTAGAGTTCATCAATGTCTGTGTAACTGATAGGATGTGATGTCTAGACGTCTAAGTGAGGGAGTAGAGTTGATAAGGTGAGTTTTATTCTGAAAACACTTAGGTGGCTAGATAATTCACATTAATAATTACATAAGTGTAGTAAAAGATAAAACGTCATTCATTCTCGGTTAGGCACTATTTCATATCGGCGATGTGATACGTTCATAAAAGGTGAACAACGCTACTGACCTTAAACGGCTGAAGGGTAGTGGAGGAAATTCATCGGACGTATACGCATACCGGGGAGACCCCGGAGCTAGTCGGTGCTAATCACCGTTAGTTAGCAAGTATATCTTGGTGATGATGAACGCCATGCGTGATGTCCTTGAGTAGTGATGTAACAAAGATAAGCTAAGCTAGAAAGCGTTTAGTCATGACGTGTCGATGGGCATGGAATGAACCCTAAATTGAGTCGGTCTCATTAAGACAAGTCTGTTAATAATGAACAACCTTAATTAAATTGTAGCTTCTACTTCTTACTTTGTACAATGTACTTACATCAAATGCATGTTTATTTATGTGTTTGGGGGAGAGAAGACGAACAGGTAAATGAAGAGTTCGAGGAGGACTTTGATGACGACGTTTGAGGACGCCGGAGTTGAAGACCTTGATTATTTATTATTTATCATTCATTTCTTTCATCTATTTTATAGACTTGGATTATTATCGGATTTTGTAGTTTATTGTTAGCACTCTGGAATTCGTACATTGTGGATTCGTTGGTTTCATTTTCCAATGTAATAATATTACATTTCCTCTTTAGTTCTTTATTTCTATTCTTGGTTATTTGAAAAAATTACCCGAGTCTTTTTAGCTTCCGTTTGCTTTTATTTGATACGACGTAGTAGAGGCTTGCGTGTAATATTATTTATTTAATATTATGCGTGCCGAACGTTTCGATTTCCGGATAAGGACTCGGTGTCCGGGAACGGGACGTTACACCTTAGCTTTCATTTTCATCGTTAATGTTGGGATTTTTGGCTAGACGTTGAAGCCCTAGAGATACTATATATCGTACTATTGTGAATGTTGAATTACAATGAAATTATTTCGTCTATCATATTTTATCGACTACACACATCTTATCCACACATTTGAAGTAGTACACTTTAATATGTGGATAAGATGTGTGTAGTGCATGTTTACTACACATTATGTGTAATGGATATATCAATTTTTATAAAACAAACATTAAAAGTTGTGATCGTACTTTAATATCAAATGGCATAGATATAATTAAAAAGAATCGAGCAATAAATCGATCGACGTCTCTAGTTTATATTGCAAATTAGTTGGTAGAAAAACAAATTCCCAGGGAAAAGAAATTCAGAAGCATGATTACGGATTGAATAGAAAACTTAATTGAATATTTGGAAGAATAACTAATCTCACCTTCCAGAAAAGGAAATATATATATATATATATATATATATATATATATATATTATCATGATATATGAATAATAAATAACAAATCAAGGCCGATGAGGCCTAACTCAACTGGCTAGAGCTGAGGTACGTCCTGAGTCAATTCCCTCTGGAGTGTGTTAGTCTACTATTGTGGTGGTAAATAGTTATGGTTTTTTCTTTTCAATTATTGGATGTTATTGGATTCATTATGATAGTTATTGTTTTTTCCTTTCAATTGTAATAAAAATAAACAAATCAAGAATTTGGATAAACAATTTTAAATCAAACGAGAAAGTTGAGCTGAAATAGTTATTGGATTCATTATGATATACCACATTATGTGGTTAGTTTTTCTCTTTAGAAAAGTTATATCCACATTATGTGGTTTGTTAGTCCACTATTGTGGTTATAAATAGTTATAGTTTCTTCTTTTCAATTATTGGATTTATTGCATTCATTATGATTGTTATAGTTCATTTCTTTCAATTGTAATAAAAAAAAGAAGGATTGAGGGAAAAGTCCTTTTTTAATTACAAAATAAATAAACAGGACACACTTCTTTTTTTAGTTGCAAAAAGGACAAATATTTTCAGACGAACAAAAATACCCTTTCATTCAAGTGACGCACGTTTCAAATGCTTCAGTTTGACTTTCATCCGCTTCAGCCTTCAGGTTTGAATCGTTTGATATCTTTCTTTCTTTCTTTCTTTCTTTCTATTTTTTTTCCCAAACATTTGTAACTTTTGATATACAACTCCGATCATCGAAATTTTTTCATCAAAATTCATTTTTTTTTCTCTTTAATTTGAGCCCAAATACGATACCCTTCCGACGTATATTTTGAAAGTCGAAAAAATATTTATATTAATCGGAGCGTTTTTTCTTATAAACGACCGTAACTTTTGATTTAGAACACCGATCAACAAAATTGTTTCATCAAAGTTCATATTTTTTTTTATCTTCATTTTGAGACCGCGTTTGATACCCTTTCGACGTAGTATTTGAAAGCCGAATTTTATCGAAGCGTTTTACACTAACACAGTATCAGTATCAGTATCAGTATCCGTATCAGTAAATAGCTGCATATGAGGTAATCAGTATAATTTAAGGCTTAATTCAATTGACTACTTCAAGGCAGACATATCTGGCTCATATAAGGCTCATTTAAGGCTTAATTCAAGGGACACAATATCATATCTGGCTCATATAAGGCTCATATAAGGCAAAAAAAAAAAAAAAACCTTCAACAAAACGCTTCTTGCATATTTTCCTCATATTTGCAGTGAAGTAAAGTTCCAATCTTTGCATATCTTTCTTAAATTATTAGCAATAATTGGCAGAAATTAAAGCGCAAATAAACATCAAAAATGGCAAACCATAATGGAAGAAAGAACAATCCAAAAAAACAACAACAATGGCAGAAAAATAAAGCTCCAATCTTTTCATATTCCACTCAAATTAACACCAACAACAACAGAATTCAACAGCAAAAATAGCTGATAAGTAATACCCTAAACTTTGTACATTTTTCCCCCCTCAAATCAACACCAATAATAGCAGAAAACAACAAAAATGGCAGAAACTAAAGCCCCAAAAAAGAAATGGAACAAAATATGCAACTAGTAAAATAAGGAGACTACTTCAAGGCAGGTAATCATTATCATTTAAGGCTTAATTCAAGTGACTACTTCAAGGCACACATATCTGGCTCATATCTGGCTCATATAAGGTAAATTAATGATCATCGACATCGTCATCGATCATCGATCATCGATCATGATTTTCGGAATATCAAACATGGCAAACTTGTTCTAAACTTTAGGCCCAAAACTTGTTCTAAAATTCAGGTCACTTATTTACAACCACATTGCTCAACTTTCCAAACTCCAGGCTGAAATGCAAACATGACATATATTTTGAAAACCTCAAGCTGCTTCAAAATCTCATTGATAATCCACTCATTTCAACTTGATCATTCTTATATGTACTCATAATCCTACTAACACTAAGGAGGACTCCAAAATAGATATGGCTCAACAATATATTCATGGTCCCAAATAGCTTTATCAAATACCAAAGGCTATCTCAGCTATACACGACAACACCCTCCCCTGTAAAGCTTCCATGTCCCTCATGGAAGTGGAAAAATCCGGGAACTGGGACATTCAAAATTCTGCTTATGAAATGATAGAAGGATACAACTAATATAAGCACATAAATGTTGCACAAAAACATCACCGAAACATGTAAATTGTGGTTGTGCTTTTTTTTGTGTTTTTATTTTTTTTAGCATTGAAAATGAGTAGTGTTGCAGTAATGGATGTAAATAACATCAATTTCTTGTAGATATGTAAAATACAGTTAACACAACAATCTCTTGCAAACGCTACTGTTCCATAATCTACAAAAATTTAGGAGAAATGCAAACAAAAGCTTTGTCTGAAATTCTACTTTGTTTTGTTTTGTTATAATAAGACAATCCTCACAATCAGAATATGGGATGCTCAATCATTAGCGAAATTTAATCAAGGCCCTAATCATGATTGATCTTCCTGAATGGCAACCAAATTTTTTTGCACTTAAAATGTCTTGTTTCTTAGTAGTTAAGAAGGGACTATCATTCTATTTCTTCTGTTATGAAAGTAATGTGAAAACATGACAATCAGAGGATTTGATTTCATGTAAAATCCCTCTTTCAAGCATTTGAACATACACCTTTAATGCATTAGCACCAAATTCAATTAAAGTATTAAACACAAACAGAAAACAAAGTGTTCCCAATCATCATCCACCAATGGTGCTAATCGATAAATATTTGAAACAAAAGAGATGAATCAAGCGAAAAAAAAAAAAAATCACCGTAGGAAAGTATTCTTTGGTGTAAGAAATCAAGAGAGCGAGTCTTTCCAACCGCTCCACCAACCGTTACGCACTTAATGAATCTGGATGAGATGAGAGGAAAGGATACGAATTGAACTCCATCGCCATAATTAAACCAAAATATCAAGAGTTCGAGTCCGTTGCGCCGGAGATGAAGGTGTGGAAGTGAAATCCAAAGAAGATGAAGTCGATGACAACAAGTCGCCGGTGATTGAATGAGTTTTAATTGTGCAAATGACGAAGAATTGGGAGGAAGAAAACAGAGAAAAAGGGAAGGATTTTCAAGAGGGTGCCGTGGAGGGTATTTTAGTCCGAACGGAAAATTATTGTCCTTATTACAACTTATAAATTGAATCAGAATTAATACTTTATTAAGGGGGAAAAAAGTGACTTTTACCTAATTTTTCCTAAAAAAAATAACAAATAAAGAATTTGGATAAACAATTTTAAATCAAACGAGAACGTTGAGCCGAAATAGTTATTGGATTAATTATGAATCAAACTGCGTTATTAGATCCAAGTTTTTCGGTGCCGTAGTACAATAATCGATTATCATACCGTAACTAGGTGTCACACAATGAGATATGATGAGGGCTACGTCTAGAACCTTCTGGTAGGGTCCTAGTGAGAACGTAAATTTCTTAAGAGGGGAGTGTAACATCCCAAGTTCGAAAAATGGAGAAACGTTATCAAGTTATAAGGTTGAGGCCAGGGCCGGCCCTGGATATTTTTGGGCTTTCAGCGACTTCGCCGAAGGGGTCTTTTAGTTCGATTGTTTTTTCGAAAACATACTTATAAAAGATTACTTCAACATCGAGTTTCTAAAATCTGTAGATACAAAATTTAAATTCATTGATGCATGTTAGATATTTTCTCATATTTTATTATAGTTTGTATGGATTGCCATAACAAAACGGGATGCATGTATGAAATTTGAATTGATGCATCTGAGTTGTTATTAATTTGGGCCCATAATTTGGTTCTTTCTCAATTTAAGTAAAAAAAAATTTAACGCATTATATTAGTTGGCCTATAATTTGGTCATTTATCAATTGAAGTAAAATGATGGGATTGAATCTTCAAGATTTTTTTTTTTGGATCAATGTCTCCGACGATGGGTGTGGTTGATAATCTGATATCAAAATGTGCACATCATTTTTATTTGGGAAAAAACACGTACTATGGTTTCTAAACTTTTTTTTTTTTTTTTTTTTGAAGGGGGTTTCTAAACTATTACGATCTTAATATTTTTATTAACAAACCGGTCCCGGAACAAATTTTTGATAACATATTGGCCCGCATCAGCAAATAGTGGGTGTCATCAGCAAATAGTGATCGTTTCAGTATTATAAACTCATTTCGATCACACAAAATACTTAGCTTTGATTTTCAGAAGTTCAACAATCGATATAATTAAAATGGACCGGAATTAATCAAGTATGACTAAAATACAAAACCAACTTTGATCGTGAAATTACCGACGTTTTTTAAAACAAGAGGTACGCAATGATGTGAAAATAATGGCATGTTCATACCGTATGGACTAATAAAGATAATTTTTTTATGGGAAATTAGGGATAATGACACAATCTGAAATATTTTTAAGTAACAGGACAACTACATATTTTTTACAGAGAGAAGGACAACTGCATAATTTTTATAGCGATAAGGACAAACAGTGAATCCCGAAAATCAGTGAATCTCCCTAGTGAATTCCGAAATCAGTGAATTTCGACAGTGAATTTTCACAGTGAATCCCGAAAATCAGTGAATTTCGACAATAATTTTTGAAAATTAGTGAATTTCGACAGTGAATTTCGACAGTGAATTTCGAACACAAGTGAATTTCGACAGTGAACAAATAGTTTTGTCCTTTAGGCAAAAATTTCAAAAGGCTGTCCTCCTACTCAATTGATGAAATATTTCTGTCCTTCTCCCTCATTCCCCCATTTTTTTAACTACTCCGAGATCTATATGTTACATAAAAGGTTGATTAATTAAGGTCCAATTTATTACAAAAACATTACTTAGGTGTTAGTTTGTTAAAAGAATATTTCAAAGGCCCTGATTGATGTTAAGATAATAATTGTTTAAAGATGTTCAATGTCGTTTGCCCTTTTTTTTTTTTCGTTTCTGATCAATTTTTTATTGATTTTATTGTTAAAATAATGATAGTTTAGCTTGTGACTTGCTTAAGTATTGATTTTGTTAAATGATAATTCTTATGTGCTTCATAGATGCAAAGTTCTGTCACACACACACACACAAATATATATATATATATATATATATATATATATATATATATATATATATATATATATATATATATATATTAAATTAATAGTAAGGCTGATCTATTTTAAAGTTTTCCATCTTCATCTTAATATGCTAATAACTGTCCACAAAGAGTTATCAAATGGAATCACCCTATAAATACAAATGTTTAAAGTTTAACTAATTCATACATACAATACTTGGAGTCATGGAGAAATCAGCAAAGCTACTCTTTCTTCTTTTGCTTATAACAGCAGTTTGCTATTTCCAAGAATACCCTTTGGCTAATACCTTTGTATTAGCTGAAAATGACTATTTCTTCGAGGGCATTGCAGCTGATCAGAAGGCTACTTTCGTCCATAACCAGAAGATTCATTATTCTCCAGGTACATCTTTAATAACTTCTAATAGCTTTAATTCGTCCATATATATATATATATATATATATATATATATATGTATGTCAATTTTGGCCTAATCGCGTAAATATTTGGTGTCTCGTGTCAGTTTTATTTATTTTTTTATTTTCTCTCATTGTTTTTGTGTTATTGCCGTTAAGGCTAAAGCTCAGAGTTTTGCACACTAACAAACTACAAACAGTGATGCAACTACGGACCGACGGCCATATAGGGGCGGTGCCAGTGTCCCACCGAGATTTGGAAAAAAAGAAATTGTATCAAATCGATTAAATTTTGTGGCTTAAAAAGTACACTATTGAAATATCCGCTGGATCTTCGAATTTGTTCCGATACCTCTTTTCTGGGGTCTGCCAAACAAGGACGGACCCATCCTTATAGGGGTGGGGTGTATGGACCCCACTCAAATTTCTGGATGAAGCTACTAATATACCCCTCTAGTGATATTAAAGCTGTGTATGTATATGATTTCATACAATGTTTCGTGTAATTATCTATTTAGCTCAATTGGTTAGAAGCTTTGTTATATATCCTTAGGTCACAGGTTTGAATCTTGGCTGTTGCGTTTTTTTCTCACCTTTTTTTTTTAATTTGTCCCCCACTGGAAAAATTTCCTGGTCCGCCACTGCCGCCAAATACAAGTGTAAATCAAGATTTATCATCTCATTTTGGTTAAATGAATATTTTCTCTGGGGGTTTTTGCAGCTGATCAGAAGGCTATTTTGGGAAATAACAAGATGCTGAGGATGAGGGCAATGGTTGGTAAAACAGATAATGCACATGCACCCTTTATTAGCCATATGTTGGACGTCCTCGACTCGCGTGCGAATCTTTGTAAGGGTTCTTTGTATGTTTTCGTATGCGGTTGGTATTGTTGTTCTTAATTACTAAGGGTGAGAAAAATTTCGTGTGTCGCCATCTTGCCGCCAAATACAAGTGTAAATCAAGATTTATCATCTCATTTTGGTTAAATGAATATTTTTCTGGGGGTTTTTGCGGTGATCGAGAAGGCTATTTTGGGAAATAACAAGATCTTGAGGATGAGGGCAATGGTTGGTAAAACAGATAATGCACATGCACCTTTATTAGCCATATGTTGGACGTCCTCGACTCGTGCGAATCGTAAGGGTTCTTTGTATGTTTCGTATGGTTGGTATTGTTGTTCTTAATTACTAAGGGTGAGAAAAAATTTTCTGTGTCGCCATCGCCGCCAAATACAAGTGTAAATCAAGATTTATCATCTCATTTTGGTTAAATGAATATTTTCTCTGGGGGTTTTTGCAGCTGATCAGAAGGCTATTTTGGGAAATAACAAGATGCTGAGGATGAGGGCAATGGTTGGTAAAACAGATAATGCACATGCACCCTTTATTAGCCATATGTTGGACGTCCTCGACTCGTGCGAATGCTGTAAGGTTTCTGTATGTTTCTGTGCGGTTGGTATTGTTGTTCTTAATTACTAAGGGTGAGAAAAAATTTCCTGTGTCCGCTACTGCCGCCAAATACAAGTGTAAATCAAGATTTATCATCTCATTTTGGTTAAATGAATATTTTCTCTGGGGGTTTTTGTAGCTGATCAGAAGGCTATTTTGGGAAATAACAAGATGCTGAGGATGAGGGCAATGGTTGGTAAAACAGATAATGCACATGCACCCTTTATTAGCCATATGTTGGACATCCTCGACTCGTGCGAATGCTGTAAGGAGGGTTGCTGTATGTTTCTGTGCGGTTGGTATTGTTGTTCTTAATTACTAAGGGTTATGTTTCATTAATTACACTTTTAATTTGTTTTGTTTTACGATATTTTGTATACCTTAATTTACTCTTTAGATATGTTTTTGTTAAGTTCATTTTGTCATGTATATCAAGATATTTGGATGTTCTCTCTTGTATTATGCTAAGCTCGGCATCTTGCTGAATTAATAATAAATTTTCATTAATTGGCTGTTTTTGAGAAGAGGAAGGTAAATTTTATTTGGGACGATGATGAGAATCGAACCGTGATTGGTTGTTTTTGTGAGGAGAAAGGTAAATTTTATTTGGGATGATATGATGATGAGAATCGAACCGTGAAGAGGATGGTAAATTTTATTCGAGACGATAATGAGAATCGAACTCTGGTTATCACTGGAAAATGCAATTGTATGCACCACCAGGCCATATCTGATTTCCAAAACTTCAAAGTTAAGTGTTTGATGTACACCATACTCGACTGAAATAAAAATAAAATGCTTATAATTTGGGTAGAATGTTTGAAGATAAAAGGGTAATATTTGTAACGAAAGACAAAAAAAATTAAAATAAATAAATAAATGTCTAGTACTACCTCCGGTCTAAATTATAAGTCATCTTAGAATTTTCACATTGATTAAGAAAGTAGTTAAATGTAATTAATGTAGGGATAAAATTTCTAATACACCCCTTGACTATCATAAATACAACAATTGTGGAGTAAATAAAAGTGGTTGGATTGATATAAATTAGGGGTAAGATAAGGAAAATGTTCATTAATGCTCTCTTGATATTGTGAATGACTTATATTATGGGAATAAAGGAAAAAAGCTAGGATGACTTATATTTTGGACCGGAGGTAGTACCTATTTCAATTATGGTTATGATTTTGTGCTCGAGTTATGAAATAAGCAATAATTATATAATGGGTCTAGTTTCATGTTGATGTAATGTAAGATCCTGATTTTATTACTGTAACGCCCCCAGACCTCGGGCCTGCATTGCTTTCCTACAGGCCTCATCCTTGCATGCCTCAAGGACATCTCCATTTGAAGGATTGTGTCCATTGTCAGGATTAGGATTGTAGACAGGATCATTGACTGGTTCCTGAACCATAATATTTTGTTGTTCTGGCTCAGGATTAGGAGAATTATCCTGCTCACTTTGCTCCTGTAAATCTATAGTTTCAGAATGTTGTCCCGGTGTAATGCCCGAAAGACAATTTTGTAATTGTTTTATTTAATAAATGAAATAATATTATTATTCATATTTATTATTCTCATATTCACCGATGTGACAATAGTATTTACACTACAGAAAACCCTGTAGTATATCGTTTATGTAATCACTTAACTCAGTGTATGGGATATACACGGGAGGATTGAGTTAGTGAAGATGTACTTAAAATACAATTAGCCCATAGTGAAGTTAATCGAGAGTATCGGGTCTCTCCTTTAACGTGCTATTAATGCGCCCAGAACACAATAGGTGTGATTGTCTTATCCGGACTTTCGGTTAAGAGAACCTAATGGGGTATATATATATATGATAGATATATCATATAGGGCTGGACCGATTTGATTACAGTTCACGATATAATTCCGTGATCGAGAATTCTTATCAAATCAATCGATGATCATATTTATGGATATATCTTAATCCTGAGGTGATCACAGTCAACTGCTTGAATCAGTATGAGGTTTGACTTGACGGTTAAGGATTACACCGAGTCTGTGATCCGAATTACCCCATCTTGGCATTGTCTTTGGATTGAGTGAGTAGTCCGTGTTATCACAGATACGAATCCATTCCTTCCATTTATGGAAGTAGATAGACAGATTCCACTTATTTGTTAATCCTAGAAAGCGATCGATAAATGCGAGTTCATATTACACCGATTAGCTACCGAGTGAGTTGTATGAATTAATTGATCACTAGGGGTTAATGGTAAATAAGGATAAGAGGTTTTAAAAGGGTTAACGGTACTTTCCGATTTAGAATGAGCGATCATGGAGGATTAATCCATATGTAATGATTATATCAATGGACGCTTATTACTATTCTCGTGAGGAGATAAATATAATCTCATAATCGGAGGAGTGCAGTCACGGGATTATGGTGGCATATTCTTGTGATTGATTTATCGAATATAATTATTCTATTCGTAAGATAATTATTTATTTGATTTATCGGAGCCACTGATTATTAGTCCATGGTCCCCGACGTGCCTCCAATATAGCATAGCTATTCTCGGACGTCGAATCCTGAAAATATTAATTTAGTTCTTATTAGAATTTAATTAAAACGATATGTGAATTAATTGTTTAGTGGACTATTAAATTAGTTGGGCTAAATAATTAAATATGTGAAAAAGACTTTTCTCATAATCTTGGCCCAATTTAGTGTGTATAGTCGAAAATCATAAGTGACTAGGTCACAATATAATTTTCGGCCAAAGACTTGTTTTATGGAACAAGAAATTAGTTTTCTTGTGTATTAATAAGACACGTGCACAAAATATTTATTGGATAAATATTTATGGTAAGAAATAAAGATAAAGATTATTCTAGATTTGTTCTAGAATATTTTGGTATTATCTTTTATTTATTGGATTTATTTATTTGCAAAATAAAAATCCTTGGAGGACAATGATTACTCTCCTATATAAAGAGAGTTCTCCCAAGCCTAATACACATAACACAATTCGACTTCTATCTCTTAGAGAGAAGAAGGAAAAATTTCGGCCAAGGGGTGAGAGAGGGAAAATCTTGGAGGTTTTTCCGGGTAGCATATCGGAAGGATTCGAGTCGAGGATTTCCTTCCACCGGGAGTTGCTCGGATCACACGTGCGGAATCGTGGTGCTCTTCACACCATATTTTGTTTGCGGTTCTTCTACTTGGATTTGAGATCCAAGAGGTATGATCTACAACCCCCTTGTAGATGTAGATCTAGTTATTTTATTACGTGTAATTTATAGATCTAGATCCTTAAATCGCTTCCGTTGGGGATGGTATTACTAACAGTCCCTCCATAAATGGTAAAGGCAAGGAAAAGTTGTCAATATCACATGAATTTTGAGTATATGGAAATACCGTTTCATGAAAGGTTACATCTCTACTAATGAATATCTGCCTAGTTTGCAGATTTAGTAGACAATACCCTTTGACATTCAGAGCATGACCAAAATAAGCAGATTTTATGCTTTTCTGTGCAAATTTATGGCCATCAGTATGTAATTTATAAGCATAAAGCAGACAACCAAAATACCCTAATGTTGTTGTATGATGGTACAGAACCAAAAAGCAATTCATGGGGTGAATTTTCATTTAGGATAGGTGTTGGCTACACATTAATCAAATTGACAGTATGAATAACACAATAAGTCCAGTAAATGACAGGTAGACCTGACTGAAATTTCAAACTTCTTGCTACATTTAAAATATGCTGATGCTTTCTTTCCACTACACCATTTTGTTGTGGTGTGTGTACAACAGTGGTTTGGTGAATAATGCCCTTAAGTGCATAAAAAACTGGTAAATCAAACTCCAAACCATTGTCAAATATTAGAACTTTTATTCTCTTATTAAACTGTGTTACAATCAAAGTACAAAAAGTTTGAACAAGAATTCTAACTTAAGATTTTGATTTCAACAAATATACCCAAGTATACCTACTAAAATCATCTATTATAGTAAGAAAGTATCTATGCCCATGTACCCCTATAACCTTATATAGACCCCAAATGTCCATGTGTACAAGATCATAACAATGTTGGGAACTAGATTGACTTAATGGAAAAGTAAGACTTTTTTGCTTGGCAAGAGGACAAATATGATAAACAGTTTTAGGAACACACTTGATGTCTTATGATGACCAAAATAGTAACGACCAACCTTAACCGGCAGAGTACCGGGTCGGAAGCACTATAGTGGAGAGCAAGGTCGTATACCTCGAGGAATCAATCGAGTACCAAAAGTCATTCTCATACTTAGTTTAGGTTAATCAAGGGCGTTCAAGTTTTGATTATGGTAAAACGATATTTAAAGGAGAGATAAATGGAGAAAGAGACATAGCCAAATCATGATCCAATTGAATACTTTCGCCCCTATAATCAACTATTTTGGAATGGGAACTTCCTAACGCTTATATCGACTCGTTCATGGGTGCAAACTCCTAAAATAGTACTAGACGCCATGCAACAACCTAGTACCTTTTTCCCGGTTCAACAGTCTGCCTTTAAGGATTTAACTGACCGAAACAAGATTAAGAACTAGAGCCACTCGATTTACACCGACAAACCTAGTTACCCAATCGATCTAAACAACTCAGTCAATTGTAAATAACGAACTTAAAACCCATCTTCCCACACCCCTTCGCAACATAAATTTATAAAAGTGGTGTGTGAGCTCATGAACTAGGTGATCAAGCTAATTCAAGCATTAAGAACAAGTTTTAAGACATGAATTCGTCGATAAAACAACAATTAAACACTACCCATTCTCAATTTTATCAATTAGAGGAGGATTTCTTCAACCTTCACAAGATCTGAATATGTAGTAAATTAGCTACTCGTCATAAAGCAATAAATAACAATCAAAGAAGAGATTAAAGCCATAAAACTGAAAAGAGGAATGATTAGTTACAAAAAATGCAGGAAATTGAAGTTGTATCAAGCTTCATCCACACCCATGTCACTTGGGGAAGAAGAAGAACACAAAATGCAAAATCCAAGAGAATTAAGCAAGAGTCTAAGCTAGATTAAGTTTAATACAAGGGAAATTAAAGTAAGAAAGAGTTTAGAGGAGCTAAAAGGTAAGGGGTCGAGCTATGCTAATAGTTAGGGTTCTAAGAGAGTGAAGAATAATGAAAATCTGTGTAAAAATGTATATATAGGTGCCCAAGAACGTCCGAATGCGTATGCATTCGAGTGAATGCGTACGCATTTCTCGAAATGCCCCAAATCTGCACATTCTGCTCCAGCAATGCGTACGCATTCGAGTGAAAGCGTGCGCATTGCCCTGTTAAAGCTTTCCGTATTGACGGCCTTTAGTAATTTGGCAATATCTTTGCGTGTAAAGCTTCGATTTGAGTGATTCAAAGTGCGTTGAAAAGTTCATTCAATTGTCTACAACGTTCATGAAGACCAGAAGTCTAGAAAATTCCTCCAAAAATGCTCAAAGTGCAGATAAAGTGAATGTAAGGTGAAAACATCAACCATTTTTGATCCATTTCCATTCTCGGGTTTCGGTTATGCCAATCTAAGTATCATGCCTTGTCTTCCGGGCTCATAAGTCACCTATATCCTGCATCACAATATTCAAACACATACCGAGCATAACTCACCTATATCCTCCATTTTCAGACTTATCAAGGAAGGTCATTTTAACATATTAATCGAGTGCGATGGGTGAACTTTCTAGTTTCGTGGTATAATTGAGTTTCGACACTTATACTTAATGTTTGTTGTAATTGGACCAATTAATGCATGAATTCATACACGTTTTTTTTCTTCTTTTCACAAACGAAAGTTTATTAAAAACCGGACTAACACCGGAAATACAACCAGACAAAGCTGGACAAAGCCACCATACGGTGGACCAAACAATAAAAAAAACCTACGAAACTAGACACACAAAAAACTAACACCGAAACAAAGTCAAGCAAAGAATCGCTTGGGGCGTGCTGAGCCAAGGAGTAAAAAACTTTTTAATTGAGTTTAACATATTAATTGAGTCCGAAGGGTGAACTTTCTAGTTTTGTGGTATAATTGAGTCCGATGGGTGAACTTTCTAGTTTCGTGGTCATCCGGCTCATAAGTCACCTATATCCTCCATTTTTAGACCTATCAAGGAAGGTCATTTTAACATATTAATTGAGTCCGATGGGTGAACTTTATTGTCTCGTGGTATAATTGAGTTTCGACAATTATACTTAATGTTTGTTGTAATTGGACCAATTAATGCATGATTTCATACACGTTTTTTTTCTTTCACAAACGAAAGTTTATTAAAAACCGGACTAACACCGGAAATACAACCGGAAAAAGCCACCATACGGTGGACCAAAAGATAAAAAAACCTACGAAACTTGACACACAAAAAACTAACACCGAAACAAAGCCAAGCAAAGAATCACACGGGGCGTGCTGAGCCGAGGATTAAAAAACTTTTTCATTGAGTATAACATATTAATTGAGTCTGATGGGTGAACTTTCTAGTTTCGTGGTATAATTGAGTCCGATGGGTGAACTTTCTAGTTTGTGGTCATCCGGGCTCATAAGTCACCTATATCCTCCATTTTTAGACCTATCAAGGAAGGTCATTTTAACATATTAATTGAGTCCGATTGGTGAACTTTCTAGTTTCGTGGTATAATTGAGTTTCGACACTTATACTTAATGTTTGTTGTAATTGGACCAATTAATGCATGATTTCATATACGTTTTTTTTTTCACAAGCGAAAGTTTATTAAAAACTGGACTAACACCGGAAATACAACCGGACAAAGCCACCATATGGTGGACCAAACGATAAAAATACCTACGAAACTAGACACACAAAAAACTAACACCGAAACAAAGCCAAGCAATGAATCGCTTGGGGCGTGTTGAGCCGAGGAGTAAAAAACTTTGTAAGGTTGCAATACAGCAGATGTGCTCAGACAGGGCTTCCATAACAACTCATTTCTTGGCAAAACAAAGCAAAAACAAACAACCGAAAAGCAACAAACTAGAAATTACTAAAAGAAAAAAGCCTAGAATTGAAGAAGACAACCAAAAGCCCCGGAAGCCTAGTTCCACCGTTTGCCGCCACCGTACGGTTCAGAGAAATCGAAAGATTGAATACCCCTCCCGAACAAGTAGACAACAAACCGCAAGAGATGCTGGAGGACCACCATTGGCTACTAAGATTCTGGCACTCACCACCAAACATGACAAGAGATCCCGAAGAAGATGATGGAAAAAGATACCGTAGCACCTCAGCAACAAATGGCGAAGCACCACCTCGGGACAACAGCGAAACCACCAAGACGGAGCCAAAACCCACCAAATTCCGGATCTGACTATTTTTTTTTTTATAATTTATAATAGCCTACGAACAGAGCTAAGCTGGGGGAGATAGCATCAAAATCGGGGCAGAAATGCACTGCCCTTTCCACCACCAGGTCGACCTCACCGCCGTAGCACCTCCGCCGGCACCATTAAGGCTGCTACAACTGCCAGATCTAGAAAACCAATGACATCCGCCACTTTAGATCTACATGTAATAACCAAACTACCCAACCAGAAGGGGAAAGAAGCCAACAATCTCCGGAAAAACCAGCATGCAAGGCCATCGCCGGAAGGCAGGTGGCGAGAAAACTAAAGAGGGTCCAAAGGCTAGCCCACGGAAACAGATCGGCGAACAAAAACCCTAAAAGATCTAAAGAAAACAGAAGAAAAGAAAGGCTGCCGGCAGCCAAAGCCGCCGGCGCCGGAGGGAACAACCTAAGAGGACGCTAGAAAAATAGTTTTTTCATTGGGAGAATTATTTTATTCAGACTAAAGATAATTTTTGTGATGAAAAGACACATGGAAGAAGTTTTATTCTCCCCTAAAGAGGGAAATTGGTAAATCAGGTCACTGTATATTCTGACATTTCGTTTCTGGTCGAACTTTTTCTGACAATTTCAAGTTCCACATCCAAATTTGGACGATTTCATCCAAATATAGATAAACCGTCAGAATATTCATTCAGTTCCGTCCAAATCCACTCACTGGCCAAAAAGGACGGAAACAATCCAAAATTTGGACGCTTCGTCCAAATTGTGACGAATTCCGTCAGAATATTGACGGAGCATCTAAATTTTGGACGGTTTCCGTTCTTATTGGCCAGTGAGTGAATCCGTCCAAATTTTGACGGATCCATTTGATAGCCTCGTCAAAATGGAGGACGCCTCGTCCTATTATGACGGATCTGTCAAATTTGAAACCCTTATCCTATCAAACTTTACTCTTTTCACCTACTCTTTCAGCCTCATGTCTTCACCGTTCCAGCACACAAATAAATCGCCATTGCTACCAAAAAAAAAATCATCATTACTACACCAAAAATCACCATTGATACCAAAAAAAACAAAACCGGGTTTTGAGCTACGTTGATTTTATTTCACCGGTGTTGTACTTTTAAACAAATGGGTAAGCATTTACTTAAGATTATATTTTAGTTTGCATAAATTTATTTATCGTGTTTGTTTTTATTGTTATTTGTACACATCAATAGAGTATGTTAAAGTTATAAATTTTCGTTTTTTAGCGTAGTATGTGCATTTTCAGGGTAGTGAAATGATTAATTTTGATGATATATTTCGATAATGGAATTAACATTCATTGGATAATTAGGGTAGTCAATGATACATTCTTATTTTGGTTGATAATTTTTGATGATATATTTGGATAATGATATATTCTTATTTTGGTTGATGTTAATGTGATCGCTCGTAGTAATAAACGAAACTTGTGTACCGAATGTGTTTTATTGGTTTGGTTATAAGTTGATTATGTTGTTGTTGTTGTGGAGGATGAAAATTCAATTCAAATGTTTTTATTTTTTATTACGTATTTTTTGATAGTATGAGAACATCCCTTGAAATTAACGGTAACAAGTATGTGATTTAAAAAATTGAAACAGACGACAAATTAATGTTGTTTGAAATTACAATAACAAAAATCTCGAACTGAATTCCATGGTAAGCCTCGGCCTGATGAGGTTTTTAGAATTGCATGCTTTGCCTAGGGTGATTTCAATTCCTTCTGATCCGCTGTGTCATGCACAATCCCTGAGATTTGTATTGGGGCTCCAGGTAGGTAGCTCGTAGAAAATTTCATTAGGTCTAGTCAATAGAGCATCTTTTCCTGTCCCCAGCAGTCTGGTTAATCCTCAGCCGGAAGTGAGGCACCCGTTAGATTGAAAATAATAAGTTCTGTTCTGCCGGCTCCGTCCGGCACCTCTTCTCTCTCGCCATCATCAAGTATTCTATGACGGTAAAAACACTATTCTCTTCTTCTCTTACCCCCCTTCAACGCTACACACACAACAAAACACAAAACAACGACATTCGGTTATAATTGATATATATATATATATATATATATATATATATATATATATATATATATATATATATATATATATATATATATATATATATTTTTTTTTTTTAAGGTGTGTGTGTGTGTTTACAATGTTTTTGCAATACATATATATACACACATTATTAAACACACACACACACACATCTTAATATATATATATATATATACTTGTACTTATAACATATATGTGTATCACTCAGACATATAATGACTTATATACAAACATATTATATATTCATTGTTTATATATTATTCTATATTCATATTCCTACTGTATACTGATGTAAATTTATAAATCTTTAGTGTCCTTTAAGTTTGAATTCGGTGGAGAGTGGTCGGACTAGTCATAATGTCCACATAGATGGAACAAGCCAGCAGTTTCACTGTCCACCTCAATTTATGTAAATAGCGATGCAAGCGGGACTCACTATCGGCGGATCTTTCATGAGTTATCTGACAGCACCTTTGGAATAGAACCCTGACACTGGTGACACATTTAGTATGTCAAGTATTAATCGCCATAGAGCTGCTCATTTCAGGTCTTTAATCCAGTCTTCCCAAATTCCTTCATGTCCACGTGCTGCGACGTTTCAGACCGATAATCCAGAAGTATTGTGTATTGGTATAAAGTATAGAGACAAGGAGGATATGAAGGATATAATGAGTTACCACACATTGAAACATGACTACATGTGGAAACTCGTTTGGTCTGACAAGGATAAGTTAAAACTATGATGTTATACTTCGGAAAAATGCGAATGAAAGGTTGTTGATTCGAATGTGGACGCTAGGGACGAACAAAGTTGCATGAACTTTGAGATAACCGCGTACTATGAAACTCACACTTGTGGATTGGAGCGATTAACTGACAGTCATAAGCCAGGCCCGGACCTGTTGGTCGTTTCATAAGGGATAGCCTCATAAAACTTGGCAGTGGTTTCACGACAAAAGTATTACAAGCTGAGGTCAAAGAAACATTCAACATAGACCTTAATTATCAATGTGCGTATCAATGTAGACAGAAAGCCTTGGAATTAATCGGTGGAAACATAACAATGTCATATTCTAAATTAACCGCCTACTTTTACATGTTGAAGCAAGAAAATCTTGGAACCACCACAGACATTGAATATATCTTTATCTATTACCATAAATCTATTTTTCCAAAATCAATTAATATCTAATATTAATATTATGGTAATCTTATTAATTAAATTGCACAATCCAAGTGTATCTTAATACACTTAATGCTGTGCCTCATATAGCCTTTTATTGGCTTCCGGATTATTCTTTAATTAATATAATGTCATGATTAATTAATTTGTAAAATACATGTGTATCAATATACATATATATTTTCGACACATATACATCATATGTATATTTAATTAATCAACATAATTAATATCTTGTATTATATTTATTCAAAATAAATAAATATCACCATATTAATTTACCACTATAACCTTTATAGTACGAGATAAAACTTTTCTTATTTGGTTATCATCTATAACCACATTTTAATCCGGCTAGATGTTCATATGTGTGTGACCCGATAGGCTTCCGAATATGTTGTCTGTAGACACAAAGTGCAAATTAGGAAAATGCCCTTCATGCCTAACGATCACGGGATAGCGTCTAGCAACACACCGTGACCCCCAATCATCGGAAGAGTCAAATGTAATGACTACTACCTTTCATGTGAAACGGTTACTGTGTAACCTACAATTCTATCGCTATAATAATATCCATACGATTGTATCACGAGTGTCAATACATTAACGATCGTATCTTATAATCTGGATATCATGCTCTCTCGAATTAACTCATTTACTCCCACTTTGCAAAGATTCACGAGAGTAAGACATTCCTTATAAGAAGGCCCTTTCGGATATTCACCCCTACTGATAGGGTACGTGATTCCCAAACGACCAAACATTATACTCCGCATTCTTCAGTATCACACCCAATCACTACTGCATGATCGCCCCGTGGCTAGGGGAACCTCAATAGTCAAAGCATGACAATCCACACCGTGATGCCATGAAGACTCCGGTCTAAAGGATAATTACACAACTACCACATAGTGCGACACTTAATGTAAGTGGGTCAGTCTAACGTACGCATTCTCTAATACACATCCACGTACAGTCCAAGTGTCTCCACACCTCGATAGACGAGATCTATCCCTGCCCTTAAAGACAGAAGACATCTAATACGTGCTAGCCTGTTCATACTATCAATGCCCTGTTTAATAGTACATCAGCCTAGAGACATTTAAGTATCAATCTTATTAAAGTGATTAGAGACCTCATCAACAATAATCGCCTACCATGGTTTCTCTATCATAGTTTAATACTATGGATGTTATCTTATAACAATAGAAAATCCATTTAATATATGTATAAACATAAAGAAATTGTTGAAATGATCCGACCCGGTCGGATCCGGTCCAACCCGATTGGGTTTAGGACACTATTCCAACACAACTTAGCCAAAACATAGTAGTGCCTTAGGGGTGCAGCGGGAACAGTACATGGATCTAGAAGGTTCATTCCTGAACCTTGTGTGGTTCTTCCACCTTTTCTATACAGCTGATATAGTAAGTGGATTCATTGATTGAAGCAAGGATCATGGTCTCGTCAGAGATTCGTGTGTGTGTTGAGACAGTTCCTTTGGCTTGGTCATTGGAGCATGATGTGAAGATAGTCTGAGTCCCCACAGATAGTGATCCGTTTATGGCTAGGGCTGGTTGCGAGTATTGCATGAGATTTTTGTGTTTCAACTTGGTCTTGTGTGTGCGAGTCGTTGGTTTTAGGCCAAGTGGGAGATTGTTGAAATAGTTTCCTAAACCAATCGGGTTGGACCGGATCCGACCGGGTCCGATCATTTCTACTATTTCTTTATGTTTATACATAGATTAAATGGCTTTCCTGTTGTCATATATTTGTTCTTATAAAGAACCAATTATGAATTTTTATATGATAACGTCCTTAGTATTAAACTGTGATAGAGAAACCATGATAGGCGATTATAGTTGATGAGATCTCTAATCACTTTAACAAGTTTGATACTTAATTGTCTCTAGGCTGATGTACTATTAAACAGGACATTGATAGTACAAACAAACTAGCATGTATTAGATGTCTTCTATCATTAAGGGCAGGGATAGATCTCGTCTATCGAAGTGTAGAGATACTTGGACTGTACGTGGATGTGTATTCAAGAATGCGTACGTTAGACTGACCCACTTACACCGTTAAGTGTCACACTATGTGGCGGTTGTGTAATTATCCTTAGGGCCGGAGTCTACATGGCATCACGGTGTGGATTGTCATGCTTTGACACTATTGAGGTTTCCCCTAGACACGGGGTGATCAAGCGGTAGTGATTGGGTATAATACGGAAGCATGCGGAGTATACATGTTTGGTCGTCTGGGAATCGCGTACCCTATCAGTAGGGGTGAATATCCGAAAGGGCCTTCTTATAAGGAATGCCTTACTCTCGTGAATCTTTGCAAAGTAGGAGTAAATGAGTTACTTCGAGAGAGCATGATATCCAGATTATAAGATACGGTCGTTGATGTTTTGACACTCGACTAACGACCGTATGGTTATTATTACAGCGATAGGATTGTAAGTTACACGGTAACTGTTTCACATGAAAGGTAGTTGTCATTGCATTTGACTCTTCCGATGATTGGGGGTCACGGTGTGTTGCTAGACGCTATCCCGTGATCGTTAGGAATGAAGGGCATTTTCGTAAATTGCACTTTGTATCTATGGCCAACATATTCGGAAGCCTATCGGGTCACACATATATGAACATCTAGCCGGATTAAAATGCGGTTATGCATGATAACCAAATAAGGAAAGTTTTAAAAAAAATGGTAAAACCCTACCATTAAGGGTCCCCTCACCCCCGATCCCATAGGAAAGTGAGGAGAGGTTAATCGGGTAACCTAGTAGCTCCAACATGTGTTGCCTTTTCGACCACTGCACTGAAGGGTGTTATCAATCGAAAATCAACCCCATTACGGGAATCGAACCGCTGACCTCCAGCTTATAGTCCAGGCTGCATTACACACCCATGCCGCCACCACTAGGCCGTATCCAGGGAAAAAAAGGAAAGTTTTATCTCACAACTATAAAGGTTATAGTTGTAATAATATGTTGGTATTTATTTATTATGAATAAATATAACACAAGATATTAATTATGTTGATTAATTGAATATACATATATTAGATATGTGTATGTCGAATTTATGTGTGTATATGATATAATGTATTTTGCAAATTAATTAATCATAGTATTATATTATTAATTAAAGAATAATCCGGAAGCCAATAGTAGGCTATATGGGGTGCAGGATTAAGTGTATTAAGATACACTTGGGTTGTGCAATTTAATTAATAAGATTACCATATATTAATATTAGATATTAATGCCTATAGATTTGCACACATGTGTAAATTGATTTATGGTAATAAGATAAATATAGTTAATATAAGATATTGACAATATCTTGGAAATATTTAATATAGGATATTAAATTAAATGAGATAAATCAATCAATTATATTTTCCTTATTTTATTGGGAAAATGTTTTCTTCTCTTCCACTCTATTGCTGCGCCACCTTTGACTATAAATAAGAGGTGGGTGTCAAGCTCCTTTGTACATCACAATTCCAAGAGCTAATAGTTCTTGTGTAAAATAGAGAGCATCCTATAGAGAGTTGGGGGGAAAAAGGCCGGTCTAGCAACCGGAGTTTTCCAATAGCAATCCATGATGGGATTCCGGCGGGCTATTCGTTTGGACTAGCGGTAGAGGCCGAACACTTGGGCGGCTCTATGCAGAACTACTCTCCTTAGACGGTCAAAGCGTCGATCTTTTAGATCAACCAAGGTAACCACCGTCTACTACTTATTTGTTTATTGCTTAAACGAAGTCGATCTTGGGTCGATAGGAAATAAATTTTTGAATTCCGCTGCGTTCCCGCATAGATTTCCTAACACATACATCACGTTCAACCAAACTTGGATATGTACATCCTTGCATACACAGTTTTATATCATCAAGTTAACGTGGGAAGATACATCGTGCTGGGAAGATACATCGTGGATAGGGTTAACAAGATAGCGAAGGGAAGACATGGTGATGGTTATATCTTTTTCCCATTTCTTATCATGGCTATGGCCAGAAGCTTCGGGGTACCAGAAAATAACACGGATGACATTGTTTGGCAAACCTCACCTATCGTATTTAATGATCACCCTTGGTTTATTTAAGCGTCATCTTATTGTTATCTCACTATATCATTACTCTTTCTTTTTATGTTTGAAAGCCCCGTATGTAAGCCAATGTATCATTACTTCTTTCCTTTTATGATCACCCTTGGTTTATTTAATTGTCATCTTATTGTTATCTCAATGTATCACTACTTTTTTTTGTTTACTTTCCTTTGTTATATAGTCTTTTCATCTTCTTCTTTAATCAATAAAAGAGGCAAAATATTTATTTCTCATTATTAATGTGGTTTATTTGAACATCTTCGAGCCAAAAATTTGTTGTTTATTATTCTTTTAATTATATTCATAATCTTCGAAATGATAATAATTAACCGCTATACGTTTAATATACAAATTAAATTTTGTGACGGAATACCTCACAATTTGGATGGAGCGTCGATAAGAAATGATAAGTAGTAAAAGCAAACCTAGTTTAGAACATAAAAAGAAAGAGTAACGATACATTGGTTTACATACGGGGCTTACAAACTTAAAAAGAAAGAGTAATGAAATAATTAGAAACAACAAATAGAAAAATTGAACAGTAATACAAGTAATATACAATAAGTTGTTCGAGAAGACGATAGAACAAGAAACGCAAGTGCCTATACATTCTGATCAAATAAATCTACACACATTTTCTTCCTAAAGTCCTCAATACGCTCAGGGACCACGTCTTTCAAGCTTCCAGAGATCATCACAGAGAACTCGATGTGCTTCAACATGTACACCCTGCAATCGCCGCTGCATGTCAAAATACACAATAGTACTTAGATATATGTATATAGTAAAAAGATAAAAAAACGTGAAATTTTTATTTAATCACAACGTTAACCTACCTGAATGGCATCTGTGGAACGTACTCTTGGTCCGTCCTTTTTACTTCAAATGATGACGTGTTGCCCTTTTTCACCATTGGTTGGTTACGACATTTAGGGTTCTCAAACAACACCATAGGTAGAAACCTTGCCAAGTGTCTTATAATGTCATCAACATTGTCTTCATTGCCAGTTCCGTAGAGACAATTGATCGTTGTTATCTTCCATGCGGGAATGTCAATATCCAAGATAAGGTAATGATCTGCACTGACAATATGCTATGGTAAAAGTACCGTCGGTTGTGGTGTCCAAGATCTAGTAAGATCCTGTAGACCTTCGGGCACCATCGGAATAATACTAGTGGCTTTTTTATCCATTCAGATAAAGCATGGTAAAAGATTTGAGTGCAAGCGGTATAAGCCACCACCATATTCTTTTTATAGCAATCTGGAAGTAACAACATACGACGCTTCAATATATCTATAAAGGCATCGACATGCTACACGTGAAAATGTATGAATTAGTCATAAGCTATTGAAATTAACAGTAAGGTATGAAAAACAATATGCAAAATTATAGTAAACACATCACATCAACAAATGATTTTAGTGGGGTCCTCAATATATACCAAAACTCAACATCAGCTGGATACCCGAGAGGCGTGCCTCCAACAATATCGATTCCACATGGTATTGATTTAGTCGCTAGTTTAGGCAAATCTTTAGGCACCGGTTCCCCCCGTTCCTTCGCTTCTTCTTTCGCCTTCTTAATCTTTTCATATATTATCATCTCGTTAGAGACCCAAACTTCAAAATCTTTAAGCTTGTCGCTATCAACCTTCCTACTTGGAGTATCCTTTGATTCTTATAGCTGTGTTACTTTCTTAGGAATTTCCCACATGCCGCCTTCATTTCTCACAAAGAAGAACGTTGTGCAGTCGATCTCATCCTTATACGCTTTGCCTCCCTTTCCACATGTCTCTTATCTCCCCTTCCAACCCCCTCCTTATACCTGGCATTTCTTGTTGGCCTAAAGGCGTGCAAGTGCCCGTGCTTGGGATCTCCGGATTCACATAAACATTCACTTCACTTAACCGACCAGTCTCAGGATAGCTACCAAGATCAAATTCTCGACCAGGCAGTTCTAGTTCTCCACACGACAACGACGTGTCATCACTCATTTCACCTGGGCCAAGAGGTGTGGTTTTGATTGGCTCGGCCTCGGTCTGAGAGCATCCTGTATGTGTCCCACCCCGGGACGGTGATGACTGCTCAACATTACTATGAGTCACCTAAAAATTAAATTGAATGATATGAATTTAAATTTAGGGTAACAAAACAACTCAATGAAGTTCGTATTTACAAGCTCATTCATACCTGATTCTGAGCAGGTTCTGTATCGTGGCCTCGAGGTGTATCAGTATCGAGGATGACTTGTGGAATTGACACGGCACCCTAAGAGACTCGTGGCTGTGTGCCAGCTTGGGACTGGGATGACGGATTACCTGCCTATTGATAATTCAAATTCATGTGTTAACAATATAAATACGGTTGTCAAATTCGTATGTGCAAGATAATTCATACCTGTCTACTGATCTGGTTTGCTAACCATTTGACAAATTTTTTATGTTCACCTTTAAAACATCCCAATTCAGCCGTCATATTTTCATGTTCACCTCTCATGCGTCCCACTTCAGCATTAACTTGAGCTAACCCAGACATCATTTCACTTAACTGAGCCTTCACATCTCCTAACTCCGAAGGTGTTCGCATCTCTTAACTCAGAGTTGGTTTTTTCTAACTCAGTCTTCACAACACTTAACTCGGAGTTAGTTTTTTCCCGCTCTTGTTGGATTATTTGAGTAATTATTGGCCTCAGTGCTTCCAACTGCACACCGCCAACAATAGGTATAGTGCCATCACCTTATAGGTTTGCGGATGTAGACACATAATATGTACGCCGTGGCTGGCTACGTCGAGCGTCCTCTTCATCAATTTTGGGACGCTCACGTTCGTTGGTATGACCAGAGGCACGGGCCGGTGTGTTTCTGATGGGAGGGAATGGCATGAAAAGCCCACAATCAGAACATATAGACAACCGGATACCGTTGGCTTAAGTGCCTTCACATTAGTTTTCGGTCCAAGTAACTGTAGGTGTTGTACTTGTTTACACCAGTTCCACATGAAGTTATTAAAGAGATACTTCCCCTCATGGATAAGTTCTGACCCGTTCTAGGTCATCGATGATATAAAATATCTGGCTCTGTATTACCGTTCCAGGGTCTTGTCCAATTAATATGCTATAAATAAGATACACTAAAGCCATCCGATATACGGTTTCGTTGTCGCATTGCCTTGACTTGATCGCTGCTAGGATTTTTGACAAAGTGACAGTCGCGGTGCACTTAGTTCGTTGACAAGGCAATTCAAAACACATTGAGACTCGACGTAATTCAACGTTTGTATCTCCAAATCTAAACCCCATTGACATTGCAAACACTCTTTTACCGAAATTCACTCTATCTTCGCCAATCTTAAAATGAAGTTCGTCGTCGCGGTCGGGATAAACCATTTGGAAATACAAGAATGCTATTAGCCGCCCTTCGTACGCCCAGTTATCACGATACCAAGTAATAAATTGACAAAACATTGATTTTTTCAATCTAAATAACAAGGTAGCATTGCCATGACGATAATGCACCAACTCGGATGTTAGTTTTTCATAGATTGCTTTTTCCGTATGGAACCTCAGTTGGGTATCAAACACCTTATCACGCGGATGAATATATTCTCCGTGTGTCCCAGCTGTGGAAAGCTGCGAGTGATTATAAATACACATGATTAATTAATACACACATGATTAATTAATTGTAACATATAATATCATCTCTCTTAACATTGCAAAAAAAATTTACACACCACACACACACTCTCTCTCTCTCACACACACACGTATATATAGATACACACACACACACACACACACACACACACACATATATATATGTGTGTGTGTTTTTGCGATATTAAGATTTGATATTTTCCATAAGCAGATGTGAAAATGACTTGATATTTTTTATGACAAAAGACAAGGATAATATGTATAGTATCTATATATAATATGTATAGTATATACATACATATGTTGTTTCAAATAAATAGTAAATAGGATTTGTGTTGTGAAATGGTTGATTGATTTTCACATATCCCACTTGATTAAATCTTTTAAGGACTTCACCTTGATATTTTAACATACTTAAGGTATCATTTCATAATGAACATACATAAATGATATTTTCAATAATAGCAACATAGCTACATTGTTTCTAATATAATATGATATTATGAATATACCTATACTTATTGAACAGGGTTTGGATATTTTGAATTTTATAATACATTAAGATTTATGCTATTGTGTGACTACATCTTAATGTTAAGTATAAGTGCTATATGATTCGTTGATATTTTAAGACATAGTATATAAAATATTATACATATATCTCCCTGTATATATATGATATTATACCACATATTTTATCATATGACACAATCTGTAATAATAATATCTTGCTATGATCTAAGATATGATATTCCATAGACATTACATAAATGAATTGTTTACTGCATTATTATGTATGGATTAACCATTGTGCCTAACCTTGTTATCTAGTGTTTGGATCACATAATATATATATTATATCCGACCATTAGTGTCTCAGCCTAATTACTCAATTTTCGGCCCTTATACATTATATCATTCCCATGGGCTCTCTAATTGACTGGACCAAGAACCAAATATACACCGAGCAAACCATAACCCTAACCTAATTACCTACTTCCATTATCAAAACCTGCAGCCGACACTTTCCATTTCTTCTTTTCCAAAAACCTCCACCTTCATCTTCAGACAATAAACCACTCCAAGATCTCTGCCGTTTTCTATTCTCGTTTTCTCGATTCACTCTTCAATTGCTTCGATTAAATTACCACCTTTGTCTGAAGCCTCGATTAGCATCCTAAATCGCTGATTCTTCATATCTGTAGAAGCTCTTGATGACAAAAGGAGTAACCTTTCTGGTCAACCTCGATACCATTCCATGATGATTCCAATAAGCTTCAAAGTCTTGCTCATACTTCGAAATCTGCATCGGTTAAATGTCCATCTTGTATCTGAGTCGAAAAGTCTTGACCTTTCTGGTTAAATCTCGTCTCTAGAATGTCAAATGATGATTCCGATAAAGCTCGATCCCCAACGGTGACATAGCCACTACGCTAGCATGGTGATGCCTTGGTGCGATGCATGTTCTTCGATAACCTAGTTCAAAGCTCCGATAAACAGTTCTAATGCTCTAACTGATTGCTTTGACTCGATTCACTGTGAGATAAAAGGTTGTAACTTCCTCCTTCCTCTCTTGTTCAATTTCAAGCTGTCAATGAAGAAATCGAAGCTTTCTTACTTAGATCAATGATTCATTGACCAAGTATTATGATAATTGAAATCTATCCCTTTTTCGATTAATGATTCATTAAAGGAATAAATACTTGATGAAAATTATGCATTGTTAGATATATGAATCTGAGAAGATATTCTTTTATGTTGATATTAACATAAGAAAATAAAATAAAAATAAAAATTCATGTTCAGAGTGATTATTGACTCAAGTAGTAAATAGTAATACAAGGTTGATATATTTAGGGATAAATATAAATGATACTTTATACACGCCCCTCGGTTTTTAATATGATGAAATCAAAATATACAGAATATTTTTGATTTATGATTCATCAGAAGTTATAAAATGGATATAATTCGTGTTTATTCAAACACTGATTATAAATGACATTTTATAACCACTCCATGTCCCATTCGGATTGTAAGGTTTGATGAAACTATCAAGTTAATGAGTCAAACCATATAATATACTGATCTGAATCTTCAGAGATGACGCATTAATAAAGTGTTGATCTGTTCTTATTAATAATCAGAGATGATGCACTTTATCGGTTGCTGTGTCTGATAAATGAGTTATGTGTCATATAGGTGTGTTCTATTTTACACAAAAATCTCACACACTCACAGCTAGAGTTGTGTCTACTAAACAAGTTTTTTTTTGCTATGTGTAAAATATGTGTGCTCTGTGTTACACCAGGACCACACACTCACAGTTGATCGATTTAATGTGTTTTTGAATGTTGTGACGGACTCTAGGATTGCACTCCATCCTTGAGAAAACACACACTCACACACTTCACAAAACCTCCGCATGTTCTTACTTAATGAAATTTAAATAGTGTAAATGGACTGATCTCAGTAAAATCATTGTCATGAGTGATATGTGTTATATGTCACAGAAATGATGTCCTATTATATATCTAAGTGTGAACAAACTTAACTCTATATTTGTTTCACACTAATGATATATATATATACACAAAACTCTACATATGATATATATGGGCTACTGTATTTCATTTAGGTTAGTTCATCTTAAAACCTAACCTAATAATAATATAAAATATATATATATATATATATATATATATATATATATATATATATATATATATATATATATATACAATTTGGTTCTTTGTAAGAAAACACTTTGCATTTATGTCTCTCATAATTAGGCTATTTGTGTTGCATCATTTATTAGAAAGTGTCTTTGTCTTGAGTTGTTAACTAGTTAATAATGTGCATCTAAACAGTCACTCTCTCTCTTTCCTCGATCACTACATCGCACATTCACCCACTCACGCTGTTCATTTATCCAGCTGCACATTTACTTCTTACATTACACCACCCACATTCACAAACCTATATATATCATATACATCAAACTCGATCAAGCAACTAAGTGATCAAACATTTTCTAAATACTAAAAATATCCTTGTATTTTGTAAATTGTTTGCCGTTGATTGTGAGATTGCTTCTGGGACTGGATAGGACTTGGATTTTTCCTTGGTTCATTTCCAGGTGACAGTTGCACCGTTCCTCTCACAATCTGAATCTGTGTGATTCATTGTCAGTAAGTTCACGTCTTTTATTTATTGCTTTCAAAGTACTAACTTCAAGCGTGTGTCTTTTGTTTTTAGTATTTGATTTGAATAAATACCGAGGTTGTATTTTATTACATTTGTGTTAAACTTTAGAAAAGAAGCGTGATTGAAACTTACCGTGTGTCACGGTTGTGATTAAGTTTCAATCACTACGATTGTGATCTAAAGTTGTAACAAGTCGTAATCCGTTTATCTCTTGTATCTTATTTTCAGGTCCCGATTTACGAATATTGTTTTGAGAAGATCATTGTAAATCGCATATATCAAAAGTATAGTGGAAATATCTCGTGTGGTGGTGGGTCTATGTGATACACCTAAGATTGTATGATCTAGGCAAATTCAAGATAAAAATCTGATTTACACTGTGCTTGAAATCAACTTAGAAACATCACCTAAATAAGTTTTCCATTCTGTTTTTGATAAAATTTATTAGGTCGATAACTCACTGAAATATTGAATGTTGATAATCTGTGATGTACTCATATATGTGAACTATTGAATGATCACCTTGCTGCATATTAAGGTTGTTCAAGTATATGTTTCATTACGCTATCATATCAAACACCTTAAGATAAAACCCGCCGATTACACGAGAAAATTGATAAGAAAGCTACTACAATTTTCTGTCTGCTGCATATCTTTTAAATCTGCATATTGATCTTCAAAGGAAACTACAGTGACTTGTTCAGTGTGTATAAATTACTGTCGTGTGCAAAGTTGTTGAATAACTGCACTTTACTAAACTTCAAATTCAGTGTACTTAAATTAAGAATCGACTTTCATAAATCTAATCTGGTTTAATCAACCTTTCCCATCTGAGTTGATTACATAAGTACTCGAAGTTATTTGATGATCAGATAATAAATTAAATAGTACTGTAATTAATTATCTGTGCATTTATCTGAGTTGTATCATCTAAGAAGCCTATTGAATTGCTTGATAAACAGTTTTGATAACTTAACCAAAAGTAATATAAAACTCGATCACCTAGTACCTTAGGAACAACACGTTAACCGGTTAGCTCTTCCGCCTAATTTGGTCTAACAGTTTCCTAAGTAGTTGGAACTCTGTAATTAATTAACTTCCTTAACAAAGTTTGAAAAAGAATAAAGTAAAATTTAAAAAGGGTATATATCCTATTCACCCCCCCCCCCTCTAGGATATACTAGTGCGCAAATACGATCCAACCAAGTGGTATCGGAGCTTGGTTACTATTTGATCTTGTTCTATATTACCTTGTCTATCAATCTGAAATTGCTTATGTGATTAAATCTTTAAATCTGATATTTCTCCTAAACTGTTTGTTGAACTATTCAGCCTGTTAGGTAACATATCTAAAAAAAATTCTGCAAATTCTGTGATCAAGATTGATTGATATTGTGCTGAAAGTTTCTGTGATATATCCTGCAAGATTGGTGCTTAAAACTGCTGCATTATATAATCTTGTTAGCTGAAAATTTCTGTGATATATCTCACTTGATTTTGTGAGTTTTGGTAGTCATTGCAGATTACTACCTTGCTGAATACTACTACAATTTGCTTGGTCCTTCATTGCTAAGTTGTTCCTTGTTGACCTTCAATTAAGCATCTTCTAAGAACCTGAGTTGATTTTTTTAATCCCCAAACGGCCTAGTTTGAACAAAAATAACCCAATCCAATTACTAACCACTCTATATTTCATAATGGACTCTGCAAATCAGTTTGCCAACTTTAGTGAGTTTCCTTCTTGGGATAGACCTCCTCACTTTTATGGAAATAACTATGATTTGTGGAAGAGTCATATGAGAATACATCTAGAAAGCTGAGACATCCGTCGTGGTATATTATTGAAGATGGATCATCCTTCCGAAAAAATAAACCAAAGTGTCAAAATCGACATTGAAAAATCTCTTTCATACAATTCAAAAGCTTTAGAAATTTTAGTAAAAGCTCTAAGTCCTCCCATTGCTTGTCTTTTATCTTCCTGTTCAACTGCCAAAGATTTATGACTAAAATTAGAAAGGAAATTTGAAGATACAAATCAAGAAATAGAAATCTTAGAAAATCATTTTGAATCCGAAATTTCAACAAGTCACAACTACACCGAATCATTTTACGAAAAAGAACAATCTTTGCATAAATTTGTCTCCTAAGTTCATTAATGTATTTGGATATGTTGTCGCTACATCCGATGATAAAAGAGCCTGGATCAAAATGGCCTAATCATTCAAGTCAACACCGATTTAGATGTTGAATCAATCGAGAACTCGAAGACTAAAATTCAGATCTCGAAAATGCAAATTCAGATTCGAAAATTCAAATTCGATGGTGAATCCAATGAAATATCTAATGCAATTCCGACTCCAAAACTGAGGTACCTTGTGACATCTACTACTTTTGCAATAAATTTAAAGATAGATGTGTTACATTAGAAGTTGAAAACGATAAATTGAAAGATAATTTACTTGAGAAAAATGATTATGTTATGTCACTACTAGACACTAATAATCAGCTTGAATCTACTATCAATGCCTTAAAAGCCGAGTTAGAAATGCTTAAAAGCGAACGAGCTGTTATTCCACAAGCTATTCCAAAGCTTAATGTGTTATCTAATGATGTGGATATATCTCACTCATCTCTAGATGATTCTTTAATTCACACTGATCTCATTTCGGATCTTCACTCTAAAGCATCTTGGAGTGAGACTGTAGTCACTGAATTAAATAATCAAGAAAATCATTTTATTCCCCAACCTGTTATATTCGAACAAGTTGAATCACCCAAGTATGCTTCATCTACACGATCACACACATCACGGCATACTTCAGATTCAAGAAAGAATTTTTATAAGAAAAATCATGCATTTTTGTATAATAAAAGATGTTCTAAGAATTTCCCTTCAAAGAACAACTTTTATCACAATAATCATGCTACACATAGATATCATTATTCTAGGATTCATACACCATTGAATTACACCTATCCCATCAACTCTTGTGCTCCACGTGTTGCTCAATATCATTATTGGCAACCACACCATCACCATCACCATCCAAGAAATTATTGTTCATATTTTGTACCGCATACTTATCGATCTTATGGATATACTGAACAACCTTTTAGGACCTATGGCACTAATCGAAATGTTCACAAACCTAAGGTCAAGCAAGTATGGGTACCAAAAGTTAGAAAGGTCTGGGTTCCGAAGACTTCTTTGACTAACATTCAAGGACCCAACATATAAAGGGTACCATATGTTATTTTGTTTAGCAGGTTCTATGACATTCTTGAAATTAATTCGAATTGCAAGATTTTCTTTGGTCTTAATTCGTGGAATTAATACGGTTTGCAAGATCTTCACGGCAAATGATCAAATGAAGTTCTACTGTGAAAGTCCTTATAACTGCAAAGATTTGATCAGGGAAGTTTCTATGACAATTTTTTTTTTGTTTACAGTCTATTATGTTAAAAAAAATTTATGCAACTACCATAGCCCAAAATTTTGATTATGCAAACTACAATAGTTGCCACATATTGATAGAATAGTGTGCTTTATTCATACATTGCAAGTATCTTTTGATAAGAAATTGGTATAGCATATTTTGATAGGAAATTGTGTGTCTCTCCTCTTTCTTTCTCCTTGTCACTTACATGTTTAATAAGCATGGTTGATTAATTTTCAAAATTAAGGGGAGAAGAGTCATAAAGCTTTTAGTAAGGGAGTGATAATATAAATAAAAGAACTCATTTTCATATATACACGAAAACACTTAAGCTCGTATTAAGGGGAGCTTTGTTTTAGGGAGAGAGCGTATTCGATCCTTAAAAGCTTTAATAAGGGTAATTGAGAAAATAAATCAAAGGGGGAGAATTGTTGTGAAATGGTTGATTGATTTTCACATATCCCACTTGATTAAATCTTTTAAGGACTTCACCTTGATATTTTAACATACTTAAGGTATCATTTCATAATGAACATACATAAATGATATTTTCAATAATAGCAACATAGCTACATTGTTTCTAATATAATATGATATTATGAATATACCTATACTTATTGAACAGGGTTTGGATATTTTGAATTTTATAATACATTAAGATTTATGCTATTGTGTGACTACATCTTAATGTTAAGTATAAGTGCTATATGATTCGTTGATATTTTAAGACATAGTATATAAAATATTATACATATATCTCCCTGTATATATATGATATTATACCACATATTTTATCATATGACACAATCTGTAATAATAATATCTTGCTATGATCTAAGATATGATATTCCATAGACATTACATAAATGAATTGTTTACTGCATTATTATTTATGGATTAACCATTGTGCCTAACCTTGTTATCTAGTGTTTGGATCACATAATATATATATTATATCCGACCATTAGTGTCTCAGCCTAATTACTCAATTTTCGGCCCTTATACGTTATATCATTCCCATGGGCTTTCTAATTGACTGGACCAAGAACCAAATATACACCGAGCAAACCATAACCCTAACCTAATTACCTACTTCCATTATCAAAACCTGCAGCCGACACTTTCCATTTCTTCTTTTCCAAAAACCTCCACCTTCATCTTCAGACAATAAACCACTCCAAGATCTCTGCCATTTTCTATTCTCGTTTTCTCGATTCACTCTTCAATTGCTTCGATTAAATTACCACCTTTGTCGAAGCCTCGATTAGCATCCTAAATCGATTCTTCATATCTGTAGAAGCTCTTGATGACAAAAGGAGTAACCTTTCTGGTCAACCTCGATACCATTCCATGATGATTCCAATAAGCTTCAAAGTCTTGCTCATACTTCGAAATCTGCATCGGTTAAATGTCCATCTTGTATCTGAGTCGAAAACTCTTGACCTTTCTGGTTAAATCTCGTCTCTAGAATGTCAAATGATAATTCCGATAAAGCTCGATCCCCAACGGTGACATAGCCACTACGCTAGCATGGTGATGCCTTGGTGGCGATGCATGTTCTTCGATAACCTAGTTCAAAGCTCCGATAAACAGTTCTAATGCTCTAACTGATTGCTTTGACTCGATTCACTGTGAGATAAAAGGTTGTAACTTCCTCCTTCCCTCTCTTGTTCAATTTCAAGTGTCAATGAAGAAATCGAAGCTTTCTTACTTAGATCAATGATTCATTGACCAAGTATTATGATAATTGAAATCTATCCCTTTTCGATTAATGATTCATTAAAGGAATAAATACTTGATGAAAATGATGCAATCGTTAGATATATGAATCGAGAAGATATTCTTTTATGTTGATATTAAAATAAGAAAATAAAATAAAAATAAAAATTCATGTTGAGTGATTATTGACTCAAGTAGTAAATAGTAATACAAGGTTGATATATTTAGGGATAAATATAAATGATACTTTATACACGCCCCTCGGTTTTTAATATGATGAAATCAAAATATCTGAGAATATTTTTGATTTATGATTCATCGAAGTTATAAAATGGATATAATTCGTGTTTATTCAAAACACCGATTATAAATGACATTTTATAACCACTCCATGTCCCATTCGGATTGTAAGGTTTGATGAAACTATCAAGTTAATGAGTCAAACCATATAATATACTGATCTGAATCTTCAGAGATGACGTATTAATAAAGTGTTGATCTGTTCTTATTAATAATCAGAGATGATGCACTTTATCGGTTGCTGTGTCTGATAAATGAGTTATGTGTCATATAGGTGTGTTCTATTTTACACAAAAATCTCACACTCACAGCTAGAGTTGTGTCTACTAAACAAGTTTTTTTTTGCTATGTGTAAAATATGTGTGCTCTGTGTTACACCAGGACTACACACTCACAGTTGATCGATTTAATGTGTTTTTGAATGTTGTGATGGACTCTAGGATTGCACTCCATCCTTGAGAAAACACACACTCACACACTTCACAAAACCTGCATGTTCTGTTACTTAATGAAATTTAAATAGTGTAAATGGACTGATCTGTAAAATCATTGTCATGAGTGATATGTGTTATATGTCACAGAAATGATGTCCTATTATATATCTAAGTGTGAACAAACTTAACTCTATATTTGTTTCACACTAATGATATATATATATACACAAAACTCTACATATGATATATATGGGCTATTTGATTTCATTTAGGTTAGTTCATCTAAAAACCTAACCTAATAATAATATAAAATATATATATATATATATATATATATATATATATATATATATATATATATATATACAATTTGGTTCTTTGTAAAGAAAACCTTTGCACTTATGTCTCTCATAATTAGGCTAGTGTGTTGCATCATTTATTAGAAAGTGTCTTTGTCTTGAGTTGTTAACTAGTTAATAATGTGCATCTAAACAGTCACACTCTCTCTTTCCTCGATCACTACACTCGCACATTCACCCGCTCACTGTTCATTTATCCAGGCTGCACATTTACTTCTTACATTACACCACCCACATTCACAACCTATATATATCATATACATCAAATCGATCAAGCAACTAAAGTGATCAAACATTTTCTAAATACTAAAACTATCCTTGTATTTTGTAAATTGTTTGCCGTTGATTGTGAGATTGCTTCGACCTGGATAGGACTTGGATTGTTCCTTGGTTCGTTTCGGTGACAGATTGCACCGCCTCACAATCTGAATCTGTGTGATTCATTGTCATGAAGTTCACGTCTTTTATTTATTGCTTTCAAAGTACTAACTTCAAACCGTGTCTTTTGTTTTTAGTATTTGATTGAATAAATACCGAGGTTGTATTTTTTATTCTGTTGTGTTAAACTTTAGAAAAGAAGCGTGATTGAAACTTACCGTGTGTCACGGTTGTGATTAAGTTTCAATCACTACAAGTGTGATCTAAAGTTGTAACAAGTCGAGTCCGTTTATCTCTTGTATCTTATTTTCGGTCCGATTTCGAATATTGTTTTGAGAAGATCATTGTAATCGCATATATCAAAAGTATAGTGGAAATATCTCGTGTGGTGGTGGGTCTATGTGATACACCTAAGATTGTATGATCTAGGCAAATTCAAGATAAAAATCTGATTTACAACGTGCTTGAAATCAACTTAGAAACATCACCTAAATAAGTTTTCCATTCTTTTTTATAAAACTTATTAGGTCGATAACTCACCGAAATATTGAATGTTGATAATGTGATGTACTCATATATGTGAACTATTGAATGATCACCTTGCTGCATATTAAGGTTGTTCAAGTATATGTTTCAGCCCTGCTATCATATCAAACACCTTAAGATAAAACCATTGATTACACAGTAAAATTGATAAGAAAGCTACTACAATTTTACATCTGCTTTATATCTTTTAAATCGCATATTGATCTTCAAAGGAAACTACAAAGTGACTTGTTCAAAGGTGTGTATAAATTCTCGTCGTGTGCAAAGTTGTTGAATAATCGCACTTTACTAAACTTCAAATTCGAGTGTACTTAAATTAAGAATCGACTTTCATAAATCTAACTGGTTTAATCAACCTTTCCCATCCGAGTTGATTACATAAGTACTGAAGTTATTTGATGATCGAGATAATAAATTAAATAGTACTGTAATTAATTATCTGTGCATTTATCTGAGTTGTATCATCTAAGAAGCCTATTGAATTGCTTGATAAACAGTTTTGATAACTTAACCAAAAGTAATATAAAACTCGATCACCTAGTACCTTAGGAACAACACGTTAACCGGTTAGCTCTTCCGCCTAATTTGGTCTAACAGTTTCCTAAGTAGTTGGAACTCTGTAATTAATTAACTTCCTTAACAAAGTTTGAAAAAGAATAAAGTAATATTTAAAAAGGGTATATATCCTATTCACCCCCCCCTCTAGGATATACTAGTGCAAATACGATCCAACCAAGTGGTATCGGAGCTTGGTTACTATTTGATCTTGTTCTATATTACCTTGTCTATCAATGAAATTGCTTATGTGATTAAATCTTTAAATCGATATTTCTCCTAAACTGTTTGTTGAACTATTCGACTGTTAGGTAACATATCTAAAAAAATTCTGCAAATTCTCGTGATCAAGATTGATTGATATTGTCTTTGAAAGTTTCGTGTGATATCCTGCAAGATTGGTGCTTAAAACTGCTGCATTATATAATCTTGTTAGCTGAAAATTTCTGTGATATATCTCACTTGATTTTGTGAGTTTTGGTAGTCATTGCAGATTACTACCTTGCTGAATACTACTACAATTTGCTTGGTCCTTCATTGCTAAGTTGTTCCTTGTTCAAACCTTCAATTAAGCATCTTCTAAGAACCTGAGTTGATTTTTTTAATCCCCCAAACGGCCTAGTTTGAACAAAAATAACCCAATCCAATTACTAACCACTCTATATTTCATAATGGACTCTGCAAATCAGTTTGCCAACTTTAGTGAGTTTCCTTCTTGGGATAGACCTCCTCACTTTGATGGAAATAACTATGATTTGTGGAAGAGTCATATGAGAATACATCTAGAAGCTACAGACATCCGTCTGTGGTATATTATTGAAGATGGATCATCCCTTCCGAAAAATAAACCAGTGTCAAAATCTGACGTTGAAAAATCTCTTTCATACAATTCAAAAGCTTTAGAAATTTTAGTAAAAGCTCTAAGTCCTCCTATTGCTTGTCTTGTATCTTCCTGTTCAACTGCCAAAGATTTATGGCTAAAATTAGAAAGGAAATTTGAAGATACAAATCAAGAAATAGAAATCTTAGAAAATCATTTTGAATCCGAAATTTCAACAAGTCACAACTACACCGAATCATTTTCTGAAAAAGAACAATCTTTGCATAAGCTGTCTCCTAAGTTCATTAATGTAATTTGGATATGTTGTCGCTACATCCGATGATAAAAGAGCCTGGATCAAAATGGCCTAATCATTCAAGTCAACACCGATTTAGATGTTGAATCAATCGAGAACTCGGAAGATGAAAATTCGAGATCTCGAAAATGCAAATTCAGATTCAAAATTCAAATTCGATGGTGAATCCAATGAAATATCTAATGCGAATTCGACTCCAAAGCGAGGTACCTTGTGACATCTACTACTTTTGCAATAAATTTAAAGATAGATGTGTTACATTAGAAGTTGAAAACGATAAATTGAAAGATAATTTACTTGAGAAAATGATTATGTTATGTCACTACTAGACACTAATAATCGGCTTGAATCTACTATCAATGCCTTAAAAGCCGAGTTAGAAATGCTTAAAAGCGAACGAGTTGTTATTCCACAAGCTATTCCAAAGCTTAATGTGTTATCTAATGATGTGGATATATCTCACTCATCTCTAGATGATTCTTTAATTCACTGTCGATCTCATTTCGGATCTTCACTCTGAAGCATCTTGGAGTGAGACTGTAGTCACTGAATTAAATAATCAAGAAAATCATTTTATTCCCCAACCTGTTATATTCGAACAAGTTGAATCACCCAAGTATGCTTCATCTACACGATCACACACATCACGGCATACTTCAGATTCAAGAAAGAATTTTTATAAGAAAAATCATGCATTTTTGTATAATAAAAGATGTTCTAAGAATTTCCCTTCAAAGAACAACTTTTATCACAATAATCATGCTACACATAGATATCATTATTCTAGGATTCATACACCATTGAATTACACCTATCCCATCAACTCTTGTGCTCCACGTGTTGCTCAATATCATTATTGGCAACCACACCATCACCATCACCATCCAAGAAATTATTGTTCATATTTTGTACCGCATACTTATCGATCTTATGGATATACTGAACAACCTTTTAGGACCTATGGCACTAATCGGAATGTTCACAAACCTAAGGTCAAGCAAGTATGGGTACCAAAAGTTAGAAAGGTCTGGGTTCCGAAGACTTCTTTGACTAACATTCAAGGACCCAACATATAAAGGGTACCATATGTTATTTTGTTTAGCAGGTTCTATGACATTCTTGAAATTAATTCGAATTGCAAGATTTTCTTTGGTCTTAATTCGTGGAATTAATACGTTTGCAAGATCTTCACGGCAAATGATCAAATGAAGTTCTACTGTGAAAGTCCTTATAACTGCAAAGATTTGATCAGGGAAGTTTCTATGACAATTTTTTTTTTTTTTTACAGTCTATTATGTTAAAAAAAATTTATGCAACTACCATAGCTCAAAATTTTGATTATGCAAACTACAATAGTTGCCACATATTGATAGAATAGTGTGCTTTATTCATACATTGCAAGTATCTTTTGATAAGAAATTGGTATAGCATATTTTGATAGGAAATTGTGTGTCTCTTCTCTTTCTTTCTCCCTTGTCACTTACATGTTTAATAAGCATGGTTGATTAATTTTCAAAATTAAGGGGGAGAAGAGTCATAAAGCTTTTAGTAAGGGGGAGTGATAATATAAATAAAAGAACTCATTTTCATATATACACGAAAACACTTAAGCTCGTATTATGGGGAGCTTTGTTTTAGGGAGAGCGCGCATATTCGATCCTTAAAAGCTTTAATAAGGGTAATTGAGAAAATAAATCAAAGGGGGAGAATTGTTGTGAAATGGTTGATTGATTTTCACATATCCCACTTGATTAAATCTTTTAAGGACTTCACCTTGATATTTTAACATACTTAAGGTATCATTTCATAATGAACATACATAAATGATATTTTCAATAATAGCAACATACCTACATTGTTTCTAATATAATATGATATTATGAATATACCTATACTTATTGAACAGTGGTTTGGATATTTTGAATTTTATAATACATTAAGATTTATGCTATTGTGTGACTACATCTTAATGTTAAGTATAAGTGCTATATGATTCGTTGATATTTTAAGACATAGTATATAAAATATTATACATATATCTCCCTGTATATATATGATATTATACCACATATTTTATCATATGACACAATCTGTAAGAATAATATCTTGCTATGATCTAAGATATGATATTCCATAGACATTACATAAATGAATTGTTTATCTTGCATTATTATGTATGGATTAACCATTGTGCCTAACCTTGTTATCTAGTGTTTGGATCACATAATATATATATTATATCCGACCATTAGTGTCTCGGCCTAATTACTCAATTTTTGGCCCTTATATCGTTATATCATTCCCATGGGCTTTCTAATTGGTGGACCAAGAACCAAATATACACCGAGCAAACCATAACCCTAACCTAATTACCTACTTCCATTATCAAAAACTGCGGCCGACACTTTCCATTTCTTCTTTCCAAAAACCTCCACCTTCATCTTCGGACAATAAACCACTCCAAGATCTCGCGTTTTCTATTCTCGTTTTCTCGATTCACTCTTCAATTGCTTCGATTAAATTACCACCTTTGTCTCAAGCCTCGATTAGCATCCTAAATCACGATTCTTCATATCTGTAGAAGCTCTTGATGACAAAAGGAGTAACCTTTCGGTCAACCTCGATACCATTCCATGATGATTCCAATAAGCTTCAAAGTCTTGCTCATACTTCAAATCGTGATCGGTTAAATGTCCATCTTGTATCCGAGTCGAAAAGTCTTGACCTTTCTACGGTTAAATCTCGTCTCTAGAATGTCAAATGATGATTCGATAAAGCTCATCCCAACCGGTGACATAGCCACTACGCTAGCATGGTGATGCCTTGGTGTGCGATGCATGTTGTCGATAACCTAGTTCAAAGCTCCGATAAACAGCTTCTAATGCTCTAACTGATTGCTTTGACTCGATTCACTGTGAGATAAAAGGTTGTAACTTCCTCCTTCCTCTCTTGTTCAATTTCAAGCTGTCAATGAAGAAATCGAAGCTTTCTTACTTAGATCAATGATTCATTGACCAAGTATTATGATAATTGAAATCTATCCCTTTTTCGATTAATGATTCATTAAAGGAATAAATACTTGATGAAAATGATGCACTGTTAGATATATGAATCTGAGAAGATATTCTTTTATGTTGATATTAAAATAAGAAAATAAAATAAAAATAAAAATTCATGTTGAGTGATTATTGACTCAAGTAGTAAATAGTAATACAAGGTTGATATATTTAGGGATAAATATAAATGATACTTTATACACCCTCGGTTTTTAATATGATGAAATCAAAATATACAGAAATATTTTTGATTTATGATTCATCAGAAGTTATAAAATGGATATAATTCGTGTTTATTCAAACACTGATTATAAATGACATTTTATAACCACTCCATGTCCCATTCGGATTGTAAGGTTTGATGAAACTATCAAGTTAATGAGTCAAACCATATAATATACTGATCTGAATCTTCAGAGATGACGTATTAATAAAGTGTTGATCTGTTCTTATTAATAATCAGAGATGATGCACTTTATCGGTTGCTGTGTCTGATAAATGAGTTATGTGTCATATAGGTGTGTTCTATTTTACACAAAAATCTCACACACTCACAGCTAGAGTTGTGTCTACTAAACAAGTTTTTTTTGCTATGTGTAAAATATGTGTGCTCTGTGTTACACCAGGACCACACACTCACAGTTGATCGATTTAATGTGTTTTTGAATGTTGTGACGGACTCTGGGATTGCACTCCATCCTTGAGAAAACACACACTCACACACTTCACAAAACCTGCATGTTCTGTTACTTAATGAAATTTAAATAGTGTAAATGGACTGATCTGTAAAATCATTGTCATGAGTGATATGTGTTATATGTCATAGAAATGATGTCCTATTATATATCTAAGTGTGAACAAACTTAACTCTATATTTGTTTCACACTAATGATATATATATATATACACAAAACTCTACATATGATATATATGGGCTACTGCATTTCATTTAGGTTAGTTCATCTAACAACCTAACCTAATAATAATATATATATATATATATATATATATATATATATATATATATATATATATATATATATATATACAATTTGGTTCTTTGTAAGAAAACCGCCTGCATTTATGTCTCTCATAATTAGGCTATTTGTGTTGCATCATTTATTAGAAAGTGTCTTTGTCTTGAGTTGTTAACTAGTTAATAATGTGCATCTAAACAGATCCACTCTCTCTCTTTCCTCGATCACTACACTGCACATTCACCCACTCACGCTTTGTTCATTTATCCAGCTGCACATTTACTTCTTACATTACACCACCCACATTCACAAACCTATATATATCATATACATCAAATCGATCAAGCAACTAAGTTGATCAAACATTTTCTAAATACTAAAAATATCCTTGTATTTTGTAAATTGTTTGCCGTTGATTGTGAGATTGCTTCTAGGACTGGATAGGACTTGGATTGTTCCTTGGTTCGTTTCGGTGACAGATTGCACCGTTCCTCTCACAATCGAATCGTGTGATTCATTGTCGGAAGAAGTTCACGTCTTTTATTTATTGCTTTCAATGTACTAACTTCAAACCGTGTCTTTGTTTTTAGTATTTGATTGAATAAATACCGAGGTTGTATTTTATTCATTGTGTTAAACTTTAGAAAAAGAGCTGTGATTGAAACTTACCGTGTGTCACAGTTGTGATTAAGTTTCAATCACTACAGTGTGATCTAAAGTTGTAACAAGTCAGAATCCGTTTATCTCTTGTATCTTATTTTCAGTCCCGATTTCTGAATATTGTTTTGAGAAGATCATTGTAACTGCATATATCAAAAGTATAGTGGAAATATCTGTGTGGTGGTGGGTCTATGTGATACACCTAAGATTGTATGATCTAGGCAAATTCAAGATAAAAATCTGATTTACACTGTGCTTGAAATCAACTTAGAAACATCACCTAAATAAGTTTTCCATTCTGTTTTTGATAAAATTTATTAGGTCGATAACTCACTGAAATATTGAATGTTGATAATCTGTGATGTACTCATATATGTGAACTATTGAATGATCACCTTGCTGCATATTAAGGTTGTTCAAGTATATGTTTCAGCCCTGCTATCATATCAAACACCTTAAGATAAAACCCGCTGATTACACAGAAAATTGATAAGAAAGCTACTACAATTTTCTGTCTGCTGCATATCTTTTAAATCTGCATATTGATCTTCAAAGGAAACTACAGTGACTTGTTCAGTGTGTATAAATTACTGTCGTGTGCAAAGTTGTTGAATAACTGCACTTTACTAAACTTCAAATTCAGTGTACTTAAATTAAGAATCGACTTTCATAAATCTAATCTGGTTTAATCAACCTTTCCCATCCGAGTTGATTACATAAGTACTGAAGTTATTTGATGATCGATAATAAATTAAATAGTAATCGTAATTAATTATCGTGCATTTATACGAGTTGTATCATCTAAGAAGCCTATTGAATTGCTTGATAAGCAGTTTTCATAACTTAACCAAAAGTAATATAAAACTCGATCACCTAGTACCTTAGGAACAACACGTTAACCGGTTAGCTCTTACGCCTAATTTGGTCTAACAGAGTTTCCTAAGTAGTTGGAACTCTGTAATTAATTAACTTCCTTAACAAAGTTTGAAAAAGAATAAAGTAAAATTTAAAAGGGTATATATCCTATTCCCCCCCTGTAGGATATACTAGTGCATAAATATGATCCAACAATTTGTGCGTGTGTGTGTGTGTACATATATATATATATATATATATATATATATATATATATATATATATATATATATATATATATATATATATATCTATATATATATATATATATATATATATATATATATATATATATATATATATATAAAGTGAATAGGATTGTTTTAGAAAATAGTAAATAGGATTTGGTGTGTGTGTGTGTGTGTGTGTGTTTTGCGATGTTAAGATATGATATTTTCTGTAGGTATATGTGAAAATGACTTGATATTTTTATTACCATAGACAAGGTGAATATATGCTTTCACACAATACCTTTTATAATTGTCTGTAAAAAAGAATGACACAATTATTAATAAATCAAGATACACACACACACACACACACACACACACATATATATATATATATATATATATATATATATATATATATATATATATATATATGTTGTTTTGTGTTGTAACGTTACTGGGGGTAAGAGAAGAAGAGAATAGTGTTTTAGTAATGTCATAGAATACCTGATGATGACGAGGGAGAACAGATGCCAGACAGAGCCGGCAGAACATAACTTATATTTTCAATCTAACGGGTGCCTCACTTCCGGCTGAGGATTTACCATGCTGCCAGGGACAGGAAAAGATGTTATATTGCGAAGACCTAATGAAATATTCTATGAGTTACCTACCAGAAGCCCCAATACAAAGCTTGGGGATTAGGCATGACACAGCGGATCAGAAGGAATCGAAAACACCCTTGGGAAAGCATGCATTTCTAAGAACCTCATCAAGCCGAGGCGTACCATGGAATTCAGTTCGAGATTTTTGTTCTTGTATTTTCAAACAACATTAATTTGTCATATTACACATTTCAAAGTTAAGGGGGCAAACGATATGATTTGTACATATATTAGTGCAATTTTTCTAGATCAGTTGCCCCTCTTGGTTGTATGTAGCTCCGCCACTGGATAAAGTAAGTATATAATTTCACATTTTTTTTATGTGGTAAAATCTAATGTAGCAAAAGAGTGTTCTTCATTGTCTTTCAAAGAAATTTTTAGGCCAGAGTATTACCATTCCCATATTTAGCGAATGGGACAACTCATCATGAATATAAAACCATAACAATGCCTGAAACTATGCCTCATTTTTTTGTGGTAATTTGCATCTTATTATATTATAACCATATATATATATATCACCGTCATACATTCAGAAATTATATTAAAGCATAACCATTATACCAAATATATAATAAGAGAAAGATACATCCGTATTATATAATATTCACTATAACGATTGTAACATAAAATTTCTCGTCTTCTCGTTCCCCTTCCCTTCGCAAATTCCTCTTCATCATCCACATATATGGCAAAAGGATTATTCATTAATGTCCACAGCAAAACGTAGTACAAGTCTCTGCACAACAGCCATTACAGCAATGGCAGGTCCACTGAAGCATATGTCTAATTGAAGCCAATGCTTTTTCTGTATAATGAGTCATTGCCCTCCTTGAATAGAAAGCTTTATCTGCAGAAAGTTTGAGCATCTAGTTATTTACTAAAATACCGTTCTGATCAACTGCGAAAACCCGGAAGAATAAAATAGTAATTTTCATTTATACCCCAAGCTACATATATACTTATTTAAGTTATTTTATGAAGATGAAAAATGTTGAAAGAAAATGGAGGGTAATGTAGTAGTTAGGCAATAATCATGTATAAACATCAACGGTATTACTGATATTGTTATGATTACTCTGACACACAATGCAAATCACATGCGTTTTGATACATGACAAATTATATTTCTTATGTACCTTCAGAATCTTCATGAATTTCCTTGTCATGGACGAAAGTAGCCATCTCATGAGCTGTGACCCCCTCAAAGAAATAGGCAGTAGCCGGAGGGTATTCATTGAAATAGCAAATTGTTAGAAGCAAAAGAAAAAGATTGACTTTGCCGATTTCCCCATGACTCCAATTTGTGTATGAAGTTAAACTTGATTCATCTGCATTTATAGTGTAATGCATACGATTAAGAATAATCATATATATATATATATATATATATATATATATATATATATATATATATATATATATATATATGTATGTATAGTGTAATGCATACGATTAAGAATAATCATATATATATATATATATATATATATATATATATATATATATATATATATATATATATATATATATATATATATATATGTATGTATGTATGTATGTATATGTGGAAATATTACGTTACATTAGTGTAACATATTAATTGTGAGACATATTAATTTTAAGACATATTAATTGTATTGAATAAACAATTAATATGTCATAAAATCATAAAGTAACTCCTTTTGTCTTATTAGGTAATAGACAACTCTAACAATTAATACTAGCCGACTACAGTAATTAATTGCTCTCTCCTAGCTTATACTCTACTAGGACCTTTCTCACTTACTTGTACCTATTTATACTCACTCTTTTATGATGAATAAACCAAGTTGAAGTTTACTCAAGTATTATTTACTTTCTCAAACTCTCTTCATGGTATATCGAGACTTAAACTCTCGAATCATTTGCAAACTCTCAAGACCTCTTTGAATCAAGAATGTCTTCATTATCCAAGCTTCCTCACCCTCAGTTGAGTCCAAGGCGCCTCAAAGCAGACTGGGTCACCGACTCTTCATCTTACACTAATCATAGACTTGATGGCAACAACTACTTGCCGTGGTCAAGGTCTATGAAAATGTACATCTCTGGACAAGGTAAGATGGGATACCGTCGGCTCTAAACCCGCCTCGCTTGAAGATGACCCAGGATTTGAAGCTTGGGATACTACTAATAATCAAGTCATGACCATTGTCACAAGATCAATGACAAAAGAGATTAGTGAGAACTTTATGATGTATGATACTGCAAAGGAGATCAGGATAATGCCAGGGATCTTTACTCCAAGAAAGATAATACATCGAGGTCTCATGAGCTTGAAGCTCAAATTCAAAAGCGCAGATAAGGAGATATGTGCGTGACTCAATATTTCAACCAACTATCTAAGGCATGGCAACACCTAGATATGTTGGAAACTCACTCTGGAATGATGTCAAGGATGCTTTGCTCATATAAAGACATCATAGAAAAAAAGAGTATTCAAGTTCCTCACTGGGGTGAATCCTACTACTTGATGATGTTAGAGGTAGAATTCGCTACTAAACCTCTCCCAAATCTCAAATCCATGTTTCTTGAGGTCAAACATGAGGAAAGCAGGAGGAAAGTGATGCTCTTCAACTCCCTGTTGATAACCCTACCGAGAGTGCCACCTGGCCGACCGTCGGAACCCCTGCCGAGGTCACCGAGGCTTACATGAAGCCTCGCCGATAAAAGCGGGAAGCCGCTCGTGACCACCGCAAACGCACAAATCACACCAAAGACACTTGCTGGAAACTACATGGCAAGCCTAACTCCTCCAAAACCTCAAGACCTGCCAAGGAAAGTCGTAAGGCGGACACATAAGTGAGTGAAGAAGATGATAACAAAGTTGAATGCACGACTTGTCGCATTCAAAGCCTTCCTAACTCAACAAAAGGGAGGTAGTCACTCTCTTGACATAGCTTCTCATGCCAAGTCATGTAAATTCTACTCATCTATTAGTAATGAAACTGGATTATTGATTACAGGGCCTCATCCCATATGACTGGTAATAAAAATCTCATTACTCAACTTAAGCCATGTCCCCAAATTCACAATGTTAAGGCTCATTGATGGATCTATCTCTAGTGCAAAAGGTTTTGGTAAGGTGCGACTTACTATTAAGATATGCCTACAGGATGTCCTATTTGTTCCAAAATTAGATTGCAATCTCATATCTCACATAAACTTACTAAAGATTTGAATCTGGGTATTGTTTTTAATGAGAATCGGTGCACTTTCCAGATCATTCCTCAAAGGCGAGTGATTGGGGACTGCTAAACCGTGCTCAGGATGTATGTGGTCGACCTCGCCAAGATGTAAGATCAAGACTGAATCGCCTCAACACTGCACTCAAAACCTAGACAATATCATGTTATGGCATTATAGACTAGACATCCCCGAGTTTTAGTTATTTAAAGTCTATAGATCCTGAATTGTTTAAAGGTTGTAATTTGAATGATCTTCAATGTGATATTTGTCAATTTGCCAAACTCACCAAATCTGTCTATGCAAAATTACCTCACTTACCATCCACACCATTCACCTTAATTCATAGTGATGTATGGGGACCCTCAAGAGTAAAAAGCATAACAGGGAAGAGGTGGTTTGTTACCTTCATAGATGACCACACCAGAACCACTTGGTTATTTTTAATGAAGGATAAATCTGAAGTTGGATCCATTTTTCAAGAGTTTTATAACATGGTCTCCACTCAATTTGACACTAAGATCAAAATTTTGAAGACTGACAATGCTCTTGAATATTATGAGTCTAATCTCAGTAATTTCTTGATGAATAAGGGAATTGTCCATACCAGTAGTTGTGTTGAGACTCCTTAGCAAAATGGGGTTGCTGAGAGAAAGAACAGGCATCTGCTAGAAATGGCTAGGTCTATCATGTTTACCACAAATGTTCCAAAATATATGTGGGGTGAAGCTATATTGACTTCCACATACTTAATCAAGACTTTTCCAAACAGGGTGTTAGGCTTCAAAACTCCTATCAAAACCCTACTGCCACACACTCCGCCCCATCTTATTTCCCGTTACCTCCAAAAATCTTTGGTTGTCTTGTGTTTGTCTATATCCACAACACAGAAGCAAACTTGATCCTAAAGCTCACAAGTGCATTTTCCTAGGATATGCAAAGGACGAGGAAAGGCTACAAGTGTTACTCTCCTACGAAAAGAGATTTTACAATCCTATGGATGTAAATTTTTTTGAAAGGACTCCCTACTACAGCAAGTCCACTGAGGCAGTCACTGATGGAAACCTGATTGAAATTGACCTAAACCCTTTCCCTCAAAGAAACTCTTAACCTCAAAGAATTCTCGATTCTCAAAGCAGATCGAACCTCAAGACCTACATCGACTCTCAAAGACCTCATCGAACTCGAGACTCATCGACCCAGAGCCTGCTGACCCAGAGCCTACTGACACTCAGCAATCTCATGACTCAAAGCTGACCTCACGACATTGATGATAGGCCTATTGCTCTCAGGAAGGGAAAGAGATCTTGCACTGATCACTCTATTCATACTTATTTATCTTATGATCGCTTGTCTCTGTCTTTGCCATGTTTACACAAGACTTGGACTCTCACTCTATTCCTAAAAATATTCAGGAGGCTCTTCAAAATGATAAGTGGAAGGCTGCTGTTAAAACAGAGATGACTGCCCTCCTGGATAATCATACTTGGGATCTCACAACTCTTCCAAAAGGCAAGAAGACAGTCAGCTGCAGATGGTTATTCACTATCAAATACAATGCTGATGGTACAATTGACAAGTACAAAGCCAGGTTGGTTGCAAGGGGTTTCACTCAAACTTATGGCATTGACTATAAAGAAACTTTTGCACCAGTGGCAAACCGAACCGCTGTCAGTCTTTGATTTCTCTAGTTGTCCAACTTGGTCGGCCTCTACATCAATTGGATATCAAAATGCTTTTCTCAATGGTGACCTCACCGAGGAAGTCTACATGAATGTACCTCTGGTTTTGTCAATCCTCACACTCGGGGCAAGGTATGCAAACTCAGGAAATCTCTATATGGCTCAAGCAATCCCCAAGAGCCTGGTTTGGGGAAACTCACCACTGCGTGGTCAAAGTCGCTGGATATCATCAATGCAACTCAGATCACACTATGTTTATCAAGACAACCAACCAGAGAAGGTCCATTCTTATTGTATATGTGGATGATATCATCCCATCTTGGTGATGACTCTCTTGAGATCCACAATTTGAAGACCCTACTAGCAAAGGTGTTTCAAGTCAAGGATTTGGGCTATCTTAAATACTTCCTTAGTATGGAAATTGCAAGAAACAACCAGGGTATCTCTATCTCTCAAAGGAAATATGTGCTTTGGACTCTTTGAAGGAAATCTGGTATCTTTGGGATGCAAACTGTTGTATCCCCAAAGAGACCCCAAGAATACCCCTCGTTGCATGGTCACATTGCCATCAGGAAGGATCAATATCAAAGACTTGTAGGGAAACTCATTTATCTATCCCATACAAGACTGATATTGCATATGGAGTCACCAGTTAGCTTGGTTCATGCATTGCCCTACTTGAGCAACATTGGAATCTTTGTGAACAGATATCTTGAGGTACCAAGTCCACTCTCGGCCAAGGCTTACATTTCACCAAGTCTGGCCGAGAGATCTATCAAGGTTTACACCGATCTTCGATTGGGTGGTGTCACACTGCAGACAGAAGGTCTACTACAAAGCTCGCTTCTTATGTATGGGAAATCTTGTCACTGGAGGAGCAAGAAACAACCCATCGTCTCAGAAGCGATCTTGAAAAGTGAACTCAGGCACTAGTTTTGGGTATTTGTGAAGCTCTATGGATAAAAAGGGTCCCATCGAACTTCAAAGAACCTATCACACTCTCTTTGTGACAATAATTCAGCCTTATGCATGGCAGAGGATCCAATCCATCATGATAAAACCAAACATGTGGACATTGACAGACACATCCTGAAGGCGAAGATTGATGCCAAGATTATTCAACTCCAGTATGTTTCCTCAGCAGATCAGAATGCTGATATTCTCACCAAGGCCATTCCGCCACTTATGTTCAGCAGACTGAGTAGCAAACTTGACTGTATAAACATATACAACCCGATTTGAAGGGGGTGTGGAAATATTACGTTACATTAGTGTAACATATTAATTGTGAGACATATTAATTGTAAGACATATTAATTGTATTGAATAAACAATTAATATGTCATAAAGTCATAAAGTAACTCCTTTTGTCTTATTAGGTAATAGACAACTCTAGCAATTAATACTAGCCGATTTCTAGTAATTAATTGCTCTCCTAGCTTATACTCTACTAGGACCTTTTTCACTTACTTTGTACCTATTTATACTCACTCTTTTATGATGAATAAACCAAGTTGAAGTTTACTCAAGTATTATTTACTTTCTCAAACTCTCTTCAATATATATATATATATATATATATATATATATATATATAAAATTTTTTTTTTTTTTTTTTTTTTTTTTTTTGAAACGAGCTTTGTTTCATTGAAGAGTAAAGTGGAACACCACCATCAAGTTTACAAGGAATTCAAGTCCCAAGCCAAGCGTAAATTTCTAACTCTAATTTCCATTTTCGAAAGCAAAACACTAATCGGTGGGTAACAAGTGTTATATCCATGATATATTAAGAATAATCATTTAACTAAAGTAAGCACTTAACCAAGTCACAAGCTAAGAAATAGTCAAAATCCCATTTTATGACTCTTTGTGGAGAGCGACGATGATACTATATTTTGAGAAATGTCACAACCATAACAAAACTGACACAATCAATGCGACATTATCATTAATCATATATAATGTAGATTGTGTCATTGATTGTATCAATTTTGTTATAAGTTTGACATTTAAGAATTTTGTATTACGATTCAAAACATCTTAATTTATTAAGTAATGTTATAAAATATTATCAAACACTCCTAAATTTAATAATCCCTTAATCTGACAAAAAAAATCCCTTAATACCTTAAGATTAAGTATTGAATTGGATTAAGAAGACCTAAAACTTACCAATGTAATTAATAAATTCAAAAAGATTTGTTTGTTCATTAAAAAATGAGATAAGGGTACTAAATTATACAATATGAAAAATTTCAGGCAAAAGTATTATAAGAAATTATTTTTGTCAAAAAAACATGTCACTAGTGAAAGTGAAAGCGAAAGTTAATTACGTTGACTTTCAGCACAAAACCAATGTAATTCACTTCAAATTTACTATCATATTCACTTTCACTAGTGAAATGTCCTTTATGACAAAAATCTTTTTTTATTGTCCTAAAGTCTTGACATCTTTCTAAATGTGTTCTAATTGACAATTAACTGTTTAAAAATGTGTTTGTTTCAACTTTAATTTTAAGAGCTGATTTGTTTTTACATATTGTCATGTCAACCAGATTAAATATAGACAAGGGGAGCGTTAAAAAGGTAACCGTCAAATTCTTAAGCTTCTAAAAAAATTGATATCTTATTCTTCCATATATATTAAAATATTAAAAAAAGGATCGAATCATCCGTCCTCTTACTTCTAATTTTTCTTTTGCCTAAGAATTTGTTTGCTGCCTTCTAAGAAACAAGAGACATTGATCGATTGATTTCTTGATTAATTCTTTTTTAATCATCTCCATTTTATTTGGTATAAAGATGTTGTAATATTTCAAATCTAATTTGTCAGCTTGCATCACGTACGGGTCAAAGATGATATCATACAAACATCATATCTCTGTATATACATCAACCAATACATCAGAAATACCATAAATACCTCTAAAACACACCTAGTGGACCCCAGATGACCGGGAACCACCGGCTTAGCGCAGGCAACCCACTGGTACAACGCTAGCACAGAAGCTTGGGGACACACCACTTCAGCCTTCCTAGGTAGTTGCTCAACGGTTTTGCTACTCCAATTGTCAGAAACCATAAAAATGACTGCATCCTCTATCTTCTTCGCTGGAAATGAAGACAATGTTGATGACATTATAAGACACTTGGAAAGGTTTCTACCTATGGTGTTGTTTGAGAACCCTAAATGTCGTAACCAACCAATGGTGAAAAAGGGCAACACGTCATCATTTGAAGTAAAAAGGATGGACCAAGAGTACATTCCACAGATGCCAGTCAGGTAGGTTAATGTTGCGATTAATTAAAATTTTCATGATTTTTATCTTTTTACTATATACATATATCTAAGTACTATTGTGTATTTTGTCATGCAGCGGCGATTGCAGGGTGTACATGTTGAAGCACATCGAGTTCTCTGTGATGATCTCTGGCAGCTTGAAAGACATGGTCCCTGAGCGGATTGAGGACTTTAGGAAGAAAATGTGTGTAGATTTATTTGATTAGAATGTATAAGCACTTGGTATTTTGGCGCAGTTGGTGTGAATCTTGCATTGCTTGTTCTGCGGTCTTCTCGATCCATTTATTGAATATTACTTGTTTTACTGTTCAATTTTTCTATTTGTTGTTTCTAATTATTTCATTACTCTTCCTTTTTAAGTTTGTAAGCTCCGTATGTAAACCAATGTATCGTTACTCTTTCTTTTTTATGTTCTGCTTTTACTACTTATCATTTCCTATCGACGCTCCATCCAAATTGTGATGTATTCCGTCACAATATTTAATTTGTATATTAAACGTATAGCGGTTAATTATTATCATTTCGTAGACTATGAATATAATTAAAAGAATAATAAACTACATATTTTGGCTCGAAGATGTTCAAATAAACTACATTAATAATAAGAAATAAATATTTTTCCTCTTTTATTGGTTGAATAAGAAGATGAAAAGACTATATAATAAAGGAAAGTAAACATAAAAAAAATTAGTGATACATTGAGATAACAATACGATGATGCTTAAATAAACCAAGGGTGATCATAAAAGGAAAGAAGTAATGATACATTGGCTTACATACAGGGCTTACAAGCATAAAAAGAAAGAGTAATGATACATTGAGATAACAATACGATGACGCTTAAATAAACCAAGGGTTATCATTAAATACGATCGGTGGGGTTTGCCAAACAATGTCATCCGTGTCATTTTCCGCTACCCTAAAGCTTCTGGACATAGCCGTGATAAGAAATGGGAAAAGGATATAACCATCACCATGTCTCCCCCTCGCTATCTTGTTAACCCCATCCACAATGTATCTTCCCACGTTAACTTGATGATATAAAACTGTGTTTGCAAGGATGTACATATCCAAGTTATGTTGAACGTGATGTATGGTACCGTGGATGCGATTCGCAAGAAACATAAGCATGACACGTACACACTCGGCATTTAATCTTGTAGGAATATATTGAACCAAACCATCATTTGTCCATTCATTAGGACCCCAAAGGTGAGTCCCACCAAATGCATCAGCTAGTTCAAACATCAAATCCATCCCATTGTCCAGCACAATCCTAGGATGATATCTCAAAAATTCTTCATCGTCTAGGACTTCTGCAAGGTCATAGTAACGGTTGATCCAACCCATATCCAAACTGACGAAAATACCTCGCAGTCTTCACGGTGTGATTGCAGTCCTCCCCCAAAGTCTCCCACTCTCAATAATTATATAGTACTCACAAACGATAGACCGATTCATACTCACCGCTCCATCGAGGTGTTTATAAACCGCACCACCCAATTATGAGCAATCTGTCTCTCAAAAGTGTAGGCAGACTATCCCACGATAACCTCTCTGCAACTACAGCTCTACAAATCCATTTTGCCTAGAAATAATATCGAGCGGCTCTAGTTCTTCATCTTGTTTGGTCAGTTAAATCCCTAAAGGCGGACTTTTGAACCGGGAAAAGGGTACTAGGTTGTTGCATGGCGTCTAGTACTATTTTAGGAGTTTGCACCCATGAACGAGTCGATATATGCGTCAGGAAGTTCCCATTCCCAAATAGTCGATTAGAGGGGAAAAAGTATTCAATTGGATCGTGATTTGGCTATGTCTCTTTCTTCATTTATCTCTCGTTTAAATATCATTTTACCATAATCAAAACTTGAACGCACTTGATTAACCTAAACTAAGTATGAGAAATACTTTGGTACTCGATTGATTCCTCGAGGGATACGACCTTGCTCTCCACTATAGTGCTTCCGACCCGGTACTCTGCCGGTTAAGGTTGGTCGTTACTAGTTTGGTCATCATAAGACATCAAGTGTGTTCCAGAAATTGTTTATCATATTTGTCCTCTTGCCAAGCAGAAGAGACTTACTTTTCCATTATGTCAATCTAGTTCCCAACATTGTTATGATCTTGTACACATGGACATTTGAGGTCCATATAGGGTTATAGGGGTACATGGACATAGATAATTTCTTACTATAGTAGATGATTTTAGTAGGTATACTTGGGTATATTTGTTGAAATCAAAATCTTAAGTTAGAATTCTTGCTCAAACTTTTTGTACTTTGATTGAAACACAGTTTAATAAGAGAATAAAAGTTCTAAGATTTGAAAATGGTTTGGAGTTTGATTTACAAGTTTTTTATGCACTTAAGGGCATTATTCACCAAACCACTATTGTACACACACCACAACAAAATGATGTAGTGGAAAGAAAGCATCAGCATATTTTAAATGTTGCTAGAATTTTGAAATTTCAGCCAGGTCTACCTGTCATTTAGTGGACTTATTGTGTTATTCATGCTGTCAATTTGATTAATGTGTAGCCAACACCTATCCGAAATGAAAATTCACCCCATGAATTGCTTATTGGTTCTGTACCATCATACAAGAACATTAGGGTATTTTGGTTGTCTGACTTATGCCTATAACTTACATACTGATGGCAACAAATTTGCACAGAAAAGCATAAAATATGTTTATTTTGGTCATGCTCTGAATGTCAAAGGGTATTGTCTACTAAATCTGCAAACTAGAAAGATATTCATTAGTATAGATGTAACCTTTCATGAAACGGTATTTCCATATACTCAAAATTCAGGTGATATTGATAACTTTTCCTTGCCTTTACCATTTATGGAGGAACAACATTCTGAAACTATAGATTTATAGGAGCAAAGTGAGCAGGATCATACTCCTAATCCTGAGCCAGAACAACAAAATATTATGGTTCAGGAACCAATCAATGATCCTGTCCACAATCCTAATCCTGACAATGGACAGAATCCTTCAAATGGAGATGTCCTTATGGCAAGAAGATCATCTAGATCTAGAGAAGTCCCTGCTTACTTGAATGATTATGTTTTTCATCATTCAAAACTCAGGACCACTCCTCATTTTATTCAGAATGTTGATTCCCTGACACATTTATCCACTTCTTACAAAAATTATGTGTTAATTGCATGGTACACTTGAACCTAGAAATAACAATGAGGCATGCAAGGGCGAGGCCTGAGGAAAGCAATGCAGATGAGCTTGATGCTTTGCAAAAGACTGGTACATGGGAGATTGTCCCTTTACCTAAAGGGAAGACTCCTATAGGTTGTAAATGGGTCTATAGAATCCAAAGACATGCTGATGGTTCAGTAGAAAGGTTTAAAGCCAGGCTTGTTGCCAAAGGCTACACACAATAGTTGGGATTGGATTATCTAGACACATATTCTCCTGTGGCAAAACTCACATCAGTAAGAACTTTACTTGCCATTGCTGCTGCTAAAGGATGGAATTCTCAACAATTAGATAAGAATAATGCATTCCTACATGGGGATCTATCAGAAGAGGTTTACATGTTTATACCTCAAGGTTGCACTTCTGCACCAGGCACTGTATGCAGACTCAAGAAATCCTTATATGGATTGATACTAGCCAGCAGGCAATGGAACATAAAGCTTACCCAAGCCTTACTTAATATGGGGTTTAGGCAGTCAAAGCAACACTACATCTTGTTCATAAAAGGAAAGGATGAAGACTTCATTGCCTTACTTGTATATGTTGATGATGTGCTGGTTACCAGTCCTAACTTGGAGCAGATAAATGACCTAAAAGAATTCTTAAATTCAAGGTTTGGAATCAGGGATTTAGGAGATCTTAAATACTTCTTAGGGTTGGAAGTTTCTAGATCCAAAGATGGAATAGTATTGTCACAAAGGAAATACTGTCTGGAACTTCTAGAAGACTATGGGTACATATATTGCAAACATGTTCAAACTCCAATGGACACATCTCAGAAGTTGCATAGTAAAGACTCACCAAAACTGGAATCTAATAGTTACTATAGAAGTCTTGTTGGAAAGCTATTATATCTTGGTAAACACAACAGCTGAGTGGGTTTTGATTCTCCCTCTGAATTACAACTTAATGCAGCACACAGACTTTTAAAATACTTGAAGAATGCTCCAGGACAAGGAATATTATTTTCTACGCTCAAGTATCTTTGAAACTAAGGGCCTATGTGGATATGCAGATTAGGCTGGTTCTGAAGACACCAGAAGATCTATAACAGGGTTCTCAGTTTTCCTAGGCAATTTCTTGATAAGTGGGAGATCCAAGAAGCAAACTACAGCCTCTAGAAGCTCTTCTAAATCAAAGTATAGGGCCATGGCCATGGCCTCATGTGAATTACAGTGGCTAACATACATGTTAAAAGAATTCAACATAAGACAAGAAATGCCTATACCTATGTTCTGTGACAGTAAAAGTGCTCTACACATTGTGGAAAACCCTATATTCCATGAGATAACCAAACACATGGACATAGACTGTCATGTGATAAGAGACAGATATAAATCAGGTTTATTAAAACCTTTACCTATCTCTACACACCTACAACTGGCTGATCTGTTTACCAAGCCATTGGACAGAAACACATTTCAAGCACTACTTTCCTTTTATCCTCTATGCAACATATACAAGGTCAAGTAATTTCTTCTTGAGAGGGGGTGTTGCAGCATTACATCACAAGATGAAATCACTACATTATTCCAGAAGCAGAGAAGCTAGTTAATCTATTAGAGAGTCTGTTAGCAATCAGTTAATTCAAGTCACATTGTAACTGCCTAAAGCACTAGTATATAAGGTGCCAAAGTGCAGAGCTGAAGTTAAGTTAATTCATAATATTTCTTGCAACATAAACTTCGATTGTACAATTTTTTCTTCTTCTTCTTCATTGATGAAATAACAAGTTCCAGTTTCAGTTTTCTACTCTATAGTTTCTTGTTATTGATTTCTTGGTAAATACATCAAGAAGAGAGGGCTTGACAGGCCGGATGAAATATGAATGTTTTTAAGTGATGTGGAGCGAAGAAGATAGAGGATGCAGTCCGATTTTTATGGTTTCTGAACAATTGGAGTAGCAAAACTGTTCACGGATTTATCTAATGCAATGAAAAATAAACAAGTAATAAATTTATAAATCCGATATACCTCAAGTGCAAGGATCTAGTAAAGAGGTTAATACCGGGTCGATCTTACGGGGAACTAACTATTGGTAATCCTAGTCTTTGTTTAACTAACTATGTCACGGAAACTAACCTAAACAGCAAATAAAACTGAACGAGACTGAAAGTAAAAATAACACGAATGTAAAACTGGATAGAAGAATGAATCTAAAGCCAGGGAAAATACGGGTTGCGAACAATTTAAACTACAACTAAGCCTAATATGCAATAAGAAGATTTAACTAAACTAAACAATTCAAGTTTTAAGGGATTATTCAAATTATAACGAACAAACGAGCGATTGATCCACCTATCCTATCAACATTCAATTCCTAATCAGATTAATTCGTGACTTCTAACCAAGTTGTGATTCACCTTATCTAAAGTACGAACCCTAATTTCTTAGATAGTTCATTTATTAATCTCTATCTTTCGATCTAAGATTAACGCTTTTTCTAACCAAAGATGTGAACTTTAACGTTTCTAATCTAGAAATCTAACCTATTAACTCTCGTTATATAGATCAAATAACTATTCTTTTATCATGGGGATCTAGGGTTTACATGACTTTCATCAAAGTAAAACAATCAAGCATGCACATCTTTCGATATAATTGCAATAAACATTCAAACATGATAAAGAAACAACTTGTATTAAAAACTCACAAATTAATCAAGATTCAAATCTGAATAGTTGACGGATAGGCTTCACAATGCTCGTTCAAGGGCTTTTAGCCTCTAAACATCCTCTTGAAAGCTTGGAATTGTTGAAGAAAAGAACATAGAACTAACTAATTTACTCTAGGATTTAAGTGCATAAAACTGAAAGAAAAGTATGTAAAAACGCAGCCTGAGCCGCCCTAGGATTAGGGTTTTGAGTAATGTGTAATTGGTATATCAATGTGGAAAAACGCAGCTGTATTTATAGAAAATAAAGTCGGCTGTGCTGAGGCGGTGGACAGACGCCCGTCTGAAAAGGGTGAACGCCCGTCTGTTCTTCATAAAAATCTTCGAGTCGGGCCGAGCTGGATCAGACGCCCGTCCTTCACAAAATTGGACGCTCGTCTGCTGAAAATCCGAACATCATGAACCAAATTTCTCCTCCTGGACGCTCGTTCACTTGATCAAACGCCCGTCCATTCTGGACGCCAGTTCAACTTCTGGACGCTAGTCCAGGATCGACTTAATCTTGATTTCTTCATCTTTATCTCTTCTTGATCACTCCCAATCATCATTATCTCTTTTACAATCAATGTAATTTGACTCTTATCTCTTTTTGATCATCATTTGAGCATCAAACACGTACCTATAACACATCAAAACATCGCAAAACGTAATATCATCCAAATAATCATAAAGTCAAAATTAAAACACCAAAATTAACCTATTTTGCGAATGACTCATTTAAAATATCATTTGCTCAATAATCCCATTAAACACTCGTTTCTTATGCAAATTATACAAATATGAGGGAAATTATCATAAAATATATCAATATAAATCGTATAAATTCACCCTTAACAACTCCCCCCACACTTAGCTTTTGCTCGTCCCGAGCAAAACAAAACGAAAGTCAAGGCTCGGAAAAAGAACAGACATCTCAGACAATATAACATAGATCCAATAAATCAGAAGTTCACCACTGTGTGTGTGCAAAGCCATAGAAAACTTCCACTAAATCCAAACATGAGAAACTCAAAGCAAAACTAGCTAATACCCCCTCGTAGACCAGCAATAAATGACACTCATAAGATGCACCCTACAAACGTAAAATATCCAGAAAAGAATGATCGAATATATCTAGGGCCTTTCTAAAATACTCAGAGGATAATCCCTACAGCATATCTATCCGTTTCTACTGGGGATAAGATAGACGATAACTTAGCCTTGTATCCATTTCATAACAATTCATTAGTTGATTTAATTATTTCACTTTTAAACACACATCAGAATGAGCTTTTGCCCTGTCATAGCAGAATAGGATATTCGAGATATACCCTACCTTACTCCAATCATAAGGCAACTTTTTCTGACTGTCGTGAGCTTTTAGTCATCATAGTGGTATAGGACATACGTGGTATACCCTACCTCACTCAAATCATCGACTAGCTTCCGACACACCTAAATTAATTCATCATAAACTCAACTTTTCATTTGACAATAAGTTACGTGTTAATTATCACATTCAAACCTTAGATATTCACAGTATTACATACTTCGGATCTAAATACAAACTATCATAAATCTCAAGATATATACGTAGCACTAAGCACATTGTTGAAATAGTGTCCTAAACCCAATCGGGTTGGACCGGATCCGACCGGGTCGGATCATTTCGACTATTTCTTTATGTTTATATATATATATTAAATGGTTTTTCTGTTGTCATATATATGTTCTTTTTGAAGAACCAATTATGAATTGTTATATGATGACGTCCTTAGTATTAAACGTGATAGAGAAACCATGATAGGCGATTATGGTTGATGAGATCTCTAATCACTTTAATAAGTTTGATACTTAAATGTCTCTAGAGGCGATGTGCTATTAAGCAGGGCATTGATAGTATAAAACAGACTAGCACGTATTAGATGTCTTCTCGTCTTTAGAGGCGTGGATAGATCTCGTCTCATCGAAGTGTAGAGACACTTGGGTCAGACGTGGGCGTGCATTAGAGAATGCGTGACGTTAGATCGACCCATTTACACGGATAAGTGTCACACTATGTGGCGGTTGTGTAATTATCCTTAAGACCGAGTCTTCATGGCATCACGGTGTGGATTGTCATGCTTTGACACTATTGAGGTTTCCCCTAGCCACGGGGCGATCATGCGGTAGTGATTGGGTATGATATTGAAGCATCGCGGAGTATACATGATTGGTCGATGGGAATCGCGTATCCTATGATTGGGATCGAATATCCGAAATGGCCTTCTTATAAAGAATGTCTTACTCTCGTGAATCTTTGCAAAGTGGGAGTAAAGCGAGTTACTTGAGAGAGCATGATGTCAGATTATAAGATACGGTCGTTGATGTTTTGACACTCGACTAACGACCGTATGGATATTATTACAATGATAGGATTGTAAGTTACACGGTAATGTTTCACATGAAAGGTAGTAGTCATTGCATTTGACTCTTCCGGTGATTGGGGTCACTTTGTGTGTTGCTAGACGCTATCCCGTGATCGTTAGGCATGAAGGGCATTTTTGTAATTTGCACTTTGTGTCTACGGCCAACATATTCGGAAGCCTATCGGGTCACACACATAAGAACATCTAGCCGGATTAAAATGTGGTTATAGATGATAACCAAATAAGGAAAGTTTATCTCGAGACTATAAAGGTTATAGTGGTAAATTAATATGGTGGTATTTATTTATTATGAATAAATTAAATACAAGATATTAATAGTATTATATTAATTAAAGAATATTCCGGAAGCCAATTTGTTGGTCAAAGGGGCGCCACATTGAAGTGTATAAGATACACTTGGATTGTGCAATTTAATTAATAGTATTACCAAATATTAATATAAGATATTAATATATATATATATATATATATATATATATATATATATATATATATATATATATATATATATATATATATATATATATATATATATATCCAACTTGTGTGCGTGTGTGCATGTTGGTGATGCATGCGCATATTTGTGGAATATATATTAATAGATTTATTTATGTAATATATATGTGATATGTACACATGTGTAAATTGATTTATGGTAATATAATAAAAGATAAATATTGTCCATATAATATATTGACAATATCTTGGAATTATTCAATATAAGATATTGACAAAATCCTAGATTTATTTAATATGAGATATTATAATAAATGAGATAAATCAATCAATTATATTTTCCTTATTTTATTGGGAAAAGGTTTTCTTCCTTTCTACTCTACTTGGGGCGCCACTTCTACTATAAATAAGAGGTGGGTGTCAAGCTCTTTTGTACAACACAATTCCAAGAACTAATAGTTCTTGTGTAAAATTAGAGAGCATCCTATAGAGAGTTGGAGAGAGGGGAAAAGGCCGGTCTAGCAACCGGAGTTTTCCAATAGCAATCCATGATGGGATTCCGGCGGGCTGTTCGTGTGGACTAGCGGTAGAGGCCGAACACTTGGGCGGCTCTATGCAGAACTACTCTCCTTAGACGGTCAAAGCGTCGATCTTATAGATCAACCAAGGTAACCACCGTCTACTACTTGTTTGTTTATTGCTTAAACGAAGTTGATCTTGGGTAAAAGGAAATCAAATTTTGAATTCGATGCGTTCCAGCGTAGATTTCTAACAATGGTATCAGAGCGAGCTTCGAGCTTAAGCAATAAGCATGTTATTTTGCATAGTTAATTTTATCGTTTAAATCACGTAATTAAAAGATGAAAGATTTTTGATTCGCAAATCGATACACGAAAAGAAAAAAAAAGGGGCGGCTTTTGGGGTGCTCGGCCGATCGGCGGCGGCACCCTACCGGAAATTGCACCGGCGGCGGCGGCACCCTTTTGGGGCGGTCGACGTCGGCTGGTGCATCTTTTGGTGGATCCCTAAATTTTGTTTTGTGTATTTTGTGTTTCATTATTGTTCATAGTTGTGATTGATAATTCGTCTTTTGTTTAGTTGTGTCATGTGGTTAACCAATGGTACAAATAGTTTAGGCCATTGGGATGCCACATGGCATTAAAATAATAATGGTCTTTCCAAACTTTGTTTGGAATAGGCCTAGGCCCTTTCCAAATATTTGATATGGGAAAAAGCCTAGGCCTAGGCCACTTCCAAAATTTTGATTTTGGAAAGTGGCCAGGCCTAAACCAAAATTATTTGGCCTTTCCAAATATTTGATTTGGAATAGGCCTAGGCCCTTTTCAAATATTTGATTTGAAAAAGGCTGAAGTTTCAGCCACTTCCAAAATTTTGATTTTGGAAAGTGGCCAGGCCTAAGCCAAATTTGGTTTAGGAAACCAAAGGCATCTGATGACGGAAAAATTCACCGTTATTTTTATAACTTTTCAACCCATTTCTGATATCATTTCGAGTATTTTTATATCAGTTCGAGTCATTAATTCCTATGTTTCATCTAAATATGTTAGTAGTAGTTATTATATAAAATATCGTATTTTTATCATGTTTTTACTAGTTTTTGTACCGGTTTAGTAACCGGAGTGTCGTGTCGGATTTACGTTTGGTATTTTGGTGGTTCATTGCAGGATTGTACATTGACCAAGATCCTACGTAACGACATGTTTTGAGCCCTAAAAGAGGTGTTTAGAGGGCTAGAAGAAGGTGCCACAAGCTTACGAGTTCAAAAGGGTCGTTTTTCCTAAGTACTTGAATCGTTACATATTTGCGACGGAGATTTGACCCAGCTTAGAGGCATTTTCAGGGGATGACTTCTTAATTAAAGTTGTAGATCTTCACATAAGCTTTCCAACGCACTTTGAATCACATCAATTGGAGTTCTACAACTCAAGTTATGGTCAATTGACTAATCAATTCGGATTAGTAGAAATCCCGAAATATCTTCGTAATACGAATGGCTCATCAAAACGACATTTTCTGAAGAAGTTTCCTTAATAAAAGTTGTATATCTTCAAGAAAGATTTCCAATGGATTTTGAATCAAGTCAATCGGATTTCTACAACTCAAATGGTGGTCAAGTGGCTAATTGATTTGTATTAAGGAAAATGTCGTAAAACGACACGTAATGGGAATGGCCCATCAAAAAGGCGTTTTCTGAAGAAGTGTCCTTCATGAAAGTTGAAGAATTTTCCGAGAGCTTAATTTTGACGTTTGAATCATAATTTTGGAGGTCTACAACTCAAGATATGAATTTTAGAAGTTTTATTTCAATAATTATAATTATAACCGAAGGATCGAGAATCAAGCCGAGGTGTTAAGCAATGATGAGTCCGGACCGATCCGCTAACCTCCGGCCCGTGCCGCCTTCAACCTCATTTCTATAAATAAGGGATCGGAGCGGATGAACGCTTTTGCCCCTCTTCTCCTCTTCTTCTCATCTTTCTTCCGTCTATTTTTTTATTGTCTTGGGGGCCTATATGTAATATGTATGTCGTTATAATGTCGGTGTAATAACCCGACTAATTATCATTTTAATATAATTTCGTTTCCGTTTTATTGCTTTCTTTTATTTTATGCAATTAGTATAAATATATATATATATATATATATATATATATATATATATATATATATATATATATATATATATATATATATATATATATACGTATATTATATCTATATCTATATATATATCTATCATTATATCTATATAGTTTGTAGTTATCTTTTTCGTTTTGTTATTTTCGTTAATATGAGTAGTTAAACTCAACATAGCCGAATTATGTGAAAACGGGTAAAATTAACCCTCGGGAGACGAGATGGGAGTTGTGTCGTTCTTAAATTAAACGTTCGTATGATAAACTCATGTTTTAAAACCCGTTTTGATCATTTTCCTAACTTTGAATAAAATTGACAACTTTGTTCACGGTTACATCGAGCTTATAAATGTATTTTGCGGTGAGATGTGAGATATGGATATCACTAATCATAGTCCTGATTGTTAGATTGACAATCTAAGTGACAGATCTGGACTATGCCTAAGTGAGATTCGTATTTTTACGAGATGTGCGAAACATGTTTTAAAATCACTAAACCATAGTCTTAATCGTTAGATTGGCAACCTAAGTGATACGTTAAAATTATGTTTTTGTGAGGTTTTTTCAACGGCTTTTTATTACGGTCAACCATGTTTAAGCGAGTTAGCTCTCTACAAAGGAGGTTAATAAACCTAGTGTGGGGGTTAAGTGAGAGCTATTCAGATTTTAACGCAAGAATAAAGAGTTGACACCCGTGAATATCATATGAGGCCAGAATCGAGATAAAACACACTCCTTATCAAGTTTTTCTGTGGGGAGATAACCTATTGGATCATGGCTCGCTATGCTTTTTAATCACCTAGTTAATCTCGTTAGTTAAAATTTATTTTTCGCATTAGTATAAACACTCCACTTAAAACTTTGATCGCCTAGACTAAGAACCACGTTCGCTTTGGTACTCACAACCACATTTCTCTTGGGACGACCTCGTACTCCTGTAGCTATCCTAGCAATCGACCTGGTACTCTGCCAGTTAGAGAGTTAGTTTACCCACAGTTGCGAGTCTTTATAAATGTCTTTTAGTGGGTGAATTTTTCGCTCATCAAAAAATTGGCGCCGTTGCCGGGGACCAATATTTTAGTGGGTGTATTTTCTCTCATCAAAATTGGCGCCCGTTGCCGGGAAATGTGTGATATTATTGTGATATCTTGTAAGTGAACCGAAGGCTTCGGCCTAGGTTTTTATTTTCTTTGTTTTATTTAGATGTCGATAAGAGCTATGGATCTTTGAATTGATATTGTCCTGAACTCGGTTTGAATACGACTTTGGTACTTAGCCTCTTCGGAGGGTGATATCTTGTAAGTCTGGCTAAAACTGGGGATTAGGGCCTTCGGCTACCATAACTTTTTGAGGGGTCTAAATATCGTGTGTTTAAAAAAAAAAAAAAAAAAAAAAAAAGAAAAATTTTATTGTTTTCTTGTTGTTTTCTGAGATCTTGCAGATTGAGCTTAAATGGATCAATATTTCAATCAATACTACTCACCTGGACAACAATACCCCTACCAACCTTATCAACAACAGTTCGTGCCTCAGCCTCAATATCAACAGCAGAATAACCAAGGTTCATGGGATTATCAGTGCTCGAATGCATACCAGGACCAGAATTATGGTTATTCGAGTTATGAGCCACAATATTACGAGGGTTGTCCTAACCCTGGTGCTTATCAGGATTACGGTGTTCATACTCAGCACGTTGATAGCTTCAACCAGATTCAGCCACCTGATCAGTGTCTGGAATGGCAAGAGGACTACTACTCACCTCCGATGAATCAAAGTCAATACGATCAGTTTTCCCCCATGCCACAAGAAGAATTCACCGACAGTCAAATAGAGCAACTAGAACGATTGAACCAGATCTTGGAAGAGCGATTGTTGGACATGCAGGAGTTCAAGGTAAGTACTGACTCCGCTATAAGAAATCTTCAAGACAAGGTGGGGCAATTGATTGAATTAGTGAGGTATGTGAAAGAGGCAGAGACAAGTGCAATAGAGGTGGTTAGGGATGAAAATGTTATCACTGAAAAAGTTCAGGGTGAGAATAAGTTGTAATTCCAATTTTTGCATCATCCTCATCAGCCGCAATTTTCACCTTACTGCAAGACACCCTTCTCCTTTTCCCGCGGCCGCTTTACTTGACCTAAAATGGTCTTGACCTAGTTAGCATTAATTAAATTGTCCATTTTTATTTCATTTTATTCTTTTTTATATACTTTTTTCGGTCACAGTTTCAAAAAAAAAAAAAAAAAAAAAAAAAAAAAAAAAAAAAAAAGAGGTCACATTTTGGACGAAAATATCACATCTAGGTGTGAAAATTTTCACACCCGTGAAATTTTTGTAGCAAAAAAAAAAAAAAAAAAAAAAAAAAAAAAAAAAACAACTTTTTAGCCGAAAATATCACACCCAGGTGTGAAATTTTTCACACCCGTGAAGTTCTACAATCATCGAATTTTGTTCCTTCTTTAGAGTCTTTTCCTTTCTCATCCTTCCTAATCACTTTTCGCAACTTTCCGACACCTCAACCTTTAGCCTAGATTCGTTTTGCTTGTTATTTTGATTTGTTTCTAAAAGGGTGCTTTACTTTCCACAAGAGAGAGGGTGAGTGCAAACACGAGAGTTTGGTGAGGATTTATTGTCTATCCTATGGAGGACTCTAAACATTCTAAAAATTTGAGTAATGAGTATCTTGAAGTGAGATTGGCTTCCCTTGTCAAAGAATTTAGCAAGGCATTTAATGCCGAAAATAATGCAAAGTTTGAAAGGATTTTTGCGGATATGACTGCTATAAGGGCTTTATTGAGACTTTAATGGCGCAAGAAATGGCTAATCTTAATCGTGGTGCACAACTTTGTTGCACAACCAATTTGCTATCTTTGCAGTACCACAGAACCGACAACCGCTCCGTGTACTTCATGCTCCGAATAACCGTGATCATGCAGTTGGAAATGTTGACGAAGATGTGCTCATCCCGGATAATAATATGACACAGGTAAAGATGAAGCTTCCTAGTTTTGCGGGTTCGGTAGTGCTTTGGTATATCTTGATTGGGAGAGTAAGCTAGACCGGATCTTTGCGTGTAACAATTATAATTGAGGAGTTGACAGAGAAAAAGAATGTGAGGTGTGGTGGATTTGAAAAGACCTGAAATTTTAGAAGAGTTGGTACAGCAGTGTTGATGAGGCAGTTCTCACGATCGAGGCTCATGTTGACCTTCATTGTCGATGTTGTTGTTGTTGTTACTACAGAGGCTGAATTGGTCGTTGAGGTGACGTAAGTCCGATTGAGGTTGAAGTTCGCATGAATGAGGTACAAGATGATTCACTTTATTTTGATGGTGAAACTGTTGAAGCCGTGGAACTCGAGTTGGCGTGATGGTGCTATTCAAAAGCGTTACGGTGTTTACACGATTATTTCGATCCGTTCCTCCCGAATTGTAATTCGTTGGATTTCGTTATTGCTAATTTTTATGTTGCTTCCATTTCATTTATACGAGAGGAGGACAGATTCATTGTTCACTTTGTTCTATTTTGTTGGTGGTATTCAAGATATGGACTCTTGCGCGTATGTTGGTCCAAGGTTTCTATTTGATCCAGGTGGTTTCAAGTATCCCTTTGATCTGAGGACAGATCCTTCCTAACTGGGAGGGAATGATGTGATCCAGCCCAAGCATTATTTGAAGACAATGAAGATGGGCTTGGTTAAATTACAATCATAGTGATTTATTTTGTTTATTTTAGTTTCGGTGTTTTATTGAATAAACGGCCTTAGGCCCGTGTCAAAAGTTGCCCATATGTTAGTATATTGGGTTAAGTGTTTATTTTTAGCAAATAAATGTCATTTGGGCTTATTAGTTGCAAGTTAGGCCCACTAGGAAATAAAGTGGCGAAAATTACTAAGTAATTTGTCCCACATTGCTTAGGAAGTTATTTGTCTCTTATTTTGTAGCCTATATAAAGGCATTCTACTTGTTCTTTTGTAAGACATCAATATACCTACATTTAGTGAAATATTATTTGATTAAGCATTGTCTTAATTGTGCACCTTGTGTGTGTGAGGTTCTCTTGGATTGGAGGATCGCCCCTTGGAGAACTTATCAACGTAAGTGAGCATTACGTTGTATGCTCCCACCACCGTTGTCTTGGTCTAAAGGCGCGGATTTAGCTCCCATTGGTTATCACCAATTTCTTCTGGGCAAAACAAAGGATTTGATTCGTAAGGATCACATCAATCTGGGTATAAAAGACTCACTACATTTCATTTTATGATCTAGTCTGTTTCAAATTTCTGGTCGTTGTAGTATAGTGGTGAGTATTCCCGCCTTAATAAAATTGTGTGCAATAAAAATGAAACTAGAATAGGTGACATGACTACGATATATGATTATGTGATACTCTCATGATATACGTATATGCTTAGATGTTCGTGCTTTACCAAGATGGCTATTTTTCCATCTAAAGCTATTATATTGCCTATCGAATTTTCGACGTGATGGGCCATTATCTCATTATTCCCATATCCTGTTCAATATTTTGGCACGAGGACCATGTCCTGTGTTGGCTTTGTTTTGGTTGTTTTGGTACAGGATTCGGGATGTGCTTTCATGCATTTATTACGGGATTCGATAGCATCTTTCTCGCTTGGTCTATAAGCTAAGTCTTCCTCTCTATCTCATTTACACTCGAGAATAATGCAAAATCGTAAGGGGGGGTAGAGTCGTGGTTGGTCTAGAAATGGCGGTAAGTGTTTAAACCCTTAGTTTTTGATCTTTTCAAACATTATTTAGTTGATTAAAATAATTTGTATAAGGTATATATTTCATGGATTTAAAGATGTAATGATCAATTTGATATGTATAACTAATTTGAACCGTAAGTGCATTGTAACCCCAAATTTATTTGTGTAACATAAATTCCTTCACGTAAGCCTTTGATATTGAAGCGAAAATTTTAAACTGTACCCATTCAGTATCCTAGTGGTTATTCTAGAGATAATAGCAGTAACTTAGTACCTAACTTTTGAACGTGTACTGTGAATATCTGAAGGTTTGAATGTGATAGGAAGAATACCAAACTAAGATAAACTATATGTCGGTTGTAGCTACCAATGATTTGAGTGTGGTAGGGCGTTATCACGAAACGTCCTATATCACTATGAGGTTTAAAAGCTCCCGATTTCTCGATGATTGTAGTCTAGCTAGGGTGTTATCACGAAACATCCTATTGCTAGGAATGAGGGCATATACTATACATGAAAAAAAAAAAAAAGAGTTAGATAGGTATTAATGTATTCGATCTCACCTCATGACGCTTGCAAGATAGTCGATTTTGGCAATGAGTTCGGATATGTTAGTATTCTATGAAAAGAAAAAAGAAAAAAAAAATAGAAAAGAAAAGAAAAAGTTGGTTGAAAACTTGGTTATCTTCTCGACTATCCCCAAAGATAAACTAAATGATATGCTTTAGGGATTATCCTAATAAGTACACGGGAGGACTTTGTGTGGAAATCATATCGCTTATACCTAGAAAAGTCATTAGGGTATCGAATGGATATTTGTGCGTTTGCTTGATTTATTCAAGAGAGGATAGTGGAAATTGAAAAGGCTTGTCACACACTCACTCTGTTATACATTTATATTGCGGTTAACGTGTAGTTATGATTCGAATGGTTGCATCATCTGATTGTCATTCATATCTTATCTCATGAATTTTTCCTCATTCATTTTATTTTACCGCTTATTTTGTTCGAGGACGACCAAAATCTAAGTGGGGGGTTGTGATGACGGAAAAATTCACCGTTATTTTTATAACTTTTCAACCCATTTCTGATATCATTTCGAGTATTTTTATATCAGTTCGAGTCATTAATTCCTATGTTTCATCTAAATATGTTAGTAGTAGTTATTATATAAAATATCGTATTTTTATCATGTTTTTACTAGTTTTTGTACCGGTTTAGTAACCGGAGTGTCGTGTCGGATTTATGTTTGGTATTTTGGTGGTTCATTGCAGGATTGTACATTGACCAAGATCCTACGTAACGACATGTTTTGAGCCCTAAAAGAGGTGTTTAGAGGGTTAGAAGAAGGTGCCACAAGCTTACGAGTTCAAAAGGGTCGTTTTTCCTAAGTACTTGAATCGTTACATATTTGCGACGGAGATTTGACCCAGCTTAGAGGCATTTTCAGGGGATGACTTCTTAATGAAAGTTGTAGATCTTCACATAAGCTTTCCAACGCACTTTGAATCACATCAATTGGAGTTCTACAACTCAAGTTATGGTCAATTGACTAATCAATTCGGATTAGTAGAAATCCGGAAATATCTCCTTATACCGAATGGCTCATCAAAACGACATTTTCTGAAGAAGTTTCCTTAATAAAAGTTGTATATCTTCAAGAAAGATTTCCAATGGATTTTGAATCAAGTCAATCGGATTTCTACAACTCAAATGGTGGTCAAGTGGCTAATTGATTTGTATTAAGGAAAATGTCGTAAAACGACACGTAATGGGAATGGCCCATCAAAAAGGCGTTTTCTGAAGAAGTGTCCTTCATGAAAGTTGAAGAATTTTCCGAGAGCTTAATTTTGACGTTTGAATCATAATTTTTGGAGGTCTACAACTCAAGATATGAATTTTAGAAGTTTTATTTCAATAATTATAATTATAACCGAAGGATCGAGAATCAAGCTGAGGTGTTAAGCAATGATGAGTCCGGACCGATCCGGCTAACCTCCGGCCCGGGCCGGCCTTCAACCTCATTTCTATAAATAAGGGATCAGAGCAGATGAACGCTTTGCCCCTCTTCTCCTCTTCTTCTCATCTTTCTTCCGTCTATTTTTTTTTATTGTCTTGGGGGGGCCTATATGTAATATGTATGTCGTTATAATGTCGGTGTAATAACCCGACTAATTATCATTTTAATATAATTTCGTTTCCGTTTTTATTGCTTTCTTTTATTTTATGCAATTAGTATAAATATATATATATATATATATATATATATATATATATATATATATATATATATATATATATATATATATATATATATATAATATATATCTATATATTTTGTAGTTATCTTTTCGTTTTGTTATTTTCAGTTAATATGAGTAGTTAAACTCAACATAGCCGAATTATGTGAAAACGGGTAAAATTAACCCTCGGGAGGCGAGATGGGAGTTGTGTCGTGCTTAAATTAAACGTTCAGTATGATAAACTCATGTTTTAAAACCCGTTTTGATCATTTTCCTAACTTTGAATAAAATTGACAACTTTGTTCACGGTTACATCGAGCTTATAAATGTATTTTGCGGTGAGATGTGAGATATGGATATCACTAATCATAGTCCTGATTGTTAGATTGACAATCTAAGTGACAGATCTGGACTATGCCTAAGTGAGATTCGTATTTTTACGAGATGTGCGAAACATGTTTTAAAATCACTAAACCATAGTCTTAATCGTTAGATTGGCAACCTAAGTGATACGTTAAAATTATGTTTTTGTGAGGTTTTTTCAACGGCTTTTTATTCCGGTCAACCATGTTAGGCGAGTTAGCTCTCTAAAGGGAGGGTTAATAAACCTAGTGTGGGGGTTAAGTGAGAGCTGTTCAGATTTTAACGCAAGAATAAAGAGTTGACACCCGTGAATATCATATGAACTGAATCAGATAAAACACACTCCTTATCAAGTTTTTCCTGTGGGGAGATAACCTATTGGATCATGGCTCGGCTATGCTTTTTAATCACCTAGTTAATCTCGTTAGTTAAAATTTATTTTTCGCATTAGTATAAACACTCCACTTAAAACTTTGATCGCCTAGACTAAGAACCACGTTCGCTTTGGTACTCACAACCACATTTCTCTTGGGACGACCTCGCACTCTCGTAGCTATCCTAGCAATCGACACCTGGTACTCGCCGGTTAGAGAGTTAGTTTACCCTGATTCATGAGTCTTTATAAATGTATTTTAGTGGGTGAATTTTTCGCTTCATCAAAATTGGCGCCGTTGCCGGGACCAATATTTTAGTGGGTGTATTTTTCTCTCATCAGCATCCCTTTTGATTACGAATCAAAAGGAAAGAAACAAAAGAGAAATAATTTTAATTTTGATTTATTTTTGAAATAGTTCTAATTAATTAAAATTAAAATTAAAATCGGTTTAAAATTAATCGTTAATTTTATTTCGATTAAAATCATTTAATTAATTAAATGTTAATTAGTTAATTGATTGGATAAAATTATTTAATAGATTAAATGTTAATTGATTAATTAAGACGCAAGTAGTTAAATTTTAACTTTATCTTTTCATAAGATTTTATTGTATGGAATAGATATAGTAGATATAATATGATTATATGGACCCCGATTGATCATGGACTCAACCGATAGGATAGATGTGAATGATTTAATTTTTTCCGTTGGTTTAAAATTGTCCTAGGCCGTTATAAAGAACGTGACTCTAGTTTATTTTCTCGCATTTATCCCATTCCCGTTGGCTTCCCCTTGTGTGCGGCGGGTGTATTTATTTTATTAGATAGAATTAAATGTAACAAGAATGGAGCAGAAGATGGAGACCAAAGAAAGGCGAAAATGAAGATCCCATTGGAGAATGGAGCATTAAAGATCCTATTGGCGGTTGCATTGCTACCCTTAGATTGTGACCATGATTTCGTCGATTTGTATTCGAAACCGCACCTAGGAAAAGTCCATGATCATACCGGTTACTTTACGCATTTATTTATTTTGTGCTTGTATTTATTTTATATGATACGATAGATGCATGACTAGGCACGATCTAGATGAATGCGTAGGATGTATGTCTATAGAGATAGATATATTTGATGAGACCGCATTTAAATTAATTAAGAGAATTAATTCAAATTAATTAAGTGAATTAATTTAAAATTACTCCCACAACAAAAATCGAGTTATAATATGTCTCCCAATATTATAGTGACGGTGAAGTGCCCTTGTTCAGATCCAACTGATCGGCCCACGTCGGGAGTTGACCTACCACGGGTATATCGTCATTATCGAGATATGATCGTTATGAGATCTCATGAATACTTGGGTTACGACTCGACTAAGAATCTTGCGGTGATTGGCCCACGTCAGGACCGTCTGATTTTAGAGACATAAGGTTGACTATCACATAGACGATGTGAACTGTTAAAGAGTTGACTAGTCAAACCACTGGAAGTCGCGTTAGACGCGATCGGTAAGAAGTACCTACCCGTCGAAATTGACACGGTTGATCGGCCCACGTCGGGGATCGAGTCAACTAGATAGGATTCCAGCCACTAAAGAATTTTGAAAATTTCTTGAAAGTCAATTGGGAGTAGTTGACTAGTGGGAGCAAAATCATAATCCCAAAGACCATATTTGATTTTGCGTGTATAGACAACAACACTCTTTTATCTTCAATTTCTTATGTTGTAGTTTTTTTTTTAGCAAACTTTTATATTTATGTTTTTCTCGATTAGTAAAACCAAATTATGAATGTTTGAGAAGCGTTCTCAAGAATGGTTAAGTAAATTTTAATCCTTTTAAAATAAAGCAATAACACGAGCAATCCCGTTATAGTAGCTAAAGTTAAGGAGACTACATATTTGTTGGAGTCCTCCAAGACTTTAATTATTAAAGAAAAACAGTAGCTCATTGGATACGATCCAATATGATCATTCAGTCATATGATGACAATTAATTCAAACGTTGGATAAACAATGACCACGTCTAATTTTGGAAAGGTTGTTTTCAAAATTGTAAGATTTAAGTATCGACTTAATTCTATAATTGCTTGAAGGTTAATTAAATAGTCAATGTTTTGAATACGATTCAAAAGGATAAATAAACTATTTAATAAACTTTAGATTTTCTTTATGAAAGGAAATTAAAGACATAGCTCTTATGATCTTTCTTAAGTCTTATGAAGACTACACTAAGAAATATTTACAAGTGCTTAAAGGATTAAAAAGGAAAGTTAGGGCATGTGCTTAAATAAAGAACTTATTGAAGTTTCTAATCTAGGCAAGTGAGTTCGAGATAAATCTATCTAAGTTCAAGTCAACTCTTAGATATATGATATCTTACGAGTGTGATTAAATTAGAAAGATTAAATACTGATATATGGAAGGTTAAACAAATGTTGTAACACTTACCATATTGCGGATCTAGTAAAGCGATAAGGGAACTAAATAAATGTTATTATGTTCGGTTCTTATGAAGAATATGTTTTCGATTATTTGTTAGGATTTAGTAGACACATTCAATTGTAAAGGATAAATGTTATTCCGATAAAGTTGGAAGGTCTTTGAATCTAACATACTAGATTGTTGTCACTATATAGTTGATATATGTGATGAGATCTCAACTAAATATTTGTATGGTCGTTATCCTTGATATTTGTAGTTGTTCTAGATGTAGTCTCTCTGGAAGGAAGCGCGTAATTAAACGGCATTCGATGATGTTGAACCATATGATTATGAATCATGTGGGTTATAACGTATCTTATCCAAAGAGGACTAAAATACCCTTTTTCAAAAGGTTGTAAAATCTAGAAAAATTGTCTAAAGCCTAAAAATACGAATGTTTGTTGGCTTGTGACAATTAATGCCACAAATAATTGTTTATTAGTCTCTATGACCATTTTTTGAAATAGTCAAGTGTACTCTGTGAAGTGCATGATTCGGAAAGCCCAAAAAGTTCGAGCCAGTACGAATATGAGATTGATGAGCTACTTAGGAATTAATCTTCAATTGGATTGAAGTAATTAATACCGAAGGGTGTTTTTAAGTCGATGCGAAAGGGAATAAGATTCTCCTTGAAGGATACCATCTTTGGGATACGCAATTAGATTGTGTTCCCAAAATGGAAATAACACTTTATATGATAAAGGTGTGACGCAAGCCGAGCGATGTATCCCTTACCCGTTTCGGGATAGTGCCCTTATACTTAACGAGTTCCAAAGAATAAAGGTTGAATAAATTCCATATCAGCTATGGAAGAGGATAATGTCAAATCTATCTTAACCGATGATTTGAAGTTTTCATAGGCAAAGTCAGAAAGGCTTGGAGCCTAGTACGACATATGCAACTTTGTGGAATATCTTAGCAAGTACGCTGGATATTGTTTACTTGTCCGTGGAGCAAAAATGTTTGTCTCCAAACATGCTGTCTTCTAAAGGAAGTGTTTCTTCCAAAAGAAACAGTGGGAGTGAATCAGGTCTCAAAAGAGTTTGAGAACCACAAAGATATATTCGACCACTGGAACATGAGCAGACGCCGCATAGCGATGAGGTGTAGATCACTGCTCAGTGCACACAAAATTTCTGTAAGTCTGTGGATAACCTCAAGCCTGAAAAGGTTGTTGGTATGTTCATCTTGAAGAATGAATATCTCACGACTTATGAAGGAATGTTTGAGAGGCAAGATTGAGAGATATGGCCAGGAGCCATAATATCTGAATTAGATTCCATCAGTGACAACTAGGTTGTGAACCTAGTCTGTCTTACCTAGAGAGAATGTCCCTGTAAGGCTGAGCCTAGTTCTAATCAGATGATGCTTGTTATAACTTCGTATCATGGCTATATGATAGTGTTGAAGACGTTGGGCAGACAACTCGATGTTCATAGACAATGACGTGATATGTAAGCCCGCGAGATCCATTTATGGACTCAAATAAGTTTATCTAGACGATTTCTTTGTTTGATAATCAAAGGAGTTTGATTAGTCAAAAGAAGGATATGCCCATGTGAAAGATGGATAGTGGGAGTGTGTTACGATTTTTTGAGCAAGGTATTAGATATCTATCTCGAGAATTATCACCCCTTCTCACAGTCAATTAATGTTTGGTAGTTCAAGGTCTTTGTGAAAGCACTTGGATTAGCAGTTCTTATTTTAGAAATAAGAATCTATAGTGATAGATTTAACTGCTGTTAGATTATAGTTTACCTATATAGATGTGATGCTAAAAGAAGTTTAGCATAGATCACAAGATCTATCTGTGTTAGGACGTTGGTCCTAAAGATGAGGTGAAAGATGATGTTTATGGAAGGTTTCCTTCACTCCTGCGATATGAACCATCATAAAAGGAATGCCGGATGTTCATAGTTCATGAATAGTCATGAGCAAGTATGAAAGTAAATCTGGTGAATGTCAAGAATATCCTTAAACAAGTTAAGGAAGAATTCCTGGTTTATCGAAACTTGGAATTAAATAAACGTAGATGTACAGACGTATATCCTGAGTCTTATGAAGGCGAGTGGGAGCTCATTATGCAGGTTTGTAGTCACTTTGATTAAGTGATACAGTGAGCTGGAAATGTTCTAGCATATGGGTCACTGTAAATTCTACAACTTAGCCAAAACACAGTAGTGCCTTAGAGGCGCAGCGGGAGCAGTACATGGATCTAGAAGGTTCATTCATGAACCTTGTACGGTTCTTCCACCTTTTCTATATAGCTGATATAGTAAGTGGATTCATTGCTTGAAGCAAGGACCAGGGTCTCGTCAGAGATTCGTGTGTGTGTTGAGGCGGTTCCTTTGACTTGATCATATGGAGCGTGATATGAAGATAGTCTGAGTCCCCACGGATAGCGATCCGTTCATGGCTAGGGCTAGTTGCGAGCATTGCATGAGATTCTTGTGTTTCAACTTGGTCTTGTGTGTGCGAGTGATTGGTTTTAGGCCAAGTGGGAGATTGTTGAAATAGTGTCCTAAACCCAATCGGGTTGGACCGGATCCGACCGGGTCGGATCATTTCGACTATTTCTTTATGTTTATATATATATATTAAATGGCTTTTCTGTTGTCATATATATGTTCTTTTTGAAGAACCAATTATGAATTGTTATATGATGACGTCCTTAGTATTAAACTGTGATAGAGAAACCATGATAGGCGATTATGGTTGATGAGATCTCTAATCACTTTAATAAGTTTGATACTTAAATGTCTCTAGGCTGATGTGCTATTAAACAGGGCATTGATAGTATAAACAGACTAGCACGTATTAGATGTCTTTCGTCTTTTAGGCGGGGATAGATCTAAATCTCATCGAAGTGTATAGACACTTGGGGTACGTGGGCGTGTATTAGAGAATGCGACGTTAGATCGACCCATTTACGGATAAGTGTCACACTATGTGGCGGTTGTGTAATTATCCTTAAGACCGGAGTCTTCATGGCATCACGGTGTGGATTGTCATGCTTTGACACTATTGAGGTTTCCCCTAGCCACGGGGCGATCATGCGGTAGTGATTGGGTATGATATTGAAGCATGCGGAGTATACATGATTGGTCGTCCGGGAATCGCGTATCCTATGATTGGGATCGAATATCCGAAATGGCCTTCTTATAAAGAATGTCTTACTCTCGTGAATCTTTGCAAAGTGGGAGTAAACGAGTTACTTCGAGAGAGCATGATGTCCAGATTATAAGATACGGTCGTTGATGTTTTGACACTCGACTAACGACCGTATGGATATTATTACAGCGATAGGATTGTAAGTTACACGGTAACTGTTTCACATGAAAGGTAGTAGTCATTGCATTTGACTCTTCCGATGATTGGGGGTCACGGTGTGTTGCTAGACGCTATCCCGTGATCGTTAGGCATGAAGGGCATTTTAAGTAATTTACACTTTGTGTCTCGGCCAACATATTCGGAAGCCTATCGGGTCACACACATAAGAACATCTAACCGGATAAAATGTGGTTATAGATGATAACCAAATAAGGAAAGTTTATCTCGAGACTATAAAGGTTATAGTGGTAAATTAATATGGTGGTATTTATTTATTATGAATAAATTAAATACAAGATATTAATAGTATTATATTAATTAAAGAATATTCCGGAAGCCAATTTGTTGGTCAAAAGGCCACATTGAAGTGTATAAGATACACTTGGATTGTGCAATTTAATTAATAGTATTACTAAATATTAATATATATATATATATATATATATATATATATATATATATATATATATATATATATATATATATATATATCCAACTTGTGTGTGTGTGTGCATGTTGGTGATGCATATATATTTGTGGAATATATATTAATAGATTTATTTATGTAATATATATATGATATATATACATGTGTAAATTGATTTATGGTAATATAATAAAAGATAAATATTGTCCATATAATATATTGACAATATCTTGGAATTATTCAATATAAGATATTGACAAAATCCTAGATTTATTTAATATGAGATATTATAATAAATGAGATAAATCAATCAATTATATTTTCCTTATTTTATTGGGAAAAGGTTTTCTTCCTTTCTACTCTACTTGGGCGCCACTTCTACTATAAATAAGAGGTGGGTGTCAAGCTTTTTATACAACACAATTCCAAGAACTAATAGTTCTTGTGTAAAATTAGAGAGCATCCTATGAGAGTTGAGAGAGAGGGAAAAGGCCGGTCTAGCAACCGGAGTTTTCCAATAGCAATCCATGATGGGATTCGGAGGGGCTGTTCGTGTGGACTAGCGGTAGAGGCCGAACACTTGGGCGGCTCTATGCAGAACTACTCTCCTTAGACGGTCAAAGCGTCGATCTTATAGATCAACCAAGGTAACCACCGTCTACTACTTGTTTGTTTATTGCTTAAACGAAGTTGATCTTGGGTAAAAGGAAATCAAATTTTTGAATTCCGCTGCGTTCCCGCATAGATTTCCTAACACACATGACTTATGAGAAAATCAGAAATCACTAATAAAAAAGGGGTATAACTTTATAAATTAGCTCATCATTCACTATGGCTCGTGAAAAATAGATCTCAGGTGAAACAACTAACTTATCAAACATATGACATATAGCTTGGATGACTATAAAAATAACGAACATTGAATTGAATTGCCTACTCGGGACAAAACAAAAACAAAAATGTCGAAAAATTTTGAAAATTCTAGCTCATTTTGCATAGAAACATAACGAATTAAGCAAATGTATAGATACATATCAAATCATTCCCCTCCCCCACGCTTAAATATCAACTTGTCCTCATGTTGTGCAGAATTAAAGAAAAGATAAAGGACTTAGCTGATTGCAATAGAGACTCGAATCGATGGTCAGGCCGGAGCCTACGTAGTGACAATGAAAACTCGTAACCATACCATGTAGCTCGATAAAACCCTTAAAATATACCTGCACTACTTGACAAACACGGAAAAATCTCGGGGAAAACGGGGAATTATACCAAAATGAAAGGATATAGCACAGTTGAGTAATATGAAAAGATGAAACATTCAACACATCCAAAAGTTTAAACAGAGTAGAAATGAAAGTACGGATGCCTTATGGCTTACATGATCCATCGGGAAAAAATAAACAGCAGCTAAATGAAAAAGTACAACGAATCATGTAATGAAATGTAGCAAAATCATACAACCATCGTATCTAGGACAAAGCAAAATCGAAAATCGGAAAAACAAGATCAGGGCTGCCCCGGTGGCGCAGAATCATCAGCCGGAGGTGCTCCACCCGTAGGAGAGTCAGGTTGCTCCTCATCCGAAGACAACTCAGACTCTTCCAGAACATCCGCAATGGCCTGCTCAATCTCATCAGAATAGACATAATCTATGATGCTTGGATCGAAGACTCTGTCGTCCCTCGGCTTCCGGCCCTCACTGATGCACCGTAAAATAGTCAAGATGTTGTTTTGAGAGGTCCGAATATCCTCCATCCAGTTCCGTACACTGTTGGCCATACTCAACCTCATCCGGACTGAGGGAGATAAAGTAGGAAGGGAGGATGCTCGAGGCGGTGCCGAAGATGAACCGGGCTCATGTGGTGCCTCCGCCTCAGAACGTCCCGAAGACTTAACCTTTTCTCTCTGAGTCTCGGGTTCTTCGGTTTGTGATCCGATCCATATTCAGGCACACCAGCATCAACACAAAGACCATGTATCAAATGGGGGACTATCAAGCTACGTGTTCGGTAAAAACTAGTTTTAAATTTATAATACCGAAACACCCCAAGTATAAGGATCGTAGTATAGGATGTTAACGGGTCGTCCTAAGGGAGTGGAATGTTTATCGGATCAAGGAACAATTATTCTATCGATTATGTCACAATTATTAACTAAACTAGGGTTTAAACTAATTATGAACAGTAAAAACGACGATGAACAGTAACTTCGATGAATAGTAAATTGGAATCAAATTGATACGAACTATTCGATTTATCAAGTAATTAAAAGGAAACGGCAAGGCAACGGGAATCCACCAATCAACCAACCCAACCCCAACTAGACGGCAAGCTAAAGATATAATTTTTAGTAACGATCAATCACGAATTCGATTAAATTTCTCTAAGCGAATTCTAGGGTTTCGTTTTCTTTCCCAAGCAAAACTAAACTAGCATGCATAACACGATCATGAGATTGTTTCCAATACTCTACTCAACTAATCATGAACAATCTCTTGAATCACAATTAATTGCATCAATTGAAAAGATCAAATCTTGAATCAATACTCTCATATAAATTCAATCAAAAAGATAGTTTCATCGATCTCTCGATTCAATAAAACATAAACAATATAACAATATCCACTTGATGAAAAACCATAAATTAACTCACTAAAGATGTAGCTAAAAATCCTCTAATTGGTGTGGTTGTTGATTGGTTTCATCCGTTGTCCTACCGCAAGATGCTTAGCCTTCAATCATCTTGAACTCCCAAGCAAGATTGAAAGAAAGAAACTCATATTTTTATTTGATGTGGTGCTTTTACGTGTGTAAAATTTCGTGTATTTTTTTACGTCCGCATGGATGCTCCTTTTATAGGGATCGTGGCCGACATAGGAAGATCTAGAAGATAACGATCGAAAATCCACCGACCTACCGAGCCGACACGTTCGGGTCGATCGAGTGTCATGGCTCGGTCGATCGAGCCTACCAAATGCCCGTGTTCACACCGCTTCGTATAACGTGTCCCCTACTTCACTCTTGCGATCTGATCTGATTTATCCTCTCTTCAATGCTCCGATTTTCTTCTTTATTTCTTGAGATTCTTTTGATTGAATAATATTTATCTTCCCAAAATAAAATCCAAATGATTGAATGAAATTGATCCTCTTGATTAAATAATATCACCCCTGCATTTCTTTATTTTCTCGCAAAATGTTGTTACACCAAGTCATCGAATAATAATAATAATAAAATGTGTAACAAAAATAACAATTAAACCCATAATTTCCTCATAATTAAATTATAATTCCTCAATAACCATTATAGGAATTTAACGGTTAAAACACGCTTTTCTCATTTATTTCCCTTAAAAATAAGGTAAATTGTTTAGGGATTAAGCCCGAAAATATAGTAAAATTTACCCTAAACACTACGCATGTAAACCTTCTGATTTGTAGCAATCTCATCAAATATAGCTTGACCAACATTCACATTCAATCCAAAGGTCAGAGCGTACAACATCCCTAAGTCACCGATATGAAAATGCGTCAAATTGTTCTTTGGCAGCAACCGACTCTGTATGAACCTACACTGGACTTTCCAATCCTCCGTCCAAGTAGTGGTGACCAACTCCTTCCGGTCTCCACCCGGTCTCACCGTCCATGCTACATCCGGGCAAACCTTCAACCTTAACTCCTCCAACGGATCTTGCCCCGCACTCTGCCTATGAACGATCTCCTCCTTATAGTCCCGACCCTCAAAAGACGCCAATTTATACTTCGTATTTATCACATCTGGCGTAAAAGGAACTTTCACCCCTCGAACCACGACTACTCCCGTTTCCAAATCAGTCTCCAAGCAATTTGCATAAAATTCCTGAACTAGGGAGTCGTTGACTGGGGTACTCGGGATAGTCATCAAGGCATCCCATTTCCGGTCCTTTAACAACTTTACGAACCCCGGATCTACCTTAGCCTCCATCGTAGCCCTCTCGATCAACATTGTCCTAGAGAAATAATGCTTGGTATAAGCGTCGTGGGCTCTAGGATTCACAAATCTACGAGGCATAGGCATAGGGGCTATGGTCTTCACTCTCTTCCTAGGTTGTTCAGCCCTAGGCTCAGCCGGTTCCTCCTCCCGAGTAGCATACACAGCTTCCTCAACCCTAGACGACTCTCCACCTCGGTGAACCCTCAGGCATCTCTCAAGAATGGTATATCATCGCTGGGCCTCGAGATCCCGAGGTAGGTTCATCCCTCAATGTTGCCCTAGCTTGTGTGGCCCTAGGAGGTTGTTCTCTAATGCTAACACCTCGATTTGGATCGATTAAGGCGGGATCAAACTCTTTACGCTTATTTCCAGAGTCCCTGGCCACACCCTTACCATAACGCTTTTGCACTCCCTTCTTATGGACCATGATTCAAGCCTAAACTAAACCAAACCAATCCCAAATCAAAGCAAGTTACCCGTTTAACATCCAAATCGGGATTTCAAAATAACCAAACCACAAGCCACAACCATCCATCATCACCAAACAACCCATTCATCATCCATCACATCACCACAGCACAGTAAAACAAGAAAGAAACATGAATAAATTAATTAAGGCATTATTCATGTGAACGAGCCGACCCGAAGATCGAACTCACAAAAATGTGAATAAATTTGGGAAAAATTGTTGCTAACTTACCAAGTAAGATGAGTAGATGACGATCGAGACGTTCTTCAATCCCAACAACCCCAATTCGGCTCCCAAAATCGGATTTTTCTTGGAAAAAGTCAGACCGAAGAGGGCTCTGATTCTCCAAAATGGTTGTTGATTGAGGAATAAGGTTTAGAAAAGTGAAAAGAGGGGATCAAAAGCGGTCTATAGCAACTGAAATCGCTCAATTTGGTGTAATATTGAGGGATTTAGGTTGAGAGGAGGGAAAAAGTCAGTTTTTCGAGTTTGAATTTCTGAAAAATGAAAGTTCATGGACTGAGGGGGTATTTATAGGCAGGGTCTGGACGCTCGTCCAATTCTGTGGACGGGGGTTCAATAGAGAACATATGAACTGGACGGGCGTCCAGTTTATCAGACGCTCGTCCAACCTTTCAAATTAGATACAGGATTGGAGGGAAAATCTCAGACGGGCGTCCACCTATAATGGATGCTCGTTCAAGAATTGTTCATGGCGGACGGGCGTTCAGCTCTCTGGACGGGCGTCCAAGGCAGAAAAATGCAAAAATATACAATTTCATACAATTTAAATTCAAATTTGCATTCTTTATTAACAACTAATAAAAACTTCAATAATACAAATGAAAATCAACGAAGTACATAAAATCACTAGAAAATAAGTAAAAACAATAGAAAATAGTGGGTTGCCTACCACCGAGCGCTTTTGTTTTACGTCGTTTGCTCGACGAAACAACCTAATAACACTAGTCCTCGTAAATCTCCGACCAATCCACAACTCGGATAAGACGGCGGAGCATATCAATCGCCGGAGGGAAGTCATACTCATCCTGCAAACCCCAGTCCTCACCAACTACATCAACACCTCGAAAATGTTCAAACTTGCAAAAGACTAACGCTTAAATCACAAAGATCGGATCATTCAGATTGTGTATGGACGTCCTAGAGTTGCTCAGAACTCCTCAAGTAGTGAAATCTCCACCTCCCGAACAATGGGAACAATAATGACATAGGTGACAGTCCTGATGCGGGTACTAATATCAAAGTCTACGTGCAAAACGATAGTCCCTCCCGGTCCGTCATCTACAGTAATAAGTGGGATCCTCCTAAGGAAAGGTAACTCCTCTGGTAGAACTCCGAAATCCATATCTAGAAAGCACAACTAACTGACAGATATAAACAAAAACTTAGTAAAGCTAAATCCTAAATAACTAAAGCAATAAAAAGTACAAAACAAAAGCAACTAAAGATAACGATATCTAGGATGCCCCCTAGTGGCGCTTTTGGTTAATGTCGTTAGCTCGACACTGTTTAAGCTCAGCCTGGATCAGGCCATTTAACTTTTCTGCCAGCCACTACCTCGTGTAAGCTTTGATCAGTAGTGTGGCTGTAGAAACAGCATTTAACACATGGGGTGAGATCTTTGATAGCTTTCCAAATAGGTTTAAACTGCCCCATGGTCGACTTCTTCTTCTTCTGAGTATTCTGATGTTGTTTCAGCTTACACTCCCTCTCAAACTCTTCCATATCCCAACTACCTGCTAGAACTTCTTCAGATCGACCACTACCATCATCCCCTGAAAACAGGTCGGGTGAAAACTCGTCAAATTCTTCGACTTCTTTAGTACCACACCCGAGGATATCGAGGAAACGAACAATCAAAGGCTTTTCCTTGGGTTCACCAATGTAGTGCTTACACCTTTGACCATTTACTCGAAACGGTTGGTCACCATAACCTCGTAGTTCTAAAACGCCTCCAGGAATAATTTGGAGAATCTCAAAGGGACCGGACCATCGTGTCCTTAACTTTCCAGGAAACAGATGTAGCCTAGAATTATACAAAAGAACTTGTTCCCCGACTTGAAATTCTTGCTTCTTAATTTTAGCATCGTGAAGGAGTTTCATCTTTTCCTTACTGATCCTGGCACTTTCGTAGGCCTGGAGTCTGAATTCGTCCAACTCATGCAACTGTTGCAGTCGATGTTTACCACAAGATTGGGAATCAAAGTTCAGAAACTTTGTAGCCCAAAAAGCTCGATGCTCTAACTCGACTGGAAGATGACATGTCTTACCATAGACCATTTGATATGGAGATGTACCCATAGGAGTCTTATAGGCGGTCCTGTAAGCCCATAGTACATCATCCAATTTCAAACTCCAGTCTTTCCTATGACTGTTGACCGTTTTTTTCAGGATAATCTTAATACTTTGATTGCTCCGTTCAACCTAACCACTCGTCATAGGATGATATGGTGTGCCAGTCTTATGACGAACACCATACTTTTCAAGCACTTTCTCTAGGGGTCGGTTGCAGAAATGCGTCCCTTCATCACTAATCAAGGCGCGTGGACATCCAAATCTCACGAAAATATTTTTCTTTAAGAACTTCATGACCGTCTTATGATCATTGTGAGTCGTGGCTTGAGCCTCCACCCATTTCGACCACGTAATCCACGCAGACTAAGATGTATTTGTTACCACAAGATGATGGGAATGGTCCCATAAAATCGA
>JAOBSW010000209.1:0-217046 GCA_026214975.1 Gentiana macrophylla
TTCTTTTCAATCGAGAAAATTAGTTTCGCCGCTTTGTTATCGATGATAAAAACGAAGGTTCAATTTGTTTGACATTTTCTACAACAATAAATAAAAGATAGAATAAGTAAAAGCTCATGTATAAAACCCTAAATTTGCACTTAATGAATCTATAAGGTTTTACTTCACTCAGCCAACCATTCTCTATTGGCTTTCAAGAAAATAATTCCTTTAGTAGGCAAGATCCCATTGAACTCCACCCCGACTTCAACTTTGTCGATGGGTCAAAATAATTAAACAGGATTAACGATTTGTCGATCAGATCTTATACGATTCTTGTTGTTTGATTCAGCCAATCTCTTTGACAATATTTCATCTTATGAAATTAGCCAAGTTCCTGCCTTCTAAATTCAAACGACTCCGCTTTGTCGTGGTCGAGAGAATTTTAGTCGAAGTCTTAACCCCAATATTCATGAGATCTCTTCGATCATATCTCAATAACGACGATATACCGAGGTAGTCAACCCCGCTTTGGTGGGTGAGTCGGGTCCAACAGGGTTCTTCACCGCCGTTATAATATGAGGCAATTCCGACTTGATTTTTGATGCGGGGAATAATTTTAATTAATTCACTTAATTAATTTGGTTTAATTATGGTCCATCTACTATGCGCATATTATTACGATATCATATAAAAGTAAAAATATACACAACATTCACGATAAATAACCGCATGATCATGGACTTTTCAAAAAGTGCGTTTCAATATAAACCCGACGAATCGCTGGTCACAAATCCAGTGGTATTGAATCGCCAATAGATCTTTATTGTCGCGAGACGCCAATGGGTTCTTTATATCTCCTGGTGTTGAATCTTGCTCCATTCTTGTTACATAACAGCCAATTACACCCGCAAGACACGGGGACTCAAGAATGGGATAAATGCAAAGTAAACTAGGTCACGCTTCTTCATAACGCCTAGAACAATTTTTCAAAACCAACATAAAGAAAACATTCCTATCTATCCTATTTGGTCGAGTCCACGATCAATCGGGTCCATATAATCACATTATATCACACATCTAATTCCATACAATTTTATCTTATGAAAGATTAAATTTACTTTTTAACATTATTACTCATGCCATGCCTTTATTTTATCACATCAAGTAATTAAATAACTTTTAATTAATTATATGATTTAACCAAAATTAAAATTAACATTTAATTTTAAATGATTTCAATTTTAATTAAATTTGAACTATTCAAAATAAAATTAAATTATAAAGTCTCTATTTGTTTCATTTCCAAAACTAAATTTAGCTTAGGTCGCCTTCACTTTCCAAAATCAAAATTTTGGAAGTGCCAGCCTGTTTCATTCCAAATCAAATATTTTGAAGGGCTCAGCTTATTTCCAAATCAAATATTTGGAAAGGCCAAATTATTTTAGTCACAGGTCCGCCACTTTCCAAAATCAAAATTTTGAAGTGGCTGTTTGCTCAGCCTATTCCAAATCAAATATTTGGAAAGGCTTAAAGTTTATTCCAAATCAAATATTTGGAAAGGCCAAATAACTTTGTTTAGGCCTCGCCACTTTCAAAATCAAAATTTTGAAGTGGCTTCAGTTTCAAGCCTATTCCAAATCAAATATTTGAAGGCCTCAGCCTATTTCCAAATCAAAATTTGAAAGGCCAATGTTCCATATGGTTTTCAACGGTCCAAACTATTTGAAACCATTGGCCATATGACACAATCTAAACAAACGAGATATCTATGCACAATAAAATATCACAAAATTTAAAGTGGTTGATCTTCCAAAAGCGAGAGGAGAGTCGACGACGCAGCCCAAGGCCACCGCCGCCGCTGCCGCCGCCGCCGCGCGGTGGAGAGGCCGCGCAGCCAGCCGCCGACCCCATGAACCCTATATTTTTTTGTTTTATCGTTCACGATTTAAATCTTGCATCTATCGATTAAATACTACGATTTAAATTATGCTTTATTGCTTTAAGCTCGGTCTGTCTCGATACCATCGTTAGAAATCACTAGTTTAACGCAAATGAATTTAAAATTTTGATTTTCTTTTAGATCGCTCTTCGCTTAATGCAATAAACATGTTAAGTAGTTTGACGGTTATAGCCTTAGATGATCTATAAGATCGTCGCTTTGATCGCCAACGAGAGTAGTTTCACGCAAGAAGCTGCCCACGCACGTCCGCCTCTATCGCTAATCACACGATTTCTTCGCCGAATCCTCCTGATTGTTATCGAAAAAACGCCGCTAGATCGACCTTTTCTTCCTCACAAACTCACACATGGAGAGCTTCATTTTACACAAGAATTATGAACCCTGCAATTGTGTTGCATAAAAAGAGCTTGACACCTTCACTTTTTATAGCAAGTGGCGGCTTCATGTAAGTGTTTAGGAGAAGAAAACCTTTTCCAATAAAATATGAAAATCAATTAGATTGATTTATCTCTTTAATTATAATATTTTGTCAATATCATATATTGATTATAATTATCTTATTACCATAAATCTATTTTTCCAAAATCAATTAATATCCTATATTATTATTATGGCAATATTTATTAATTAAAGCGCACAATCCAAGTGTATCTCATACACTTCAAAGCGCTTTTTAGTCAATAAATTGACTTCCGAATATTCTTTAATTAATATAATTTATATATAATTAATATCTTGTATTTTATTTATTCATAATAAATAAATACCACCATATTAATTTGCCACATTATAACTTCTTTATAGTCTAGAGATAAACTTTCCTTATTTGGTTATCAACTATAATCGCATTTTAATCCGACTCGATGTTCATATGTGTGACCCGATAGGCTTCGAATATGTTGTCGTAGATTACAAAGTGCAATTTACCAAAATGCCTTTATACCTACTCGATCACGGGATAGCGTCAGCAACACACCGCGACTTCAATTATCGAAAGAGTCAAAAGCAATGACTACTACCTTCATGTGAAGTAAAGCATCGCGTAACTTATTAATCCTATCGCTTATAATAATATCCATACGATCGTATCTCGAAAGTGTCAATACATTGACGATCGTGATCTTATAATCGATATCATGCTCTCTCGGAATAACACATTTACTTCACTTTGCAAAAGATTCTCGAGAGCTGCATATTCCTTTAGTAAGAAGGTTATTTCGATATTCAATCCCAATCATAGGATACGCGATTCCCGACTCGACCAATCATGTATTTCGCGATGCTTCAATATCATACCCAATTTCACGCATGATCGCTCTTCGTGGTTGAGAGAAATTCAATAGTGTCAAAGCATGACATTCACACCGCGATGCCATGAAGACTCCGGTCAAAAGGATAATTACACAACCGCCACATAGCGTGACACTTAATGTGCTCGGTCAGTTTAACGCACGATTTTTCTAAGCACGCCCACGCATGTTCAAGTGTCTCTCATTACACTTCGATAGACGAGATCTATCCCTACCTTCTAAAAGATAGAAGACATCCAATACACGCTAGTCCGACATATCATCAACGCCCCATTTGATAATATGTAAGACTGAGACATTTAAGTACCAACCTTGTTATATGATTAGAGATTCATCAACCATAATCACTATCATGGTTTTCTATCACGATCGATACTAGTGGACGTTATTATATATATACAACAAATAATATGAAGACAAACAATATATAATAACATAAGTGCTTTTATTAATCATAATAAAGTTATTACATGAACTAAATAGATCAGTAAATGACCCGACCCGGTCGGATCCGGTCCGACCCGATTGGGTTTAGGACACCTTTCCAACACTTATGTTATTATATATTGTTTGTCTTCATATTATTTGTTGTATATATATAGTAACGCCCCTAGTATCGATCTCATGATAGAGAAACCATGATAGTGATTATGGTTGATGAGATCTCTAATCACTATAACAAGGTTGGTACTTAAATGTCTCTAGTCTTACATATTATCAAATGGGACATTGATGATATAATCGACTAGCACGTATTGATGTCTTCTATCTTTAGAAGGTAGGATAGATCTCGCTCATCAAGTGTAGTGGACACTTGACCAGACGCGGACGGTATTAGAGAATGCGACGTTAGATCGACTCCACTTACATTAAGTGTCACACTATGTGGCGGTTGTGTAATTATCCTTTGACCGAGTCTTCATGGCATCACGGTGTGAATTGTCATGCTTTGACACTATTGAGATTTCTCCTAACCACGGGCGATCATGCGGGGTAGTGATTGGGCATGATATTGAAGCACGCGGAGTATACATGATTGGTCGTCCGGGAATCGCAGATCCTATGATTGGGATTGAATATCCGAAATGGCCTTCTTATAAGGAATGTCTAGCTCTCGAGAATCTTTGCAAAGTGGGAGTAAATGTGTTATTCCGAGAGAGCATGATATCCAGATTATAAGATACGATCACAATGTATTGACACTTTCGAGATATGATCGTCGATGGATATTATTATAGCGATAGATTGTAAGTTACACGGTAATCGCTTCACATGAAAGGTGTAGTCATTGCTTTTGACTCTTCCGATAATTGGGGTCACGTGTGTTGCTGACGCTATCCCGTGATCGCAGTATAAAGGGCATTTTGGTAAATTGCACTTTGTGTCTACGGCCAACATATTCGAAGCCTATCGGGTCACACACATATGAACATCGAGTCGGATTAAAATGCGTTATAGTTGATAACCAAATAAGGAAAGTTTATCTCTAGACTATAAAGGTATATAGTGGTAAATTAATATGGTGGTATTTATTTATTATGAATAAATAAAATACAAGATATTAATTATATATAAATTATATTAATTAAAGAATATTCCGAAGTCAATTTATTGACTAAAGTGGGTGCTACTTTTGAGTGTATGAGATACACTTGGATTGTGCACTTTAATTAATAAATATTGCCATAATATTAATATAGATATTAATTGATTTTGGAAAATAGATTTATGGTAATAAGATAATTATAATCAATATATGATATTGACAAAATATTATAATTAAAGAGATAAATCAATCTAATTGATTTTCCTTATTTTATTGGAAAGGTTTTCTTCTCCTCCACACTACATATGGGCGCCACTTGCTCTATAAAAAGAAGTGGGTGTCAAGCTCTTTTGACAACACAATTGCAAGAGTTCATAATTCTTGTGTAAAATAGAGAGCTCTCCATAGTGAGTTTGTGAGGAAGAAAAGGTCCGGTCCAGCACCGGAGTTTTTCCGATAGCAATCCAAGGAGGATTCCAAGTAGGTTCGTGGTGGATTAGCGATAGAGGCCGGACGCGTGGACGGCTCTTGCGATTGAACTACTCCGCTGAAGCGGTCAAAGCGACGATCTTGTAGATCATCTAAGGTATAACCACAAACTACTTAACATGTTTATTGCATTAAACGAAGAACGATCTAGAAAAGGAAATCAAAATTTTAAATTCACCGCTAAACTAGTGATTTCCTAACAAAGGGTATCGGAGAGCGATTTCGAGCTTAAGCAATAAGCATAATTTAAATGCGTAGTATTTAATCGATAGATGCAAGATTTAAATCATAAACGTTAAAACAAAAAAAAAAATATAGGTTCATGGGGTCGATCGATGGCGGCGCCCCATCCTCGGCGGCGGCGTGGCCTTCGTGGGGTCGGTCCGTCGGCTCTCTCTTCCTTTGGGGGAGATCAACCCTTTCGCTTTGTGATATTTTATTATGCATAGATATCTCGCTTGTTTAGTTGTGTCATATGGCCAACCAATGGTTCAAATAGTTTGGACCATCGGGAAACCATACGACATTGGCCTTCCAAATTTTGATTTGGAATAGCCAGGCTTCTTTCCAAATATTTGATTTGGAATAGCTTTAGTTTGCAGCCACTTCCAAAATTTTGATTTTGAAAAGTGGGCTGTGCCTAAACTAAAAATTATTTGGCCTTTCCAAATATTTGATTTTGCCCTTTATATTTGATTTTCAGCCACTTCCAAAATTTTGATTTTGGAAAGTGGCTGTGCCTAGACTAAAATAATTTGGCCTTTCCAAATATTTGATTTGATTTGGAGGCCCTTAGCTGAAAGCCACTTCTTCCAAAATTTTGATTTTTGGAAAAGGTGCCTAAGCTAAATTTAGTTTTGGAAATGAAACAAATAGAGACTTTATAATTTTAATTTTATTTTGAATAGTTCAAATTTAATTAAAATTGAAATCGATTTAAAATTAAATGTTAATTTTAATTTTGGTTAAATCATATAATTAATTAAAAGTTATTTAATTACTTGATGTGATAAAATAAAGACGCATGAGTAGTAGTAGTTAAAATTAGAATTTAATCTTTTCATAAGATAAAATTGTATGGATTAGAGATGTAGATATAATGTGATTATATGGACCCGATTGATCATGACTCAATTAATAGGATAGATGGGAATGTTTTCTTTATGTTGGTTTTTGAAAATTGTCCTAGGCAAGCATGAAGAACGTGACCTAGTTTACTTTTGCATTTATCCCATTCCTCGAAGTCCCCCTGGTAAAAGGCGGGTGTAATTATTTATTATGTAACAAGAATGGAGCAAGAAGTTCAAGACCAAGGAGAGATAAAGAACCCATTGGCGCACAAAGAATAAAGATCCTATTGGCGGTTGCAGTATACCCTTAGTTTGTGACCCGCGGTTTCGCTGGGCTTGTATTCAAACCGCACTCTAGAAAAGTCCATGATCATACCGGTTATTTTATGCGCGGAATGTTGTGTATGTTTTACTTTATATGATATCGTAGTAATATGCACATAGTAGATGAGACCATAATTAAACCAAATTAATTAAGTGAATTAATTTAAAATTATTCCCACATCAAAAATCAAGTCGGAATTGCTCTCCCATATTATAACGACGGTGAAGAGCCCTTGTTCGACCCAACTCACCACCAAAGCGGGGTTGACCTACCTCGGTATATCGTCATTATTGAGATATGATCGAAAGAGATCTCATGAATATCAAGTTAAGACTCGACTAAGAATTCTCTCGCCACCACCAAAGCGGGTCGCTTTGGATTTTAGAGGCAAGGGTTTGGCTAATTTCATAAGATGAAATATTGTCAAAGAGTTGACTGGTCAAACAACAAGAATCGATAAGATACGATCGACAAATCGCTGTCCAATTGCTTAATTATTTTCGCCCATCACCAAAGTTGGGGTCGGGTAGTTCGGATGGGATCTTGCCCACTAAAGGAATTATTTTCTTGAAAGCCAATAGGAATAGTTGGCTAGTGGGGAGTAAAACCTTATAGATTCATTAAGTGCAAATTTAGGTTTTTTATACAAGAGCTTTTACTTATTCTATCTTTTATTTATTGTTGTAGAAAATGTCAAACAAATTGAACCTTCGCTTTATCATCGATAACAAGCTTGACTAAACTAATTTTCTCGACAGAAAGAAACCTCAAAATCGCTTTTGAGGCACGTAGAAGATTGGCTATGTCTTCGACGAGGCCCTACCGAAAAGCCCGCCGAGGGTTCGGGCCGCAGATGTTGTCGAGAAGTACAACAAGCAATCGCTCGACAAGATCGATGCTACATGTATCATGCTTGCTTCTATGACACTGAATCGCAGAAACAAAGATGAGTCCATGGACGCCTACTCTATCATGGTCCACCTGGAAGGAGCTTTATGCTTCTCGCCTCAGATCGAGAGGCACGAGGTCTCAAGGCCCCGTTTAGTTGTAAGATGGCATCCGGGATCGCTGTGGGGTCACACGTGCTTAAAATGATCGGGTACATAGAGAGGCTTGGGAAGTCGGGCCACAAGTTGGAACGAGTTGAGTATTGACTTGATTCTCGCAATCTCTACCGACTCATTCTCGCAGCTTGTGATGAACTATCACATGAACAAGATAGATTGCTTCTCAGCGGAGTTATTGAACATGTTGAAAATCGCCAAGGCATCGTAGGGAAGGGAAAGCAAGTGTTGCTGGTCACTTCAAGCAAAGGCAAGGCAAAAGCCTGTAAAAGTCCAAGAAGGCGAAGGTCGCACTCTAAGCCAACGCCAAGATAGCAAAAGACAAATCCAATGATGCTTGCTTCCATTGTGAGACCGACATTGGAGGAGAAATCGCAAGTGGCTTTTGAGTACCAAGAAGAAGCATTCTCGATGCTTCGACTTAAGGTATATTTATGATTGAGATCAACATTACTTCTTCTAAGTCTAACCACCGGGTATTAGACATCGGTTGTGGTTCTCATATTTGTACGAATATGCAGCACTAAGAAGAACTAGAGATCCGAGGAAAGGAGAGGTGGACCCACGCGCTGGAAATGGAGAGTGTGTCGTCGCTACCGGCCGTAGGAGTTTATTTTCTTTCATTGCCCTGGGCTAGTACTAGAACTTAATAATCGTTATTTTGTTCCCGCCTACGAAGAGCATTATTTCTATTTCTCGCATTAGATGTTGATGGATTTTCATTTACGCTTGAGAATAAATGTTGTTCTTTTCACGTGATGGAATCTTTATGGTAATCGCATACTTAGCAATGGTCTCTATATATTAGATATGAATGTTGACGTTCTTAATATAAATAACAAGAAAGCCAAAACAAATGACTTGAATGAATCCTACTTATGGCATTGTAGACTTGGCCATATAAATAAGAATCGATTTCCAAACTCCATAAAGATGGAATGTTGGATCAATTCGACATTTAATCGCTTGATACATGCTAAGCTTGTTTACTTGGCAAGATGACAAAGTCACCTTTCAAAGGGCAAAGTGGATAAGATCCAATGAATTGCTTGAGCTCATACATACCGATGTGTGTGGCCCAATGTCAATTCAAGCCAAAGGAGGATACTTTATTTTATCACCTTCACCGATGACCATTCTCGCTATGGTTATATATACTTAATGAAGTTTAAATCAAGCCTTCAAAAGTTCAAGGAATTCGTATGAGGTGGAGAAACAACTAGGTAAAGAAATCAAAACACTTCGATCCGATCGAGGCGGAGAATACCTAGATGGAGAGTTTCAAGATTATTTGAAGGAGAATGGGATTCTACTCGAATGGACTCCTCCCGAACGCCACAGATGAATGGCGTGTTCGAGAGAGGAGGAACCGCACCTTGTTGGACATGGTGCGATCCATGATGAGCCACGCAGCTTCTTCCAAAATCATTTTGGGGGTATGCTCTAAACCGTGATCCTATACACCGAACCGAAGTTCCATCAAAGACGGTTGACTCTACGCCATACGAGGTATGGACTAAGAGAAAACCGAGCCTAGGTCATCTAAAACCTTGGGGTTGTCCGACTTACGGAAGCGGATGATGCCTCGACAAATTTAGAGCCTGTGTCCGATACAAATGTCTATTTGTGGGATATCCTAGGGAAACCAAAGGGTACCAATTTTACCATCCCGAGGAACAAAAGGTGTTTGTTGCCGTGGATCGCCACTCTCGGAGAAAGAGTTTATTCCGGATAGGTCGTGGGAGTAAAATTGATCTTGAAGAAATTCGAGAACCACTTACGGATAATAGTCATTGATGGAAGTAGAGGACTTGCCACACACAGATGTGACACCACTCTACCGTGGACACACTAGCACCTCGAAGATCCACTGTGGAACGCCGTGAACCCGAAAAGGTACATCGGGCGTGTATCTCATGGAAGATGAGGACCCTAGAACTTATGAGGAAGTGCTATTAAGGCATGACAAAGAGAAATGGCTAAGCCATGAATTCTAAATGGAATCCATGAAAGACAACCAAGTTTGGAACTTAGTTGATCCGCTCGAAGGAATAGTTCCCATAGGGTGTAAATGGGTCTTTAAGAGAAAGACCGACATGGACGGTAATGTGACCACCTACAAGGCTAGGTTGGTGGCAAAAGGTTATAAGCAAAGACAAGGAGTTGACTATGATGAAACCTTCGCCTGCTGCCATGTTAAAATCCATTAGAATTTTGCTTGCTATTGCAAAGATACCATGATTACGTAAATCTGGCAGATGGATGTGAAAACAATTTTCCTTAACGGGAACTCGTCTGAGGAAGTGTATATGACACACCGAGGGTTTCACAACCAATGACGCCAGGATGGTGTGTAAACCGCAAAGATCCATTTATGGATTAAAGCAAGCTTCGAGTTGGAATCTTCGCTTTGATGAGATAATCAAACAGCTTTGATTTCATCAAGAACGAAGATGAGCCTGTGTTTACAAGAAGGTTAGTGGGAGTGCCATTGTGTTCTTAGTGCTTTATGTGGATGACATATCGCTTCATAGTGGGAATGATGTGCCTATGTTACAATCATCAAAGCTTGGTTATCCAAGAACTTCTCAATGAAGGACTTGGGTGAGGCAAATTTATATTTCGGGAATAAAGATCTATAGAGATAGATCTAAAAGGTTGCTTGGTCTGTCACAATCCACCTACATAGACAAGATGTCAAGAGATTCGGCATGGAGCACCCAAGAAAGGATTGTCGCCCATGTCACATGGGGTCTACTCACAAAGGGAATGAGTCCTAAGACAGAGAGGAGGAAAGGGCACAAATGAGTAAAGTCCCTTATGCTTCGGCAATCGGGTCCATCATGTATGCCATGTTATGCACAAGACCGGACGCCTCGCACCTCTTAGTATGACTAGTAGGTATCACCCAATCCAGGTGATGGTCACTGGATTGTTTGCCAAGAATATCCTTAAGTACTTGAGACGCATACTAGGATATGTTCCTGGTTTTCGGAACGATGATTTAGTATTACGAGGTTACATGATGCCGCTTCTAAACCGACAAGGACGATTTTAAGTCGCAACCGATTTGTTTTCACGCTTAACGGGCGGAGCGTTGAGTCGGAAGAGTTCCAAGCAGTGAGACTCATCGCGGACTCTACAACGGAAGCCGAATACATAGCGCCCTCGGAGGCGGCAAAAGAAGCGCTTTGATGAAGAAGTTCATTATCGAACTTGGTGTGGTTCCTCCATCAAGGTCCAAAGGCCTCTGCATCGTGATAATAATGGAGCGATATCTCACCAAAGGAACCAAGGTCTCATCGAAGTCCAAACATGTGCTACGGCGCTATCACTTGATTAGAGAGATAGTAGATAGAGGAGATGTAAAGATAGAGAAAGTCCACACGGATGATAACATAGCCGATCCGTTAACCAAGGCATTGTCTCAAGCTAAGCATGAGAAACATGTTCACTTGTGGGCTTAGGCATATGGGTGATTGGCTTTAGGCCAAGTGGGAGATTGTTGAAAGGTGTCCTAAACCCAATCGGTCGGACCGGATCCGACCGGTCGGGTCATTTACGCCTATTTAGTTCATGTAATAACTTTATTATGATTAATAAAAGCACTTATTTATTATATATTGTTTGTCTTCATATTATTTGTTGTATATATATAGTAACGCCCCTAGTATCGATCCGTGATAGAGAAACCATGATAGTGATTATGGTTGATGAGATCTCTAATCACTATAACAAGGTTGGTACTTAAATGTCTCTAGTCTTACATATTATCAAATGGGACATTGATGATATAATCGGACTAGCACGTATTGGATGTCTTCTATCTTTTAGAAGGTAGGGATAGATCTCGCCTATCGAAGTGTAGGGACACTTGGGTGTGACGTGACGCGGTATTAGAGAATGCGACGTTAGATCGACCCACTTACATTAAGTGTCACACTATGTGGCGGTTGTGTAATTATCCTTTGACCGAGTCTTCATGGCATCACGGTGTGGATTGTCATGCTTTGACACTATTGAGATTTCTCCTAACCACGGGGCGATCATGCGGTAGTGATTGGGTATGATATTGAAGCATGCAGAGTATACATGATTGGTCGTCCGGGAATCGATATCCTATGATCGGGATTGAATATCCGAAATGGCCTTCTTATAAGGAATGTCTAGCTCTCGAGAATCTTTGCAAAGTGGGAGTAAATGTGTTATTCGAGAGAGCATGATATCCAGATTATAAGATACGATCGTCAATGTATTGACACTCGAGATACGATCGTATGGATATTATTATAGCGATAGGATTGTAAGTTACACGGTAATCGCTTCACATGAAAGGTAGTAGTCATTGCTTTTGACTCTTCCGATAATTGGGGTCACGGTGTGTTGCTAGACGCTATCCCGTGATCGTTAGGTATAAAGGGCATTTTGGTAAATTGCACTTTGTGTCTACGGCCAACATATTCGAAGCCTATCGGGTCACACACATATGAACATCGAGTCGGATTAAAATGCGGTTATAGTTGATAACCAAATAAGGAAAGTTTATCTCTAGACTATAAAGGTTATAGTGGTAAATTAATATGGTGGTATTTATTTATTATGAATAAATAAAATACAAGATATTAATTATATATAAATTATATTAATTAAAGAATATCCGGAAGTCAATTTATTGACTAAAGGGGCGCCCACTTTGAGTGTATGAGATATACACTGGATTGTGCACTTTAATTAATAAATATTGCCATAATATTAATATAGGATATTAATTGATTTTGGAAAAATAGATTTATGGTAATAAGATAATTATAATCAATATATGATATTGACAAAATATTATAATTAAAGAGATAAATCAATCTAATTGATTTTCCTTATTTTATTGGAAAAGGTTTTTTCTCCTCCACACTACATATGGGGCGCCACTTGCTCTATAAAAAGGAAGTGGGTGTCAAGCTCTTTTGGACAACACAATTGCAAGAGTTCATAATTCTTGTGTAAAATAGAGAGCTCTCCATAGTGAGTTTGTGAGGGAAGAAAAGGTCCGGTCTAGCAGCCGGAGTTTTTCCGATAGCAATCCAAGGAGGATTCCGGCTAGGGGTTCGTGTGGATTAGCGATAGAGGCCGGACGCGTGGACGGCTTGCGCATTGAACTACTCTCCGTTGGCGGTCAAAGCGACGATCTTGTAGATCATCTAAGGTATAACCGTCAAACTACTTAACATGTTTATTGCATTAAACGAAGAACGATCTAGAAAAGGAAATCAAAATTTTAAATTCCGCTGCGTTAAACTAGTGATTTCCTAACAAGAGGTATACCTGCGGGAATCCGAACCCCTAAGTCTCCAAAAAGGCGACAAAGCCATTTCAATTCACAGGTAATGGCCGCCATAGATCGATATTCCGCCTCTGCAGATGAGCGAGACACTGTCTGTTGCTTCTTGGTCTTCCATGAGATCGGTGAGGTCCCGAGGAGCACAAACCACCCACTCAACGATCTTCGAGTAACCGGGCAACTAGCCCAATCTGAATCACACCAACCCTTCAGGGAGAGGGGACTATCAGCCCGTAAAAGTATTCCCTGGCCAGGATGCTTCTTCAAGTAGCGCACAACCGCAACGCGGCTTCCCAATGCGCTAGCCGTGGTTCCTGCATAAACTGGGAAAGAACATGCACTGCATACGCCAAATCAGGGCGAGTGATGCCCAAGTAAATAAGTCGTCCGACTAATCTCCGGTATTTACCCGGATCATCAAGCAAGTCTCCCTCATCAAGCGCCAAACGATGATTTTGTTCCATGGGAAACTCCGCAGGACGAGCCCCTAACAGACCCGTCTCCTCAATAATATCCAATGCATACTTCCGTTGGGATAAAAATATGCCCTGTGAATTTCTGGCGACCTCCAACCCAAGAAAATATTTTAATCGCCCCAAATCCTTCATTTTAAAACAAGTACTCAAATAATTCTTGAATACTTGCAACGCTGTAGCATTATTCCCTGCAATGATCATATCGTCAACATATACCAATACATTTATACAGATCTCCCCTCGAACGAGAGTAAAAAGAGAGTAGTCCGAGTAAGATTGGCGAAATCCATAATCCTTTAAGGCAGCCGCCAACTTCGCAAACCAGCATCTCAAGCCGTATAATGATTTTCGCATGCGACATACCATGTTCGGTTGTGTGTGTTCAAAACCAGGAGGAATCTTCATATAAATTTCTTCATCCAAATCTCCATGTAGAAATGCGTTGTGAACATCCATCTGATGAATGACCTATTTTTTAATCGCAGCAACCGCGAGAAAGGCCCGAACTGTTACCATTTTTGCTACTGGAGCAAACGTCTCATGGTAGTCAATGCCCTCCACCTGGTGATTACCAAAGACCACCAACCGTGCTTTCAACCGTTGGAGATGACCCATCTCATCATACTTCTCAGTATATACCCATTTACTTCCTAGTGCCTTTTTACCAGGAGGTAACTCCTACATGACCCATGTACCCTGTTCCTCCAAGGCAGTGATTTCGTCTGCCATTGCTTTTCTCCTTCCCTCATGCTTGACTGCTTCTTTGAACGAGCGAGGAATCCGTCCTGCGGTCACAGTGGCTAGATACCTTCTATGTGCGTCAGAAAAACAAGAATAATCGACAAAGTGTGTAAGCGGATATAAACTACTCAAGAGGATGACGGACGGCAGGAGTGCGCCGAAGGACTTTTCTTTTCCATTGTCATGTGTGTCACGAACTCCTGATATTTAGAGTTAGGAAACTTCATACGTTTCCCTCTTCCCAATTCAATTGTGCTGTCGGTTAAAGGATCCGTCACAACACCATCTGTCCCAACATCATCCGCCACCACCGAATCACTCTCCACAACCCCCCCTGCACTGGTACCTACGTCCTCCCTACTAGGTGGGGTAGGGTCCAGAAACCGAGTACTATCATCCGTATAGAGACCATCATCAGCAATGTCCGGAAAAATAATCGAGGAAGGAGTAGTGGACGAAGACTCTTTCATGGGAAATATATGTTCAAAAAATTTGACATCTCTAGACACAAATATTTCGTCCGTTTCTAAATCGTATAGAGTCCAACCTTTCTTAGCAAAAGGATATCCCAAAAAAACACATTTCCGACTTCGACTTTCGAATTTATCTCCTTTGTGTCGTAAATTGTGCGCATAACATAAGCAACCAAAAACACGCAAAGCATCTGGACTCGGGGGTTTACCAAATAAGCACTCATAGGGTGTCTTATAATTCAATATACGAGAGGGGGTTCGATTAATCAAATAACACGCGGTCAGGACACACTCCCCCTAAAATTTAATTGGAAGATGTCCCTCGAACCGTAAAGCACGAGCCACATTTAAAATATGTTGGTGTTTCCTCTCTACTCTACCATTTTGTTGAGGCGTCCCCACACACGATGTTTCAAAAATAATGCCTTTCTTTTGAAAATGCGGAAGCAAACGTTTAAATTCCGTCCCATTATCACTCCTAACACGAAGAATTTTTGCACTAAACTGACGCTCAATCAATGCCATAAAATCTAAAAAAATATTCTCAACTTCCCATTTATTATATAATAAATAAACCCACACCGAACGAGAATAATCATCCACAATTGTCAAAAAATAAGAGGCACCGCACGTAGAGAGAGTTGGGTACGGCCCCCACAAATCACAATGCACGAGTTCAAAAGTCCTACTAGCCCTATTTTCACTATTTGGGAAACTTTCCCAATGTTGTTTAGCCCTGAAACAGACCTCACATCCATCTTTATTAAGAAAACTAGATTCACTCACATAAGGAAGTTGCTTCAATACTTTTCTCGAGGGGATCCTAACCGCTTGTGCCACAGTTCCACGGAATCTTTCCCACCGATAGCCATAACCTTCACGTTTGGTACTCCCTTGAAAAAGAAAAGTCCATCTTCGCGCTCACCCAATCCAATCAGCCTCCTCGTCATTCGGTCCTGCATAACACACAATGTGGAGGTGAATTGAACATGACAATCAAACTCATCAAACAACCGATTCTGAGATAATAAATTGCAAGCTAAATTAGGCACATAAAGCACGTTTTGTAATTTCAAACCCCCAGGCAATATACTAGTTCCTTCATGTGTGGCGTGTGAGGTCCGACCGTCAGGAAGACCCACCGGGCATTTTTCAATGACCCGTACATTCACCAAATTACTCAATGTCCCGGTCACATGATGTGTGGCTCCAGTATCAATTATCCACAAACACGCACCTGTTAAACGATCTTTTGGTTTTGCAAGATTTAAGCTTACGATGATGCTTTGCCACTGCCCCGGTGTCAAATTGGAGAGTCCGGCCTGTTTCATTGATGTTCCCAATTTCAGCCCACGAATTTTCTTTTGGCGAATGACTATTGCTTGATTAGCTCGAATCGAGCCTTGGTCGATCCGCCTCGATGCGGCTACTCCTCGTGCTTGCGGCTTTTCCTCGTCCCGATCAAAGACCGGACCTTCCCTCGCGCACCCTACTTCCACGGCTCGCACTCGACCTCCCCGTGGCCGATCCCCACCAATCGGGGTACCCATGTATCTCAAAACAAGTCTGTTCTTCGTGCCCATTCCTACTACACACGTTGCAATATTTTGCTGCTGCTGCTTTAGCTTTTGGCGAAAAAAATCGCCTTCAATTTTAAACGCTATAGTTGTATCACGATCTTCCCTTTGTTGTCCCAAATTTCCTCCACGCAAATTTTCTTCCCGAATTAAATTTTGATAAGCCCGATCCAAGGTGGGAAGGGGTCTGGTTTAACAATTGTGACCGCACCGATGCATACGCCCCATCCAATCCTACCAAAAACCAGTGAAGTCGATCTTCAAGAAACAATTTCTGAAATTGATCTGCCAAGTTACACTTACATCCACCACACTTGCATCCATCACAAGAGCAAACAGAGGCGTGATCAAAGTGCCCAAATCGCCCCATATTTTCTTGAGCCGTCCAAAATATGAAGCAATAGGTTCGGACTTACCTTGTTTACATTCTGCCAATGAAGCTTTCAGTTGACAAATCCGCGTTCCATTCACCACGCAAAACCTTCCCTTCAACGCCAACCACAGCTCCCTCGCATCTTCAAAGTAGGATAAAGTTGATCGAATCGAGGGCTCGATTGTATTCATGAGCCACGATAGCAGCATTGAATGGACTGTGTACCAGTCTTCTAATTTTTCGCTGTCCGTTGGTTTCTTGATCGTGCCCTCCAAGAAACCAAATTTTCGTTTTGCCCGTAACGCTGTTCGAACAGCTCTCGACCATTCATCGTAGTTATTTCCACGCAGCTGCGTTGTGGTTATAAGGTAGCCCGGGTTGTTTGTAGTACTAAGGTAGAAAGCGTCCAGCTTTTTGGGTTGTTCTTCACCTTCATGCCATGGTGATTTGCAGACGCCAGAAACCTCCTCTTGTGCAGGTTTTGCCGTCCCTCTGTTTGTTCGTTTGTTTGTTTTTTTTTTTTTTTCACGTAACACACGGCTCTGATACCATGATAAATTTGATAATCAAATAATTTCCCTTGTTCTTCATTCACCAAAACAGTCAATATTTATACATAAGAGAGGGGAAAACCTACGCCCCGTATATTTCCGTCTATGCCCTCGACTTACTAAAATAGAATTACAATTAACTTAATATTATTTCATAATAGTAAGCAATATTTTCAACAATGATTGGATTTCATCTCATTCCCACCCATTTATGTCATTTTAAATTTTGAGTAAAATAAATTTCCTCACTGTTGTAGTTAATTTGAGTGAGGAATTCTGCCATTTTAAATTTTTGAGTAAAATAAATTTCATCACTAAGAGTGTTGTAGTTAATATGAGTGAGGAAATTTCTCTTCGACGAATTTGCGAAAAACTATGACGAAATAGAGGTATCTAGGTATCATCCTATTAGGAAATAGAGTATTTGATAATATTTGATAACGTAAAAGTGTAAATTTTGACTTAATGTTAACGCTAGGCGTGGAGAGCTTTTTGCAGGAAACTTGCAAATTGTGATTTTGATTTAATATTTGATAATGTAAACTGATAATGTATGTAAATTTTGACTTAATATTAACGACTTGTGGCCCTGGGCTCTTGGGTGGGTTTGATTTTTAGAGATGCGCTCGGCTCAATTACTGCGGCCTTTTAGTTCCACTTCGACCCCGGCATAGGCCAAACTCTTGAGATGCAGACATTTCTTTTGGCAATGGAGGAGGTTACTCGATTGGGGATCTCTGCAGCCATTTTTTAGACGGATTGTTTGCCTTGTGTCCAGGCATTAGTGCGGCCGACGGATGATTTGTCTGTCTTTAGTTGCTTAGCGCGCGATTGTGTTGCGCTTTTGCCATCATTCTTATCTTCGTCCTTTTCTTTTGTTAAGCGCACTGAAAATTTTTCGGCGTATCTTTTGGCTAAACATGGGTTTGAACATACCGGTCGTATTGTTTGGGGAACATCTCCCCCTCACGATGTAATTTCTGCCGTTATTGCGGACTTGGCTTAATAAAAAAAAATTTACCTCCAAAAAAAAATATTAACGAATTGTGATTTTGAGTTAATATTTGATAACGTAAAAAATTTGATAATGAGCGTAATGCATATTTGATTTTGTTGTTGCATGATTTTTTTTTCTACAACCCACACATGTATACGGTGGGATTCAAACCCCATATCACATTTAATTGATGTATACGATGGGACTCAAACCCCATAGTATCACATTTAATATACGGTGGGACTCAAACCCCATATCACATTTAATTGATGTATATGGTGGGACTCAAACTCCATATTATCACATTTAATTGATGTACACGGTGTGATTTGAACCTCGGACCTCTTGGTTCTAGAACCTCAGCCTAACCATTGAGCCAAGGGCTCATTGGAGTATAACACATTATGTCTACGAAGAATAGAGTATTCAGTATCGCTTGGTAATGTTTCTACAACCTAGAACCTTTAAGTTCGGGTCTGACGGTGTTAATTAAGATATAATTGATCAATAAACTATTTAGGCTTATCGTACTCGTTTTTTTCTACAATAGTTAACCAAATTAATAAGTCCACTATATCTTAATATTATATCTTGGAAATGTATTTCTCGCATTTCCAATGTGTGATATGACGATCTAATAATACCATTCCATATGGTGAATTTCGTAACATATATCAACGAGTGTTAGAGTATATTGTTATATCTGGATGTTGAGGGACCTATTTGTAATATCTAAGAGTATAATATCGATCTAAGATAGATTCTCTAGTACAAGTGGTGTAATTAGCTAGTGACAAGTGTCCTAGTCTAATAGCTATATGTAAATCTTTGTAGCATTCAATGAAATCAAGATCATTCGCTTTTTGTTATCAAAGTTGGTAGCAGATCCTTATCCTCTTCCGGCTATGGCCACCTCCGGGGCACACTCTGGCAGAAGCTCACACCGCATCAGCATTTACCACACCGATCCCACCTCAAAATGTTTCGTTTATCACTTAAACAAACCTTCTTCCTCTATTCCCATCATGAACTTCACAGCTCCTCCTTTCTCCGGTGCTATCTTATCCACCCTTCTCCGTTTCATCACCGTTTTCTCCAAATCTACCCACTATCACTAAGCACTCCTCCATTTGAAGGTAACTTAACTCGAGCTTTTACAGTCAAGCTCAACCGAACAAATTATTTGCTGTGGAAGTACTCCATCCTACCAGTAATCAAAGGTCACCGTCTTGAAGGTCATGTGTTTAGAACAAAGCCCAAACCACCATAGTACATCTATACAACAGGAAATCCAGCAGTGCCTATCAAAACTCCTGCACATGATGATTGGGAGACTATGGATGCACTACTACTTGGATGGATGCTTGGATCTATGACTGAACAAGCACTCCTTGAAGTTGTTGGATGTGGCACTGCTGCTGAAGTTTGGCTTACCCTTGAGCTTCTCCATAACAATCAAGCTGAGTCCCAGATTTTGGAACTGAAAGATGCCCTGACCAGAATAGAAAAAGGAAGCAAGTCTATGGCAGATTATTTGGCATTGATGAAGACTCATAGTGATGAACTAGCTTCTGCTGAATACAGAATTGATTCTGGCCACTCTTGGGGGTCTCACCAAGGAATATGAGTTTGTGATTGTCAATATCACATCAAGAGTTGGTTATCTATCATGGCCTGAAGTCCAGTCTCAATTGTTGACACATGAACGTTTGGTTGCAAGGTTTAATCCTTTACCTCCACTAGATCTGTCCCAATCCAGTGCTCACATTGCTCAGATGTATCAAGGATGAAATAGAGGATCCAGACCCCAGAACAATGGGAGGGGAAGAAGTCAACAGGGAGCTGGAAGAGGAGGTAGATCCAGGGGAAGAGGTAGAGGAAATGGTAGAGGTGCTAACAGTGGACCAAGATCTACATGTCAGATATGCCTTAAAGTTGGTCACATTGCATCAGAATGCTAGCATAGATATGAGTCAAATACGAATCCATTGTGGTAATGGCAATCAAAATAGTGGAAACAGACAAGTAGTCGCTACCTTACCACACCGTAAATGGTGGGAGATCCAAGCCGGTATGCGGACTGGAGCAACCAACCATGTAACATCCGATCGTTGGAATAGTGTCTCGAACCCAATCGGGTTGGACCGGATCCGATCGGGTCGGATCATTTCTACTATTTCTTTATGTTTGTACATATATTAAATGGCTTTTATGTTGTCATATATATGTTCTTTTAAAGAACCAATTATGAATTGTTATATGATAACGTCCTTGGTATTAAACTGTGATAGAGAAACCATGATAGGAGATTATGGTTGATGAGATCTCTAATCACTTTAATAAGTTTGATACTTAAATGTCTCTAGGTCGATGTACTATTAAACAGGGCATTGATAGTATGCGAACAAGGCTAGAACGTATTAGATGTCTTTCGCCTTTAGGCGGGGATAGATCTCGTCTATCAAAGTGTAGACACTTGACCGTAAGTGGGACGTGTATTAGAGAATGCGTACGTTAGACTGACCCACTTACACGGTTAAGTGTCACACGATGTGACGGTTGTGTAATTATCCTTAGGACCGGAGTCTTCATGGCATCACGGTGTGGAATGTCATGCTTTGACACTATTGAGGTTTCCTCTAGCCATGGGGCGATCATGCGGTAGTGATTGGGTGTGATACTGAAGCATGCGGAGTATTCATGTTTGGTCGTCTAAAAATTGCGTACCCTATCAGTATGGGTGAATATCCGAAAGGGCCTTCTTATAAGGAATGTCTTACTCTCATGATTCTTTGCAAAGTGGAAGTAAATGAGTTACTTCGAGAGAGCATGATATCCAGATTATAAGATACGGTCGTTAATGTTTGACACTCGACGTACGACCGTATAGATATTATTACAGCGATATGATTCTATTTACACGGTAACTGTTTCATATGAAAGGTAGTAGTCATTGCATTAGACTCTTCCGATGATTAGGGTCACGGTGTGTTGCTAGACGCTATCCCGTGATCGTTAGGCATGAAGGGCATTTTCGTAAATTTCACTTTGTGTCTACGGCCAACATATTCGGAAGCCTATCGGGTCACACACATATGAACATCTAACCGGATTAAAATGTAGTTATAGTTGATAACCAAATAAGGAAAGTTTATCTCGAGACTATAAGGGTTATAGTGGTAAATTAATATGGTGGTATTTATTTATTATGAATAAGTATAATACAAGATATTAATTATGGTGATTAATTAAATATATGTATTTAGATACATATTTCGAAATTTGGATATATATGATATATATGTATTTTGCAAATTAATTAATCATAGTATTATATTAATTAATGAAAATCTCAATTCCCAAATTAATTGGGATTTGGGGCGCCACTTTATTATGTATAGGATACATTTGAGTTGTGCAATTTAATTAATAAGATTACCATAATATTAATATTAGATATTAATTGATTTTAGATAAATAGATTTATGATAATAAGATAAAGATATATTCAATATAAGATATTGTGTATATATATCTTGGAAATATATTTAATATAAGATATTGAATATTAATGAGATAAATCAATCTAATATATTTTCTTTATTTTACTAGTAAAATGTTTTCTTCCTTTCTACTCTATCTGGGGCGCCACTTTCCCTATAAATAGGAAGTGGGTGTCATGCTCTTTTACACATCATAATTCCAAAAACTAATAGTTCTTGTGAAAATAGAGAGCTTCTTAGAGAGAGATTCTAGAGGGAGAAAAGGTAGGTCTAGCAGCCGAGTTTTCTGGTAGCAATCCATGATGGGATTCCGGCGGGTTGTTCGTGTGGACTAGCGGTAGAGGCCGAACACTTGGGCGGCTCCGTGCATCGCTACTCTCCTTTGACGGTCAAAGCGTCGATCTTTTAGATCAAGCATGGTAACCACCGTCTACTAGCTCTATATGTTTGTTGCTTAAGCAAAGTCGATCAAGGTCAATGGTAATAAAATTTTGAATTCCGATGCGTTCCCGCGTAGATTTCCTAACACTGACATGGCAAATTTGCAGATCAAATCTGAGTATGATGGTAAGGAGTCCCTGACTATTGGTAATGGCCACAAATTGCATATAGCACACACTGGACACTCTATCACTGAACCTGATATGCATTTGAATGATATTCTGCATGTTCCTCATATAGAAAAGAATTTGATTAGTATTTCCAGACTGACATGTGACAATAATGTCTTTGTTGAATTTCATGGCTCTAAATGCTTAGTGAAGGACAAAGTGTCAAAGAAAGTACTTATGGAAGGAACCCTGGCAAATGGCATGTATCAGATTCAGCATCTTTTTATTGAAGACCAGACCTGTCACAGGAGTTCCCTTCAATCCAAGTGTGGTGGTCCTAGTAGTTTTATTGCTTCAGCTACTTCTATTGAAACTAGTATTAATGTTTGGCATAGAAGATTAGGACATCCTGGTCTAAGAGTTTTAAACAAAGTTGTTTCTGATTATGGTGTAGCCATTACTGGCACTCTTTCTTTCTGTGATGCATGCCAATTTGGCAAACTTCATGTTGTACCACTTGGCTCTTCTACTAATCATGCTATTAATGTTTTAGACCTGATTCACACTGATATTTGAGGACCTGCCCCAGTGCAATCAACTGTTGGTTTTACTTATTACATTCACTTTATTGATGATTCTAGTAGGTTCACTTGGATTTACCCTCTAAAACATAAGTCAGATGCCATTGCTACTTTTGTTCAGTTCAAAAAACTGGTTGAAAACACCTTTAATACTACCATTAAAACTGTCCAATCTGACTGGGGAGGTGAGTATAGAAGTTTTGAGTCATTTCTAGCTGATCATGGGATTAAATTCAGACATCCCTGTCCTCATGTCCATGAGAAAAATGGAAGGGTAGAAAGGAAACATAGGCATATAGTGGAGACTGGTCTCACACTTCTTGCTCAGTCATCCTTACCCCTAAAATACTGGTGGGACAACTTTCAACATGTTGTCTCCATCATAAACATTTTTCCTACACCTGTGCTAAATAACAAGTCACATTTTGAAACCCTTTACAAAAAGGAACCTGATCTAAAATGATAAAAACATTTGGATGCACCTGCTACGTCTATCTCCGACCTTACCATACTCAAAAGTTTCAGTATCATACCAAAAAATGTGTATACCTAGGGCTCAATCGCACTCACAAAGGTCACAAATGTATGGACATCAATGATAGAGTCTATGTTTCTGTGCATGTTAAGTTTAATGAGTCAGAATTTCCCTACAAGTCTCTACATCCTCATAGCACTTCTAGTGTGGTATCTAGTCCTACTGGTCCTAATGATATGCTATCTGCTCCTAGCTATATTGTTCCTACAGGTTCACAAGTTCAGGGTGCCATTCCAAAAATACAATATACTAGTCCTGCACCTACTTCTCCAGTGCATTCATCACCAACAGATAATACTTCCTCTCCTATTGTTGAGTCTTCTAGTCCTTCTTCACCTGTGTCCTCACCATTTAATGGTTCTTAGTCCAGTGAATCATCCTCACCATCACCTTCACCACCAAAACACCAGATGCAAACAAGGGCTAAGAGTGGTATTACTAAACCTAAGAAAATGTTAACTCTAACTACTACTGTTGAGTCAAATGACATTCTAGAACCAACTTCTGTACATTAAGCCATGGCAGATCCAAAATGGCTCAAGGCTATGCAGGAAGAATATCAAGCCATAGTCCAGAACCAAACTTGGGAGTTGGTGCCTCATCATCCATCACAGAATTTGGTAGGAAATAGGTGGATTTTCAAAACCAAATTGAAACCAGATAGCAGTGTCTTAAAATACAAAGCTAGGTTGGTGGCTAAGGGGTTCAACCAAAAGGAAGGTATTGACTATACAGAAAGCTTCAGACCTGTGGCCAAGGCAGGGACAATCAAAGTAATCTTATCCATTGCAGCATCTTTAAACTAGGGTATTCACAAGGTTGATATAAATAATGATTTTCTAAATGGAAGACTCTTTGATTCTGTATATATGCCCCAGCCTGAAGGCTTCACTGACAACAGCAAACCAGGTTATGTGCACCACTTGAAAAAGGCTCTATATGCAATTAAGAAATTTATCAAACTGCTCAATAGCAGGTTTCCACCAAGGACACAGGGCAACTCACCACTTTCTTGGTGTTGAAGCTAACAGAGACACTAGTGGTATACTACTTACTCAAAAGCATTACCTTAAACAGTTACTACCCAAGCTAAATATGGATAATGTAAAACCTTGCCCTACTCCTATGGTGACAGGCAAGTCCTTCCTTCCAGAAGAAGGTACTCCTATCAAGAATCCCTCATTGTATAGAAGTGTCATAGGTGCACTTCAGTAACTGACATTTACAAGACCAGATGTGGCCTTTGCTTTCAACACCTTGAGTCAGTTTATGCACTCTCCTAGTGATGTTCATTGGCAGGCTTTGAAAAGAGTTTTAAGATACCTGAAAGGGACTATGGACTTTGGACTACACTTCAAGTCATAAGACACACTTAATCTCACTGCCTATACTGATGCTACTATCTCACTCACTGGATATAGTGATGCAGCAGTTAGGAGTCTTTGTAAACATGACAGAAGATCAGTGGCTGGACATTGTATGTATCTTGGTGACTCTCTTGTAACATGGAGCTCAAAAAAACAGCATGTTGTATCCAGATCTAGTACATAATCTGAGTATAGGAGTTTGGAAAATGTTGCAGCAGAGATCACTTAGCTTAAGTCTCTTCTGAAAGAACTTGGTATTCAGCTCACATCCATACCAGTGTTGTGCTGTGACAACAAGTGCAAATTCCTTAGCATAAAATCCAGTGTTCCATGCCAGGACCAAGCACATTGAGATAGATGTCCACTATGTCAGAGATCAAGTGATTAATGGTGATTTGGTAGTGGATTACATTCCATCATATGAGCAGCCTGTAGATATCTTCACAGAAGCTCTATCAAGCACTGCATTTGTTCCCTTTAGAACCAAAATAAATGAGGAACATCACCCTCATTTAGTTTGAGGGGGGATGTTAGAGTATATTGTTATATCTGGATGTTGAGGGACCTACTTGTAATATCTAAGAGTATAATATCTAAGATAGATTCTCTAGTACAAGTGGTGTAATTAGCTAGTGACAAGTGTCATAGTCTAATAGCTATATGTAACTGCTGTAGCATTCAATGAAATCAAGATCATTCGCTGCTTTCTGTTATCAAAGTAGGACAAATTTAAGGTTTCTCACATTGACCGACCAAGTCGGGCTTCAAAATGGGATCGATATACACTCGTTTTTCCAACCATTTTATTCTCAATTCTAACATCGCTAATTTTTTTTATATAGATTATAACCTAATAAAAATATATATACAGCTTCATCTTTGACTAGTTGTGTTTCTTTTTTCAGCATTTATGTCACGGTACATGTTTTTTTTGTGGTTTTTTTTGTTAAGAAAACCTTGTAATATATATATTTTTTTGAAACCTTGTAATATATTATTATTAAGAATGAAAAATTACAAGGTTCGGGGCCCTACCGGCCTCCCAAAAAACATGTGTCATCAATGCACTTTCTCAACCTCCTTAAAACTCTAATCCAGAAAACCCGAGATGAGAAAAATCGGGTACTAGGGAAAGAGCATGGGCCTCAATGCATTGGATAAACCAAAAAAAACAAAAAAAAACAAAAGAGGAGAAACAGCTCCAGTTTAAAAAAAATAGGAAAAAAAAAAACACAACATGCTAGATAAAGAAAACAAAACAAGAAATGCAGCAGCGGCAATAATTATGAGCCCCCAACTTTATACAGCCACCAAGAGGTTTTAATCTTGAGAGGAGAGCAGCAGCATCAAACATCCATGATAAGCATCATCAATCACCAGCCCCAATTAAGGTTTCCCCAACATCTGAAAAAACAGGAAAGCCAACAGCATGCACCAAGAAAAAAACTAAAGACCAAATGAAGAGCAACAAGATGTTGAAAAAGCACCTGCTTGCACTCTTCATAAATGAAGAGTGCGGTCCAGTAAAAAAAAAGCATTATAAAACAAGATATCCGCATCTGCACATCACCAAGATCGTTCTCCAAAAGCCTTCAATACCTGCAATCACCGGAGGCTAGAAAGAGCCTGCATTTGAATCAGGGGAAACAAGGAAAAGAGATAAAAGAGAAGAGGCAACCTGTTTGCACTCACCATAATATGAGGAGTGCTTCCAGGGGTGAACCACTGTCGTTTAATGTATCCTTAAGGCTGGAAGGCATAGGTTCCCTTAGAATCAACAAACCAATAATGCTGTCCAATTTGGTGCAGTCCAGATCTCCAGAAGTTTGTGATGTACTGCCCATCTTGGCCAAACGATCAGCTACTGAATTGCACTATCTATAAACATGACTGAGAGTAATATATATTATATTCCTCAATTAGCTGTTGCAGATCATGGATATCTTCTAAGTATTGCAATGGGACCATGGCAAAACCATTTAGCATGTTGATCAGCATTTGAGAATCTGCTTCAACACATATAGAGTGAGTATTTTTATGGGTGGAGTGAGTAATCCCATCTCACATTGCCTTTATCTCAGTTGCCATGTTCGTACAAATACCATACGCTTGGTAACCACCATGCAAGACTTTACTGGCATGATCTCGAATGACAAATCCACCACACCTGCAGGACCAGGGTTTCCAATTGATTTTGATTTGCCCCTCCAAAGGAAAGTTCCACTTGACCAACTGAATCTTTTTTGGAGGAGGGGGGCAAGACTCTTAATCATACAAGGAGCTTATCCTCGGCATTTTGTTGATAGGGCTTCATAACATTAGCTACAAATTGCAGATTCTGGCTGATTGCTTGAATACACATCTGAGGGTAGGAGCTGAGTCACAGTACGTGTTTGTTCATTGCCATCGGCCTCCGGGGGCGGACGTACACTATGAATATATATGGGGCGTCGCCTCTCATGATCCGTAAAACACCAGTATATATATGTTATGTATTTTTTTCGCCCTCCCTTAAAAATTGTATTCGCCCCTACGCTTTATATTAATTTTATTTGTTGAAAAAAAAATCACGTAAATAAAAAATAAATCGTCATTACAAAAGTGATACATTTAACACATTATCAAAAAGATTTTAATTATAAAATAATAATAATAATAATAATAATAATAATAATAATAATAATAATATAAAGTCAAAAAGGGCGAAGCTTTATATTATAGGAAAAATTAGGTAAAAGTCATATTTTTTCCCCTTAATAAAGCATTAATCCTGATTCAATTTATTAGTTGCAATAAGGACAATAATTTTTCGTTCGGACTAAAATACCCCAATTATATCACACGTAATCGAACGCTTTTTCCCGACTCGCTTCCCACTTCAATGGCGCCACTCACCACTCCAAGCAATCATCTTCACCGCGTGGAACTACCACCATATTCTCCATATTTGGCTGCCAAATCACCGTGAAGCTAACAACAACACCAAGAATCTTCGCCGTCGTGAAAGAAAGGTAATTAGTACTACAAAATACTATTTCTTTCTTAATTTCAACACAACCTTCCACTTAATTGCTTCGATCCGCACGTAAAAACCACTACGGAACAACCGCATTTACACTTGAATGACTTCATACAACAGTTTATGCACCTCTCTCCACCACCAAAAAAGCATATTTCTCTGTACTTTTACAATGTTTCTTTATTACATTTGCTTATCTTAGCTGCATTACCCCTATAGTATGTTGTAATTGATAAAAATGATAATTTCTATGTTTTTTCTATTCAGATTTGTTTGAAGGCTCAGTTTTTCTTATCCTAGTTTATTATGGAGTTTTGATGTGGTACTTCGATTGAGAATCTTTTTGTTATGTCACAATGAAGTTTTAGTACCAATGATTTCGGTTGCCTCATTAACCCAGCTTGCAGTGAATGAAGAAATAATGGAAGCAGAAGAGGGGGGCGATGAAGAAAGCACCAGTTACTTAGAAGAGAAAACCGAGGCTCCCCACACACGTAATAGGCCCAAACGAGAAGTAGAGATCTCCTGAGTGAATTTAATTGAATTTTCTATGGATTTGAAAGCCTTTTGGTTAAGACTTAAAAATGCAGTGATATTAGCAAATGTATATCAGACGATTCTGTCTTTTTGGACATGTTTAATCCTTTACTCCACTTGGATTGAATAAAACAAGTTTTATCTCCTACTTTTTTTAAACTCAAATCTCTTTATTTGACATTATACTCTCTTTGCAATCCAAACAATATTTTAACCATTGAATAAGAATGAAGGCAAATAAATTGTTTTTCCCCTCTAAAAATTCTGTTTTTTTGTCAGTGTTTATGAACAGGTGACAAAGGACATACAGCTGATAGATGCCATTGCTGAGAAACAGGCCCAGATTTTCTCTGAGGAATGCAAATTGTTTCCTGCTGATGTGCAAATTCAATCCATATACCCATTGTAAGACAATTTGTTTGTCTGATCACACTTTTTTTGGCCAAATTTCCTGCTGAATTTCTTTGAATTCATTCTTAAAAAAGCGTCCTTCTGCATCATTCATGTATCTTCTTGTTTGCGGCTAAATCCTTTTAGACTTTTATGAATTTTGGTTGCAGTATGGTTTCCTAATGTCAATTGTAACTTTTTCTTAGCAGTTGTTTCTGGGTTTTATTGATGGTATCAGATGTTCCCACCAGATTATGGAACAGTAGCTTTTGCAAGAGATTGTTTTGTTAACTTTATTTTACATATTTACCAGAATTGATGTTATTTACATCCATTACTGCAACACTACTCATTTTCAATGCTAAAAAAAATAAAAACACAAAAAAGCACAACCACAATTTACATGTTTCGGTGATGTTTTTGTGCAACATTTATGTGCTTATATTAGTTGTATCCTTCTATCATTTCATAAGCAGAATTTTGAATGTCCCAGTTCCTGGATTTTTCCACTTCCATGTGGGACATGGAAGCTTTACAGGGGAGGGTATTGTCATGTATAGCTGAGATAGCCATTGGTATTTGATAAAGCTATTTGGGACCATGAATATATTGTTGAGCCATAACTATTTTGGAGTCCTCCTTAGTGTTAGTAGGATTATGAGTACATACAAGAATGATCAAGTTGAAATGAGTGGATTATCAATGAGATTTTGAAGCAGCTTGAGGTTTTCAAAATATATGTAATGTTTGCATTTCAGCCTGGAGTTTGGAAAGTTGAGCAATGTGGTTGTAAATAAGTGACCTGAAGTTTAGAACAAGTTTTGGGCCTGAAGTTTAGAACAAGTTTTGGGCCTGAAGTTTAGAACAAGTTTGCCATGTTTGATATTCAAAATCATGACGTGATCGATGACGCGATCGATATGAATCGATGACGATGTCGATATCGATCGTGACGATGATCGATAATGAATGATATCGATGATCAGAATTGGCCTTATATGAACCAGATATGAGCCAAATATGTGTGCCTTGAAGTAGTCACTTGAATTAAGACTTAAATGATACTGATTACATGCCTTGAAGTAGTCTCCTTATTTTACTAGTTGCATATTTTGTTCCATTTCTTTTTTGGGGCTTTAGTTTTGCCATTTTTGCTGTTTTCTGCTATCATGGAGGTTGATTTGAAGGGGAAAAATGTACAAAGTTTGAGGTATTACTTTTCAGCTATATTTGCTGTTGAATTCTGTTGTTGTTGGTGTTAATTCGAGTGGAATATGTAAAGATTGGAGCTTTATTCTTCTGCCATTGTTGCAGTTTTTTTGGATTGTTCTTTCTTCCATTATGGTTTGCCATTTTTTATGTTTATTTGGGCCTTAATTTCTGCCAATTATTGCTGATAATTTAAGAGAGATATGCAAAGATTGGAGCTTTACTTCACTGCAAATATGAGGAAAATATGCAAGAAGCATTTTGTTGAAGGGTTTTTTTTGCCTTATATGAGCCTTTATATGATATTGTGTCACTGAATTAAACCTTAAATGAGCCTTGTATGAGCCGGATATGTGTGCCTTCAAGTAGTCATTTGAATTAAGCTTTAAATGACATCGATACTTGACATCGATATTGGCATCGATACTACCGATATCGATACTACATCGACATCGACATGTTGTTCAGTAATTGTGATTAAATTCGGCTTTCAAATACTACGCCGAAAAGGTATCAAATGCGGTCTCAAAATGAAGATAAAAAATATATGAACTTTGGTGAAACAATTTTGATGATCGGTGTTCCAGATCAAAAGACGGCCGCTTATAAGAAAAACGTCCGGTTAATACAAATATTTTTTCGTCTTTCAAAATATACGTCGGAAGGGTATCGTATTTGGGCTCAAATTGAAGAACAAAAAAACATGAATTTTGGTGAAAAATTTCGATGATCGGAGTTAGAATCAAAAGTTACGAGTTGTTTAAAAAGAAAAGAAAAATATATAAACAAATTTACAAGAAATATATATACGCAAACAATACCACCGAAGTTTCACGCGCTGTCTCACAAAGGTAATTTTGTCTGTCTGAAATTGTTCATTCTTTCTGCAACTAAAAAATATATGCTATTCTATTTATTCATTTTTTCGACAAAAAAACGACTTTATTTTTTTATCTCTATATTATATTCCTATTCATATAGTTGCTAATATCCGCTCAATTATCGGCTCAGTTAATGTATTTATATGTACTTACGATAAACAGTTAAAAAAATAAGACCCCTAACCTTCCTTCTTCTTGAATCGGCAATCACTCAAATTTCGTAACCAATTTGGCAATCATGTGTACTATGCTTGTGTAAATCCGATTCCAAATTTCCAATATGCATCACGCATATATATTATCTTATCATAATATCATTGATGAGCAGTAGGTAATTAATCAGAATGTATTTATTTATTCTAATTTTTTTTAAACGATATTCTTTTTAGATTTATGCTGCTACAAAGTTAAGCGTTTGTATTACAACGCCTAAAATTATGTTTAGTTAAAAGATGATTTTTCTGCAAAAAATCTCTACTTTTATCGCCGCCTCCTCATTCAGATCTCGCTGTCCGCCTACGCTTACTCTTATAAATAATTAAAATTACATGATTCGTTACGTTGCTTTATTTTTTCGATTTTATGTTGATTATAACATTGGTGATACTTTATGTCTATAGATTTTATTTATGGAGGTGTTAATGGCCCATCACCATTTCTACTGCCGACGCCCCATCAACTCACAAAATGATAATTTATAGTGGCCCCACACTCGTTATTTTAACCTCACTTATATGTACTTTGGCACCACACATGTAACATTACATATCACTACATCCAAATTTATTTTAATTTTTCCAATCTTTTGAAAAATCACAAACCCAGCTTCCCCTTCCCGAACAACTCCTATCCTCCAGCGATGGTGCCGGTTTTCTGGCGCGTCGAAGACGGAATCCTCTGCCTAGCTCTGATGAAGATGTTCTTTGGGCTCTTCAGATATGTTTTGAATAACTTCCCTCGTCACTTTTCTCCGTCGTCGTCACTGTTGGAGAATCTTTCATTACACAGCCACCGGAAGCCATAGGTAGACTTCATGGTTAGATGGCTTTTGACGGTGATGTGCTTTTTGGTTGGATTTCCTTGGAAATGGGTAAGTAAAAGAGAAGGATAAGTCCATGGATAAATTTTATTGAAGTCGAGGGAGGCAGATCTGAATTATCCGGTCTGTGTGTGTGTTTTTTTTTTTTTGAAAGTTGCAGAATACATATATGGATCAACTTTCTGTATATGATATGCTATTTATTTTATGCTTACAACGATTTTATCCTGCAAATTAATTTGTTTAGTAACAAGAAGATCTTGGGGCGGAGGTGGTGAAGTAGAGGGATGAAGGATGAAGATGAACCGAAGAAGAAGATGATAATTTCTTTAGGGTGGATATAGTAAAAGAAATGTGGTGTATGTGGTAAAGTTGTAATTAGAATTGTGGTGTAAACAAAGAGTCTAAAAATGTCATTAAAAAGTATGATGTCATAATAGATTTTAATGGGATTGTGTGGTGTCATTTAATTCGTGATGCCCGAATAAAGTAGGTGTGGTTTCAATAACGTTTTCCTTTTATTTAAGGGTTATTATTATGATAATAGTGGATTATTTCTATACTAACTTGGGTGTGGATAATGATATATAAGGCCGCCATTGTTGTTTCATATGACTGCAATTTGAAGAATATGAACTCTAATCAAAAGCTTTCAAGAGATCTGAGGTGTTGAAAAACATAAAACTAAACAAGAAAACGATAGAATATGAATCAAGCGCAAGAAATCTGAAGAACATAAGCATCGTTCTTCATGAGAATTCAAAATTCTCAATTTGGCGGGAAAACCGGTTACAAAGAAATTGAATGAATTAGGCTGAATTGATTTTGATTGAACTTGCTAATAGAAGAATTACATATGTAATTACAACTTATATATTCTTAAATGATCTATCAACTTTTTAACTACCTTCCAACTAACCCAACTACCTTAACTACCTTGTGAGTGAAAGGTGAATATTTTAATGTTTGAATACACATGACCAATACTCTCTCTGTTCTAAAATAACTTATGCAGTTGACAGTTGCCAAAAACACGTATATTAAAATTTTGAGTTCAAATTTTAATTTGAATGCTAAAATGATTAAAAAAAACTTTTAATCTATAATTAATGCAATGTTGTATTTATTCTTTCACTCCTTAATAAATAAGTAGATGTATTTAAAAGACAATAAACGCCTATGAAAATATAATCGCTTCTGTTAGTTTGGAACCAAACTTTTTTGTGAATCGCGCTAGCTTATTTTAACTTAGAGTATATGTCGTAGGACGTCTTGATTATAGTCGACCTCTCGATATTATAGTGGTCATGGCCATGTGTTAGATTTCAAATCTGCTTGTGCATTTAATCAACTAGTGTTGGGGTTTATATTGTATAAGTGAACATTTATTTACATCACACCGATTTTATCGGTGCACTATTACAGAACGATCTTGTGAAAGCCGGTTCTGGATCTAGAATCGACTTTCTCAAGGTCGATGCTCACAATGCACCATACGGGAAGTCCGTTCTTGGCTACTGTTAAGATCAAGCGCTTCCCTTTGTATTAAAACTAATTGGTGGTAGTAAATGTGCTAATATATTTCTTTATACATATCAACACGCCCCCTCAAGTGTGGGCTCATATCAAGACTATGCTAACTGGACACACAACAAGACTGAGCCAACTAGGCCAGCCCAACACTTGCACAATATACGGGAAAAATAATATTTACACCAGAATTCGATCTCATGACCTCTGGCTCCGATATCATGTTAGGATTAAGCGCTTACCATTCTACTAAAACCAATTGGTGGAAGTAAATGTGCTACTATATTTTCTCATCACTTTAACACGCCCCCTCAAGTGTGAGTCTATATCAAGACTATGTCAACTAGGCTCACAAAAACCAACTATGCCAGCCCAACTCTTGCACAATTAAATGGGAGAAGCCAGACTAACACTTGCACAATATAAATGAGGGAAAATAATGTAGACACCAGGGTTCGATCTAATAACCTATAGCTCCGATATCATGTTAAGATCAAGCGCTTACCATTGTACTAAACCAATTGGTGATTCTTTATATTGTACATATCAACAGCTACAGAATCGACTTTTACAAGATCGGTTTTATTGTGATGCATAAATATACTAGTACAACGGTAAAATCGGTGTGATGCGAATAACAACACATATATAAATGACAAAGTGTATTTTAAGACTAATTTGCTAATTTAAGAATACTTTGGGCCAAATGTTTTTTTTTTTTAGGGGTGGGCCAAATTATAAAATGTAGAAAAAAATGGGACAAAATGTTTTTTTTTTTTTGAGGGGTGGGCCAAATTATAAAATGTAGAAAAAAATGGGACAAAACTGAAATTTTCTTTTAATGGTATGTTCTGTTTTATATTTTATATATTCAAAACCCTAATTATAAACCCCTTTATCCGCCATTACCGTCAGGCTCCTCTTCTTCACCTCCCTGCTGCTCAACAATTCTCTCTCAGTCTACGCCAATGACTTCAATGGATGAAATTTTATCTTCCGCCAAGAGAGAAGTAAGTCCTATTTTGCAAAGTTCACTCATCTTTAAGTTTTAAGTCATTAATTAAGTCTCAGCTTTGCAATGAGTCGGGGAGCTTAATATAATGCTTTAAACATGATTTAGGCTTTGGTAGAGATGGTCAAGCTTGCTCAAAAGAGAGAAATGAAGGGTAGCAAAGGTAGTTGGAAGGAATTTTTGAAAATCTATGATAAGAAAATTGGAGACAGTGTTAGTGATCCATCTCGACGACCTAATGAAGCTTTGATTGATTTCTTGAAGACGATTACTGTAGTGGATGATGTAAAGGTAACACATTTCTTTCATATTAGCTAGAATTTATGTTGCCAATTTTGCTGAAAAACCATTAATTCATCCGTAAACCATACACGAGGTGAGTATCAAATGTTTGAGTTTGTTTTTGTTTACGTGAGTGAGCTCGAGAGCTTGTTCGTCAAAAAACGAGAAATGACAAATGGATTGAATGCCTTTTTTGTGTCAACTTGATAAATGAGGTGGAGAATAATAAGAAGATCAATAGGTACAAAAGTGGGGTGTATTCACACATATGTATGTTCACAAGCCTGATTGAACGTTCATGAGCTAGTCTATGTTGTTCGTGTAATAAACAAACATAATAATATGTTTGATTTTGGTTCATTTAGCTTAACGCATTTAACAAACACGAGTTTACGGAATGTGTTTGCGAACGAATCTGTTCGTTAACAGCCCTTGAACAGGGATCCTTAGACTGTAACATGTGTAGAAAAATAAAAATTATCTTTTATTCTTTCCTGTCCGTTTTTTCTCTTTTTACATAAGTTACATTTACTTCTATTGGCTCGATGGAATGAATACTCATTGTATCCGGGTTCTCTTTTACTGGCGGATACCTTTTGCCGTTGATGGCATTCATCTATGTAAGTTTGAATATTTGAAACTTTGAGCCTTGTGTTTGCAGTTGTTTGGGAATATTTTGAATTGCCACTCCAACCGTGAGGCAAGTCAGCAAATTCAGAAGACTAATCCAGATACCGAGCTACCTGAGCAGGTTTTACTCGTTTCATGCTATTTTATTTTGGTTACTTGGAGTGTCTTTTTGGGATTTGTAGTTCTTGACCCTTGAGGAGTTACTCTCATGGCAGTGCAGAAGCTGGTTCGCTTAACTCTTGAACATCCTCTGTATCCGGTTGATTATTCTTTTCCGTCGCATGAAGAGGTTGGTCATATCACACCTACATAGTCAAGAAAACCTTTTCTACCACTTGTTGCGTATGTAATGTGATGTTATTTTTGTGTTAAGCTATATATGTGTATATATTCACACACACATATCGAATCACCACGTTTGTGATTGTGATGCAACAGTTATGCTTTGTCCATTGTTAAACTGCAATTTGGTGTATCAGGGTTGGTTAGTTACAAAACGACGTAAGCAATTCAAGTCAACAAGACCTACGAGAATGGTAGCTGTTGATTGCGAGATGGTTTTATGTGAAGATGGGACTGAAGCTTTGGTTAGGGTTTGTGTTATTGACCGTAGCTTACAGGTACATGTTTCGTACATTGATCAACTATAGCTTTTTCAGTAAACTCTTTTTTTTTTCCTTAGTCAGTCAAAATCGAAGCCAGACATTGCAGGTTAAACTTAACGAATTCAGTAAAGCCTAAGCAAGCAGTTAAAGATTACAGGACCGAGATCACAGGGATTGCTGCAGAAGATTTGGAGGGAGTAACTTGTTCATTGGAAGACGTGCAGGTGTGTGTTTTGTGGTCTTTGCTGTTTATTTGCTAATTTGGTGTGATATAACTTTTCCTGTCTATCTTTGGCAGATACACATGATGAAACTCTTATCACGTGGCACTATATTAGTCGGGCATAGCTTAAATAATGACCTTCGAGGTAGAATATCCCTTATGATACGAGGTGTTATAATTGTGTAAAATCTGTATTCTTATGTATATTTGTGGCTATGTGGATAAACTTTCTCCTTATGCTTACGCGTAGAAGTTCGTAGTTTTTTATTTTTATTTTGAAGTTTGTTGTCCTCTCGATTTTTAATCCCGTTATTTTCTTCCGATTTTCTGCAGCTTTGAAGATAGACCACACACGCGTAATTGATACTTCTTATATCTTCAAGTACGGGGATGGATCTTTTAGCAGAAGGCATTCTTTGAGTAACTTGTGCAAGGTAAGTGGAGAATGGGAAACTTCTTTTACTTAGGTATATAGTATATTTAAATATCGGAAGACGGCTTCTATTCTAGTATATTTAAAAAAAAAGAGTGTTTCTGCTGGTTTCAGGTTCGGGTAAAACGCACATGAACAAGATACCATTATCATGATAGTTGTCCATTTTTTTATCGTTTTACATTTCCTCTTACCTTCTTCTTGGAAAATGTTGTGAGTCTTATGGTTTATGCCCGAGTTTGTGCTAAGCTAATTACATCTATGTGCTTGTCCTTGCTTACAGAGCGTTTTGGGATATGAACTACGCAATAAAGGAGCGCCACATAGTTGTGTAGACGATGCTTGTGCTGCAATGAAACTCGTGCTAGCCAAAATTGAACGTGGAGTAGAAAACGTCCTTCCAATTGCTCCAAAGAATGTAAGATAGGCATTTTTATGCTTAAGTTTTCTTGGTTTTTTGTTGAATGTCTCGTTTATATCGTTTACTTGCTATATTCAAATTAGGCTGAGGATGTGGATACTGCAAAGTTACTAGTCCATAAGATTCCATCGAATATTGATACTGAAGATTTGCATGAAGTTTTAACTGGAGAATTTTCCGTGCAAGTGAAGGTATAGTATATATACTCGACTTGGCTCTTTATCTAGGTTTACCATCGTTTCTCATATTCCTCGTTTTTGTTGATTGGTGTTTTCATCACTATTTTGTATCTACAAATCTACGTATTAGTTGGATCTGAAATGGATTATGCGCACAATATTAAATACTTGGTAATGCTGCAGGCCAATAGAAAAGCTCATGGGCAACAGAAGTATTCTGCTTTCGCAATATTCAAGAATCAAGAAGAAGCAAACAAAGCATTTGAACTCCTTGAAGGCAACGTAGATAAGGTAAAATAGTTTCAGAATTGTTTCTGTCTGTTTTAATGACGCCTCTTATCATTTTTGTGGACGGTGGATATCACCAAAACATCGTTTTAGTCGAGGTTCTTTTTTTTTTACCGTGGAGCCCTTAACATCTAGGGCATTCTCAGACCACTTACCATCCAGGTCAAGCTAGTGGGTTGTGTGTGTGCACGTCATTTCTAGTTTTACGTGTATTTGTTCTACATTTCTACCAACTATTCTAAATAGCTTGTTATTTATCGTTCTGTAGGACTCGTTCGGGAGGGATCAGAAGTTGGTTACCTTTCAGCTTAAATCAGGAACAAGTGGGAGCGTATGCGTATGTAAAACGTTTGATTCAAAGAAGCGGCCTTTGCAACACGAGGAAGCCATTGATGAAGAATCTAAGAAACAAAAGATTGAAGCCAAAGAAGAAGACGACGAGACTATGTCTGAACAAAAAGACGCGTGTGATGATCATTTGAATGAAATCAAAAGGTTGAAGAAAGAACTGAAACAAAGAGACGAGGAAATATCTAGTTTGAACAAGATCATTGTTGCGCTTACGAGAAAGCAAGGGCTTTAATCGTGATAATTATTAATTTCTTGGATTGGAATTTTGTATTCGAGTATGTAATATTTATTTGGGATCGATTCAAAAAGGCCAAGGCTGAATTGTTTTTGTAGGTTAGAGAACGTTTTCCGTATCGATTGGGGAGATGAAAGAGTGTACTGCATTGTGGATATATGCTTCTAAATGTAGATCAGTGTGTTGTACTGAGCTTACAAATATAAGGAGCTTCTTCCTGTGCAGCAATTTTGTGAAACCTTGGGGAATTATTTCGTTCAATCTATGAGTAATTGTGCTGGGTTTTCATGCCTTTTTTTCCTTAAAGCCCCTACTGTCTCGCCAATTTGGTGACTAATCATAATTTTACATGGATGGTTGTTTTGGAGTCTGATTTCATTTGAAGGTAAATATCCGACCTAGAGCTCATCGAAATTGCATCAAGCACGGGACCCCCTCGAAGCATTCTTGAAAATGCGGATGTTTAATGTTACTAAACGTAAATAATGTCTTCATACAGAATGAAGAGCTATTTGAAATTGCATCAAGCTGGACCTCAAGCAGCATTCTTGAAAATGCGGATGTTTAATGTTAGTGTAAATAATGTTTCCGTACATAAAATGAAGAGCTCTTTGAAATTGCATCAAGTGTGGGACCCCCTCGAAGCATTTTTGAAAATGTGGATGTGTAATGTTAAATAAGTGTAAATAATGTCTCCGTACAGAATGAAAAAACCAGAAGCATTCTTGAAAATGCGGATGTTTAATGTTAGTGTAGATAATGTCTCCGTACATAAAATGAAGAGCTCTTTGAAATTGCATCAAGTGTGGGACCCTCAAGCATTTTTGAAAATGTGGATGTGTAATGTTAAATAAGTGTAAATAATGCTCCGCATTGAATGAAAAACCAAGCATTCTTGAAAATGCGGATTAATGTTAATGTAGATAATGAGTATAAATAATGAAGAGCTCTTTGAAATTGCATCAAGAAGACCTTGAAGCATTCTTGAAATGCGGATGTGTAATGTTAATGAAGATAAATAATGCTCAGCAATAATGAAGACATCGAAGCATTCTTGAAAATGATGATGCCAGAATGTTAATAAGTGTAAATAATGCCTCCGCACGTGAAAAAGACACTACGTAAAAATTTTCCTCCTGCACCAACACAATCCATGCATCCCAAAACTCATGCAAAGATTCTTGAGGTGCATCCGTTTCGTTAGTGTATGAGCATTTGCATTAGCTTTCTTACAGATTTTGCATACCCCAAACATTACGTTTCTCCAATTTTTAATAAATTCTTAACTTATGGTCAAATGCATCAAAATAGGGTTTTAAACGATCCGAGTCGAATCATACATTACTCTAATCAAGTCAAGCAATCACTCAAAACACTGATGCTTTAATTCGACTCAAGTTTGTTTGAGCAAAAAATTTGTTCAAGATCAGCTCGATTAAGTTTCAGTAATGCTTAAATTTGGCTCAATTATGCTCAACAAAACTTTAAGCAACTTTCATACACAAACTAGACCTCAAGCAGCTTGAAAAAAAAAAAAAGACGTTAAACTTCTCGAGTTCGGAGATCTTAAGTCAAGCTTTCAAATGCTCGAGCATCGAGTTCAGCTTGTTAACTTTGATGAACCGCTCATGTTCAGTCAATTCATATTGGAGCAAATATTTCATGACCCGAGCATCAAGAAGCTCGGCTCGTTTTACACCCTTACATCAAAATCTCCGTTTACACTGAAAAGTAGATGAATCTGTTGAATTGTATACAATCACCCTTCATTAAATGTAACGCTAAAAAAAGTTGCCAATTGTTTCCTTTGATTCAAATAAGATATCCGTTAAAAGAGGATGCAAAAGGAGAAATAATAAGTATATGTTATGGTGGAATAAAGAGGCCTTTATATTGTCCTCCCCTGTACACCTTTCAATAAAGTTTACAGAACATTTCATCATTTAAACATACAAAACCCATGTTTGAACCTGGAAAGTATATGATCCCAGCTAGGACAAGACGGCGAATATCGTGATCATTACGACAGTTTTTATGGTACGACCGTTTTAGAAAGATTGTACCAAATAACATGCTTCATATCCATTCCTTTGTACCCTCTTTCACCATACATACCCTATTACGTGAAAGAGAATACTCTGCACAACCTTTCGCAACGGTTGTATTATAAAATTTGTCGGATCATCATTCACTTTCGTAATCCTCGTCGTCATCTCCGAACGAGAAAACAGAAGCATCTGCTGCAATAGCCTTGATATCACCTGAAGCAAGATTAGGAATGGAGGAGGAAGAAGTCAACTCCATCTCTTTAGCAGTTGTAGTGTCTCCTGCTGGTGCGGGTTTTACACTCGAAGAAGACGATTCGCGGGTCCCTCCTAAAGAAAGTTGCTCGGTTTGATGGGATATACCACTAGTAGTAGTACTGTTTTGGTTTCCTTTGGACCCGGATTCATGTACCGCAGTGCTTTTCTGCTGTGAAGATGATGTTGTTGTTTCTTCCTCTCCTTCACTGTCTGAAAAAACATCCTCGTTGTCGTCGACTTTAGCTGGAATTGGAACTGGGGGTTGATCTTGATGAATAACGTTCGGTTTATCACTTGATGATGAAGGGTTGTTTGCTTCATCATGATGATGATTCTTACTAGTGGTAGCATCGTTGTTTTTTAATTTCTGTGGAACAGTACCATCATAATCTATCATCACTATCTCGACCTGAAACCCTGAGACGCGCAATTTCCTCTACACAAAGTAGTGCAATGAAGATTAAAACAACACGAAGATTTGCAATGAACAAAAGAAAAGTAAAGGACTTTAAAAAAAGAAGGGAATGATAGGTTCACTACATGACTCCGATGTAACGAGTCACACCATTTTGTATATTCAGTCCAAAATGTCGCATGTCCAACACCCAGCAGTGAACGAACAAAATGATCAACCAACAATAACTCGACACGTGGCAAAAATGATTGAAATGGTTTAAAAGTGCATAGATGAGGGGTAAAATGCCAAAGGAATCATTGTTGAGATAGATGTGCAAAAATCGTGAAACAAAAGGGGACAAAGTGTTTTTATCCCACAAAGGGAGGTTGTGGAGGATTGTCGTGGACTTGTGTAGTGACCCTAACAGGTTGTTAGCAAGGGAGGGGGGAGAGGGGGGGGGGGGGGGATCCATGAATATGAAAAAGGAATCGACTTATTTACCTTGTCGAAGCCATCCAGGTCAGACCCATTCAAGATAGACCTATTTTCCATCATTGTTGTGTTTAGCCAACTGAAAAAGGGAAGTGAAATTCACCATTTTTGTGGGTTAACAAAAGGGCTATGTTAAAGTTAAGAACAGAGCATGCTTTAAAAGGTAATAGTAAAAATGGAAAGATTGCTGATGCAAGTAATAGACGTATACAATGAATGATCAACATGGAAGATTCAACAAAGATCCCAAGCTTAACAAAACATCATAAGTTTCTGAGGAAAAATTTGCTGCATGGATGTCATGATCATGCTGCAAAAATATCTCATTCTAAGAGGACGGTACATCTTTCAAAACAAAAACAATGTAATTGAGGATAAGTTATTCAACACTGTGAATCAAATTGAACTAATTTGACATGTGCAGTCAGATGCTACACCAAGAATTGGATAAGAGGGCCTTTAATGGCACCACGTAAATTACTGTGGCACGAGCTACTCCGGGGGTTCGCACTTGGAGTTATGAAATGCTCGTTCTACCCGCCCATACACATACACATTCAAGATTCAATGTTTCAAAAGTCGATTATACCTCTTAAAAGTAAAAAAAAAAAAAAACCACTTTACAGTCTACAATCGAATTTTAAAGGTTGATTATTACAATCGCATTTTGAAAGTTAATTATTTGGTCTAGAAATGACTTTTAAAAGGTCGAAGGTGTGTTGTGAGACAGTAAGTCGGGTGTGTTACCACAAACAATCCCCATTGAATAATTGCTTAATGAAACTAATAGAACAAGGAGAGATTATATACCAATAGAAATCTCCTGGCGATCATGAAACTGGATTTTGAAGTCCCCAACCAATTCAGTTAGACCAGGCTCCCTGGCAAGGCAAAGATCACTATTCCTTTCTTTGCTGAACGGAGCCAAAAATCTTCTGGCTGCAAAACGAATCAGTAACCTTAATTTTATGACACATGAAAACCAAGGCTTATGTTTAAAAAAATTAAATTTCAAGAAGTGCACGATAAATTTTCAAGCACTACTTGGGCAACCACTGATGTCCACTAAGACAATATGAACTAAGTATCTGCATTTGTCTCTTTTTCTACTTAACAAATTTTAAATACTAACAAACAATTGGCTTATAATGCTATGCTATGAAGATCTGACAAGAAAGATTACCATTAGATCCTTTGTCTTGGGATGCTTTTTGGTTGTAAACAGAACTCCTACGCGTACAAAAGTCAGACGGGAGAGGTTATTCTGTCGTTCCTTTATCAAATTAACTTAATTTGGCGAAGAACTACCTACATACAATTAAAATAGCCAACCATGAAATGGTGCTTACCGTTATGATTAGATATTGTAATGGACGGTCTAACCCAGCACGGGCAATGGTGGAGCCAAATCCCTCAGCATGCACCTGTGTCAAAAATAATTTTAGTAACTGGAAATTAAAAAGAGCAGAACTGCAGGAAATCAGGGAATTACCTACGGCCAGGTGGGGTTTCACCGTTAAATTGCGTCTGTATGCGCCAAAATACTTTACATACCTCTAGTGAAAAGAAATTGCAGCTATAAGTGTTTACAAGGTTAGAATCATTAAGTTTCAACAAAACAAGTTCGATTTTGAGGTACTATACTCACAATCTGGCTAGGGAGAATGATACCCTTTCCATCTACACATCTCCTTTGATTATAGTAATCAATGCATTCCTCAGCAGTTGGGAAAAACTGCATGACAAAAATATTTAACATAAACCAACAGGAATATTGAATGTCCGGCATGTATGATATGAAAATGTGATGTCTTACCTTTAAGAACAAAAGAAGGCTACAAATCATTAATCCAGTCCTTGCTTTTCCAGCTTTACAGTGTACAACCACAACATTGAGAATGTCCTCCTTTAACCATGAGTAAGCACTTTGACAAAACAGCTTTATAAGATTAAGTGGGGGGCAATTATGGTCATCAAACGGGAATGACGCAACCTGCAATAGAATGTAGAGAAAAAAGTAAAAAGAAATTTTTTCAATATAATTTTCTATCAATTATTCAAAGAGGAGACACCATCTCATCTTCTGTATGAGATACTATCTCCAACTAAGCCAATATACAAGATATCAAACAGAAGTTGACTGTCGTGCAATTTCAAGAGAAACGACATATGCTCTTTAGCATTTTCATTTTCCCAGGTTATTAAGCAGAACACAGGTCGGGATCGATATAGTCGGTGGAACTTTGAGAACACAAGAAGCAGCCATTGAGACATTAAGTCCAGGTTGCTTATATACTGAACATTACTGCAGTGATGATTTAAGTAGGATAAAAAAATTATTTAACACACCTTTCCTCAAAAAGTGCAGCATCGTATAATCTCTCTGAACATAGATTGTAAACCTTGTATTTTCCCTGCACATAAGTCCATCTCAAAGGTAAGAAACTACAACAATTGGTGATTTAAAATGATGAGTCAAAGCTCCCACAAGCATATGCAGAAAACAGTGACAGACCAGTATGAGAATTTATTTCAAACTACAATGCAGAAAGTTATTTTCAGCGGAGGCACAACTAAACCTAATCATTTGTTCATACTATAAAATACGTTTTTGTTTCATTTGGTGGAGAAGTGCCCTACTCCCTAAGTTGTTAATCTGCCACTGGCAGGGAAAATATATAGATGGCAACCAAATAAACCAACTAGGACCAAACATTTGACACTAGTATCCTAGGAAAGAAGCATTAAGCAAAAGACAAAAGTGTTCCTCATTATCCTCAATCTTCTTCAACTTCTATAGGTTTCTGTTACAGTCACTTGTGGCTCTCAACTTAAGAGAGTAGTGTAGTGAACTTTCATCCATTCTACATTCAAAATATATTATCGGTTTATTGGAGTGCAAGATACCAATATTTTAAGCAAGATATTTCAGAATTTGCAGCGGCAGAATATCAAAAAGTAATGTTAAATCTGTTAAAGAAGTTACCTTATGATGTGTTTCAAAAATTTAATCACTTCTTCCATGTGGTTCCTGTAGAATCCCTGCATCATGTTTATTGAAGTTTTACTTTAATTGACCAACAATTACAACTAGATAGAGTGAAATTGAACTGCAAATCAAATTTACCTCAACAAAACTAAAAACCAGAGCTCTTATCACCAGCTGGAAAACCCATAGCAATGATATTCTCGGTAATATAAGTCATATCTAAATCAAATCCTCCTTCCTGAAGTCAAGTTGAGAAGCAAAATAAATAATATCGAGTTAAACACAGGTAGAACAAACTAAGATATTAGTATTAGAAGTCCTTGTGTCACAAATGTTCACCTGGTATCTTCGCTTATTTTGTGACACAATGTGGCGTGCCTTAACTTGTACAGCTTTAACTGCACCCATAGATGTATCTACTACTCCTTTAGTGAATGACTCAAACACGCTTGATCAGCAGCTGCCGGGTTGCCTCCATTACTTACATCTGGTGCAGGACTTTTGAAGGTGAACTTACTCCAAACCCACTCGTGAGACGTGAAAAGCTGACTTGACAGCACTTTCATTCCTTGAGTTGTCATTAGCTGATGCTAAGGGTTGTGGAAGTTTTAGGCCTTTGGCCCAAGAAGATATGGCTGAAGTAGACAGAAAAGAGGATGAGTCACTTATGGAACTAACTTTCTCTGGAACAGTGGAGATTGCAGGCTCAGCTCTTGAGGATTTACTAGGAGGAGCAATTGCTGAATCAGCTGAATCGGCTGAATCTGGGGCCATTCTGAAAAATCAAACAAAATTTATGAGAAGCATAATCAGAGAAGAACTAAAAAGTGATTGGCAATACAGAATTTCAAAATGAAGGAAAAGCCATTCAAACTGCATGAGCTTGGTGCACTATTGAAAGTCTTTTGATTAGAAGACTGGTAAGAATAGAGTGAAATGTGAAGCCAATGCCTCCCCAACCCCCCTTTTAACCCATAGCATCTTGCAAGTAAGCAAATAATTCTTAGACAAACTATGAATAGCATTAAATTTAATTATTCTAAAAAGCTATCCACTAGACAACTCCTACCAACTGGCCTTATGCCACACAATAGACATGAAAAAGATACCGCTTTCCAAGTTCGACCCTCTCCCAAACAAAACCTCCATGCTCACTCAGCCAACCCTCCCCAACTAACTGGGAAGCAGTGAAACTGACATTACCGCCGAGGTGATGATAATTAGCCAATCTTTAAATAGAAAATGATTTTCAGGGATTCGGTTTAAAGAGTTTTGCAAGGCAGAGAAATATTGGCTGTTTAAGATAGAAGATATGCCATAAGAAACTTACCCATAGATTTATCCCGTCCCCTGTGTACACACAACTACTTAAGTCCAACAATTCTCTCACAAGTCTCCCCTTTGAGCAGAAAATGCCAAGAACCATTTACCACCAAAAGGAGTGCCTAATTCAGGGTTTCAAATCCCTGATCCCGTCCCAATCAGAGGGATAGGTGTTCTGAGAGTCCAGAAATCAAACAATTAACATTTATCTTTGCCTAACATACTATTCGTGAACAGTGCACGAAAATTTATCAACTCTTATAAACCATAGGCAAAACGGAAATTTATCTTTTCTTGTTACCAGAAGCTATGCTTGTTTACACCTAAGTCACAAGATGCGGGGAGCATGTGGATGTGATGTATGGTTGTGAGGGTTCGTCAAAAGTGATAAATTTTATACTCCTCCGCACTCTATTTATCTCAAGCAAGATTTATCTCAAGCAATTGCCAAAATTCATACATAAATTTATTGAATGAATCTAGACACTTTTAATTCAAGATTAGTTGTTATTTAAATGTACCTAGACACTTAGACTTTGGCAACTGCTTGTATAAATAGGCACGGAGGGAGTAATTGATAACTAAGCTATTTGAATACGGATGTGTCACCTCATATAGAAGAATTTTGTAGTTAGATTTAGACATGCTGCTTCACCGTGTCTCCATCCGGGGTTTACTTCATCCTATATTCCCTTCTACAATTATGGTGAAACATACCGCCTTAAATACACCTCCTCATTTTATCCTTTACGCGTGACTAAAAGACCTAACTGCACGACAGTTAAAACCTCAAATCAACTAAACATGATTTCTGTTCCGACAATTATAAATGCTGTCGCTTGTTATTAGCATCTCTTCCATGCAATTTCTGCTTCTCGAATAAAGTTTTGTAAGTCCTTGAACTGCTTTCTACTAACTTCTTGCATGTATTAAATAATGTGCTCATGAATTAACAATAAAAGAAGGCAAACTCTATCTATATCTACAAATCTTTAGTAGTGGCGTATAGACATCGATAATCTACCCAAAATATGCAAGAGTTGGCTACGCCTCTATCCCTAATAGTGTATATGTAAGCCTCAACAAAACTTCCCAAATTATTCTATTTAGTTTTCTAAAGAAAATACACAAAATGAGCTAATGAACAATGTAAGCAAGAAAATGAAATAGAAAACAGAATTGATCATTGTATATTGAATTGTCATTATCCAATAATAAGCTAATGACAATCACAAGTGCGCTTTTATTCGCTTGTATAAATAGTTTCTACACTATTTTTGGTTCATTGCCTAGAAGAGCTGCTTAATATGTACCCAATCAACGAATAGCTAATAAATTATTGATTTCAATGTTTCAGAATGGAAACTATTACGGATCCATTGATACCGACGGCGAGATCTATCAATAATGTGAACGTACATCAGAAAGAATTGACCAAATCGCGTAATGTAAATCAGAAAAAGCTTGGATTAACTCACGATTATTGAAAAATCCGAGGACAAAGAGTGCCGCGCTAAGTCAGGAGGTGGAACGGAATGCTTCTAATAGTGTCGAAATGCCGGAGATTTCCTTCGTTATTGTGCACATGAACATGTACATGAAAATGAACGGCCGGAGGTGGTAAAGGAAAATTCGACTCGGAAAATAAGCTGAATGATGGAGGAGACGGTGGCGGAGCTGATCAGCAGCCGTGCATCTGACGTTATTATTGGTGTCGTTTTTGAGTCAGTACGGTGGACTTTGCGGCAAATAGATAATAACAGATCCCTATTTTCATTTTCTTTTTAAGGGAATAGTGGAAATTACGTAGATTTTTTTTTTCTTAAAAAACGTCCATATTTACATTTTTTATTTTTTAAAATTTTCAGATTCAAATTTACCTGACTAATTTAAATTCAATTAATCGTGGCCTCAGAGAAATCACTGCTCGAATCGCTGTCTGGCAGAAATTCACTTTATTCATGCATGCATTATTTACATCCTGTTTGGTTTAAGAGAAAATAAAGGGAAGAAAAAAAGTTTTTGAAGGATTTAATTTTAAGTGTTTTTTAAAATTTAAAAGGAAGGAAATGGAAGGAAACATGATAAACCAGATGATAAGACCCGATACAATTTTAACAACTTGATTTTCTGTCAAAATAGATCGAAACTGAAAGAAACCATTATATTTTAAGATAATATACTTCATGATCTCTCATTTTCCTTTCGCATTTAACGATAAGACCGATATAATTTTAACAACCCGCTTCCTTTCGAAATAGGTTAAAACGGAAAGAAACCATTATATTGGAAAGATAATATAATTCACGATCGCTATTCTTGCTTCTTTTCCTCAAATTCAATCCAAACACTATAAATAGATTTCACGCTTTTTTATTCACCTCTCATTTCTTTTTTACGTTATTCTATTCTATTTTATTATCTACACGTTTCCTTCAACCCAAACAGAAGTCAGAGGTGGATGGCTTCTCCGATCCACAAAATAATGTAAAGGAAAACATTTTCAAGCTATAGATGAGCCGACATATTTCCAAATCTTTTGGCCAAGAAAATTAAATGAAACCAAACATTACAAAAAGCTCTTAACTAACCTTTAATATTCATCTTACAGATCTTCAACATGTGATATGAGACATTGGATCAGTAATAAGTGGTCTCTTTAAAACATGCAATGATGGCATATATGAGCCAAAGCCAGTGTCATTGAATGGTAACGCCAAAACATCTCCCCACAATAGGTTATTATCTCTAAGAAAGACATACAATAACCTCTTTTTTCATAAGTGAAACGTTATTTTATAAACGACATCGTCTCTTTAATCAGAAGCGCCACAATAACATTATTTTTGATAACGAAATCACTTTGGCCGTGGATAGGATTGTGGGTCCGCCACTCACTATTCACATCTTTTGTCTTGAAATCTGCATAAAAATAAATAACGCTTTTATTTATTACTTTTATCGAAAGAATTTTTGATACCAATCAAATCATCAGCAAAATAATATTTAATGAATATATAAACGAAATTATTTTCGGCACTATCGCGAACAAATGAGGAATACGCATGTGACGACTTTAGTGCCATGTAGGATTTTTTGGTCTTTTTCAGATAAAGTGACTTTCAAAAGCGAAACTATCAGATGCGCTTCTAATCGCCAAAAATGCAAGGAAAAAATCTGCTACAATCAGTCATTCATTGTTGAAAAAATACCTCACTCTCATAGCTTACTCTCTGTTATTGATGTATCAAAATTAACTTTGATCTTCCCACGTTCAGGCTTTGTCCAAGATACGGGCTATAAGGTTTGTTGACTTGAGCGTGAGGGGATCTTCCAGAGGCGAATCTCCGGCCTTTTTTACGCTTTTTTTTTTTTTTTTTTTTTTTTTTTTTTGTTTTAAAGCTTGTTCTAAAGCTTGTCGGATCATGTTTCGGAGGCTCAATTACCTGATCATTCAGTCAACATCAACCCTGACGATTTCATACATCATGAATGGCATAACATTAAATTTCATATGATAATGAGCCATGATACCACATATAACGCCTAAAAGTTTGATATAATGACACTACTGAAATTTTTTTATCAATTCAATATTTCCTAATGTCAATCGTCATCTGAAGTTGTGGACAATTAACAAAATATAATGTATTAAACTTAACCATATTGTGTTTCACGCCAATACATTATTAGTGATGAAAAATACGACAATACGACATTTTGGTCATTTATATTTTTTTATTGTCTCGTAAATATCTCTGATTTTATAATGACATTTTTTGTTTTGTTAGTGTATATATTTTATTATATTACACTTTTCAACCCTTAATTAACTAGTCAAATGTTAAATGTCCTTAATTGTAATAAAAATTCTATTTATAAGGAAAAGAAAAGATACATGTGCCTTTTTTTTTTTTTGGGAGAGGTAAATGTTACTTTTGAAAAAAAAAAACGTAAATAAATAATATTTTTTTTAATATAACCACGTCTAATTTATTTTTTATTATTATTTTTGACTGGATAACAACGTGTATTTAAGTGGAGTCATTCGTAACCTAGCTGCTTACAACCTAGTCGTATCGCCGCCGCTCTTTCACGGCGTAGCAAGCCGGTAAATTTGATTTCTGGTTCTTGACTGTGTTTTTGTTTCAATTTCTGCAAGTTCTGCTTTCGATCAGCAAGCAAAAGCTCACTACGTGTTGCCTCCGTTTCTCCTAACGAATTTTTCTCATGCAGTATCTGTGGTTGTGTTGTCTGTGATTTTAGCTGAAGTTTAAGCTATCCTTCTGATCTTTACTTCTTTTCATCGTTTTTCAAACTGTTCACTTCAATTTTGTTTAAATGTAATCTCTTTTAGCTATGGTCATCCAATGGGAAGGAGCACTGTACGCAGCGTTGATTGAAATTGACTTCTTTCAAATTTCATATTTGAAGCTATTGCATTTCCATTTTTAATTTTAAGGTTAAATCTGGAAGTGTGAATTGTGAAGTTTAGGAGAATGATATGAGGAGATTTTGATTGTGTTTTTAATGCTGCTATGATAATATTCATGAGTATTTGCTGTAGCTGATCGTACTCTTTCATGCCCCTGAAACTGGCGTTTCAAAATTGATTCTTTCACCTCCCTTGCTTTTTAATTCTACTTAGCAGCCATGTGTCCATCTGCGATTCGGAATGATAATTATTAAAATTTCCTCTATTTTCTGCCTATCTGTCCTAATTGTGGAGGGAGATGGCCTTTGGGAATACAAAAGGCATGGGCATTGCATGATGTGCACAATATTCAAGGTTCCTGCTGTTTTTGTTGATTGATGAAAATTGTATTTATCTGTTTTTGTTCTATGGTTGGTGTGAAGAAAGAGCATGATGTTTGCTGGGAAGCTGCTAGAGTCTGTCTTTCTTTTCGTATGCTGCTTATACAATTGGCTTCAAATGAATTTCCGGGTCATACTTATTTTGATCATATTGTTTATATATTTGGATTTCAGCTTGCAAACACGACTTGAGAAATAGTTTGCTTGAAAGTGAGACTTTAGGGATGTTTTTGTGGTCTCTTATCTAGTTTGGTTCCTTCAATACTGTTCACTGCATACATTTGTATTGGGTCATAAATATATGTTTCATTGATGTATATTGCAGGAGCAGTGAATTGATTTAAGAGTACAATGAGGTTGGAAAAGTGCTGGTTTTGTTCTTCTACTATATATCCAGGTCATGGTATACAGTTTGTGAGAAACGATGCAAAGGTAGTAGAGCCTCTCTTTCTGTGCCCTTGTAATCTCTTTTAAATCTGATTTCAGGATGATAATTTCTCATGCATTATATGTCGTAGCTCGCCTTGATAATTGTCTGAAGATGAACCTGAATGATTATATTGTTTTAGAGTTTGATTCGACATCTAGCAACCTAACTCTACTGGAATCTAGCTTATATTTCACTTGAAATATTAACTCTAGAATAGTACTATAAAAAAAAACTAACTGTGGGGATCTTGGTGGGTGAAGTAGAGCAGACCACTGCAGTTACAATTATAGAAAGTCATGTCATTGAGAACAGAAAGTGAAGACATGTCAAGAATTAGAATTGTTTACATCACGAGGAAGAAACACTAAGAATTTTGACCTCGTAATATCCTGAATGTAAACATGTTACATCTTTAAGACTTTATGGGACATGAGTTTTACTGTTTTATAAATAATGAGATGGAGGTTCTAGGTGAAGTTTTAAATGGCCAATACTTTGTGGTATCCTCATGCTCCAAACATTGAACTATTGTAAATCATTTTTTGAATGAGTTCAATTATAAAATCACTTAACTGCTGAATATTTACAGCTGTGCATCAAATTTTTGAACTTGGTAGACTGGATGTGTGCTGTAATATGCTTTCAATGACAGTTAATATCTCATTTTTAGACTAGTATCTATCGAGGTGTCCTTAAGGCTTAATCCTAAAACTGTTATTCCTTTAATCTCAATGTTTGAGCTTTTCTGTATGCATTATATGACGATTGTGGAAAGCATTACATCTGGTTATAAACTACATGCAGATATTCCGGTTTTGTAGATCAAAATGTCACAAAACTTCAAGATGAAGAGGAATCTCGCAAGGTCAAATGGACAAAGGCATATAGGCGCTACATGGAAAGGACATGACACAGGTAAACATATTTCTAGCTTTCGATTATGATTGTTTCTAACTTCTGTCTTTTCCTATGGTCCATTAGTTAAACATTTTGAGTCCCTAGTCTTATGTTTCTTCACTTCCCGGTTTTATGCAACGATTTGCAGGATTCTACATTTGAATTTGAAAGGAAACGAAATAGGCCAGAGAGATATGACAGGAATCTGACAGAGGAAACTCTCAAAGCGATTAAGAAGATTGATAAAGTTAGAGTTGAAAGAGAAGAGAGACACCATATTAAGAGGTTCCTTTTTCTCCTTCTCTTTTATTGCCATGTACTATCTATATGTGTTTTGATGGGATAAAGACACTTTTAGTCCCTTTGTTTCACGGTATTTTCATTTTTATCCTGAAGGTTTTATCTTGGCACTTTTACCCTCATCTATGCTTTTTTACGTTACATGTTCCAACCAATGAAAACTTGACATGCGACAAAATTGGACTGAAAATGTAAAAAAAAAAAAGAGCATAGACAACAGGTAAAAGTGTTGAGCTAAAACACAGGCAATATAAATGTGAAAATCGTGCAACAAAAGGATCAAAAGTGCCTTCCAAGTTCCACTTCCATCCCCATTTTGGAATTTGATTGAGAAATTGTATGGTACAGTACAACTCGCCTAGTGGATGCGACATGTCCATCCAATTTTATTCTCTTTCACACATACACACTCCTACTATGTTTGATGCATCCATTTTGTGCCACGAGATTTTTAGGTGCCACCGCATATGTGTGTAGCAATCTGTTCCACACATAATGTAAAGTGTTAGAATTGCTTCACACGTGGAGTTATCACCCAAAACCTCCTGCTGATACCACATTCCAACAACGGTTGTATACATTGATCGATCTTACAAATATTCATTTTGGATTTGTCTATTTTTCTAATATATTGCGTGCTGGAAAAACATAAACAGAATGAAGGGCAATAAGAATGAGAAGATTAGAAGGGACCTGCAGTTGTTGAACGAGAACATCTCCTTGGTGAAGGCTCCATCTGGTATCAACACTAACGAGGCAAAGGACAAGATCAAAGTCCTAGTATCCCCACCGCAAACAGAAGACAACAATCGTATGGAAGAGTAAAAACATTGATTCATGTCGTTGTGACCATCTGGTTGTCGCCTCTATTGTTCTTCTTCCCAAAGTTGTTTCGGGACTTCGGTTTTTTAGCAGTAATACTTGACATGAGTCCCAGTTGGATGAGTTTTTGACCTTTAGTTATTTTGGCTTTTAATTGTTTCTGTGTTTTGTAAATTGCGAGGCGATCTGGGGTTTATTTGTCTTTGACATGATTCATACTTGAGAAAGGTTATATGTATTGTTTTTTGCTCTCTTCCTATTAGGTTTCAATCACAAAAATGAAAGGTTATATGTATTATCTCTTCCTATTATATGTGAGGGCCAAGTCACAACTTTTCAGTAAAAATGAGGATCATTTTCGCTATTAGCTCTCTGAGTTTTACTCTCCCAAAGAACATGAGTTTTATCTCTTGCTTGTTTTTTTTTTTTAACTAAAAGATCAAAAGGTTTGTTCAAAATTCATCTGTATATATTGGTTCCAATACATTGTGTTATTTTGAATCAAATATATAAATATGATTCCTACATTTCTATATCTAGAGGATCTTTTGTGATCATATAAACTTTCCAACAACAAAACACGCAATGTTTCTATATTGAAATAATGGTTGATATGACAAAATTATCCTCCATTTCCGTAGCTCGCTTTATTTGCAGTGCGGCTCTTACAACGTTTCCTCTTGTAATTAGTCCAACCTTAACCAACAATAACCTAAAATCAAACAATCAGCAAAAGCGGAAATTTACTGCAGAGAGTCTTCTACACCACTTTACATGTGTGATAAGCGTATTATACTGCAGAGAGTCTTCCTTACGCCATGTGATAAGGCAAAGGCGATGTTTTTTACATGTGACACACATGTAACAGTCTAGACCAATGAAGACTTTCTGCAATAGAATTTTTCGATTACAATGATGGAATGAAACTAGGAAACCTAGAATTGACTTACCAGCTTACCTCACCATCCACAACCGGAAGACGCATTTATATTTCGCTTTTAGAAGCAACCTGATGTTCAAGAATGGAACATGAAATGTGAATAATACACCAAGTTTCACTTCATTTAAACGTAAAAAAAGGGTCTAAAATATCCTTTGATTACCATTACTGCAATAGTGTTAAAGTAACGAGCAATGGATGGATGAAATATCAAACAATAAAAGCTCACTGTGATTCTAAAATGACTAAGAATATACTAAATAGGCTTTATATTAGGGGACGGATGTAATTTTCAGAGTAACCTAACCTTGCAGCATCCTCAAGATTGGTAGATTCACTAACCACCAGAGGAACTGGTGTCATTACATCACCAACTACTTGACCATTGGTTTTGCTGATCAACTTTTGCATCTCACTGAAAGTCTGTCACCATAAAACATCATTGAGGATGTCACAAATCCATTTTTAACTCATAGAAGTCACCATCAGATTGACACTACAAGCGCCACCACACGATTTAGTAGATGATGTAACAAAATGGCATTAAGTTGCGGTCTGACTGTCATGTCATATCGTGGGCACTTGTAATGTCAAACTGGTCTAGAGCTAAATTACCCCAAAGGGATTGATTAAATCATATTAACTCAAATTCGTTAGAGGCGTAATCGTTGTTTATTTTTCACAGCATAATGTCCATTCGCATTCAAGTCTACTGGTTGATTGCTAGAAAGTAGGAATCTAAAAGCTAAAAACAAAGGGATAGGAACAAAGAGAGCATTACGACTTTCCAATTGCTGTCAACTCTGGAAATATAAAAGCATCGGTTCTAGCAGGACCTAATTCAATAACAGTAGATCATTCCAAACGATACCATATAGATTGAATATATGCAAAATGTAAAGAAAATAGAACATATGCATAAAATGTCAAAAGAAATGCACAACAGAGAAGTAATAATATTTAAAAGTATTATCTTTGAGACACGAGCATCGCTTTTTTAATCAATGAGACTGAGACGGAGACAGAGCATTTATGGCTGCATCTATGCTATATTGAGACAATACCCTATTTTATCAACAGTTAATGGGCAAGAAACTGATACATACCCCATTATAATAACAAAATGGCAAGGTGAGCACCTGGTGATTTGGGGGGGTAAGGGGGTTGAGGTTGCAGAATTTTTAGAAGTTCAGATGAAACTATCTAGTTGCTAGACTGTTATTGACCTTTAGTGAATAAGTTTACCTGATATAGAATCCAACGCTAACAGATCGTGAATCTGAAACAACGCCAACCTACAGCAAGTCAGAAAATTGTAAATCCTTTTCACGTTTTGAAGCATCCCTTGAATCATTTACCGCAAAAAACAGAGAGCAAACTTGAAAATTGTAAGATGATTTGATTTAAACAAGAGAAGTGCGTTTTAGTAAATTGGGAGCCAATTCAATAAGTACTAAACAAATCTTGAAGTCAATAATTTAAGCAAGAATACACTTTGCTACACATTATCTATGCAGTTTACGTGATTCAAGCCAACATTCCAAGATATCTCCAGTGAGAGAACAGTACACGGATAAAGAGGAACTCCCTCGAAAGGATCCGCTTTTGCAAATGTACAAGCAACTCCATTAGACAATTTTATTTATAATTAAGCTCACCTGTTCTCAAGCTTTTAGGCAACTAAGTACAAGCAGCACTCAAGAATGACCAAACCCCAATCACAAATTCTGAGCAACTAACATTAATGGACATGGTATTCACGCCTTGAGCTGCAATCCAGTTGCCACCAAGATCATAACGATAATATAATGACTCCAACGCTATAATAACATATATTGACGTACTCAATTTCCAGTTATCATCAACCACTGGGAAACCCGTGATTCGGTATTCAACAAGACCTTCCAGTGCTGGAAAAAGTCAGTTTATTTACACATCAAGTGAAAGGCACAATCACAATACCACTGGAATTTTAAGTTATCAGATATACCTTCACAATAGTTGTCGAGGATTTACCACATGTAGCTCCTCCTTTCTAGTCATAAACTCACCAACAGTATACACCACATCTCTTGGCTGCAAAGCAGTAGAACAAAAAGATTGCAAACTAATCAATATTATCTGATATTTATATACAGTTAGAATTTCAACAATCAATCAAATTACAAACAAAATCTTCAAGCCGTTTCTAAAACTAAAGATGAAAGTGATCTCTAAATGATGCCAATTACTATGAGAAAACTGTGGTAAAGAAAATGCAGTTCTAATCTTTCTAAATGATTAATCAATCATCTGAAATATTTTAATAATTTTGAGAAATTTAGATATCTACACCCGCCTAGCTCCCACTACTAAGGTTCTAACGCTGAATTTCAAGCACCGCTTATGATGATCTCTGTTCATTAAAATTAAAAATGATTTTACAAGAATACTTATTATGGATAAGAAAAGGTGGATATGATGCAGAAAAATATAATTCACCAAAAAATTCAGCAGAAAAACACTCACTGAGCAAGTGAAATTGGAAGTAAGGATGATTCATATCGGTTTTTTAGCAAGGTACGTGATGTATCGTCAAATATTCAATATGATTCCACAAGATCTAGTTTCGTTCAAGTAACGGATTCTAGCCAACTGAAAGGATCTTCTGATCAATCCAGAGATTATTTGGATTCCATTAGTAATGAGGATTCAGAATAGAATATCACACTCAAAGAGAGATTCAACAACTAAAAGAAGGATCGATTCTTTGGGATCCTTCCTTTCTTCAAACGTCCTTTAAGCAGGCAATTTAACAATATATGCATATCTTATGAATTTACAACTACACGACAATTGTTATGAAATTCGAAGTAGCTAAAAACGCAAAGGATAAAGGAAAAACGTACTGGTGCAGAATTAGTGTTGGAAGCGCTTCCAGCCGCGACTATGAATGCTTTGCCGGAGCATAGGGAACGAATTACGGAGGGAAAATAGTTACTGGACTTGGCGCCACTGCGGTAAGACAGCTGGTGGGGAAAGATGGAGGTGGTTATCGGACTGGTGCGGAGGAGAGACGACAGAGGTAAGACATCTAGAGAACAGATTGAGCTCATGTTTCTTCTGCGTAAAGCTGTTCTGAAGAAGAATTGGTTGAGAGGCGGCGAGTGCGGCGGCGAATAGTTACTAAGCGCGGAGGAGGCTTCGACGTAAAAGAAATGCGCCGAGATGTTTCTCGGCCGAAGCCCCAGTTCCGGCGAGGAGATATTAGTGTGGAAGGGAAAGAAATTTTTTTCTCAATAATAAAATTGACCCTTCAAAAAATAATAATAAAATTGAATTCCTCAACTACCCATTTCAAAAGGCTGAGTCTCAATCATGTCCCTAGAGATTTGATGGTGGTATAAATCGAATGTTATGTTTTATTAATTCAATTTATAAAAATCGCATGCATATATATTTTTTTTTGAGAGAAGTCGCTGTTGGATATGCAGAAACCTAAATTCTGATCCGATTCATAATCGGATCGTCGATCTCGATTCACAAGACCGATCGGTGATTACTCAATCTCTTGACAATGAAACTACGAATTAATTCGCATGTGATTTTACCACGATTCGATTCGCGATAAATAATTAATACGACTATAAGAAAGTTGATGATTTACCTTATTAAAGAGGAATAGTAAATCGACAGCCGAGGTTCGGCAGCCTTCCTGACGCTGACGATCTAGTGACGCCGATTCTCGCCGCAGTAACCTCCTCGATGCAGCACAGCGAAACCCTAGTGCCTTCTTCTAAGCCGACTAACGCAAGAAACTATTTTTTCCTCCTTTATTTTGGCGATGTGGCTTAAATTGTTTGTGAAATCGCATTTATGAACTCTCTTTATATATAAAATAACTAAATAAAAGAGCTTATCATTTTCACACCACAATTACCTATCCCGCAATGAAAAGATATTTACTAAAAGATAAGAGATAATTACCTAAAAATCAATCTCTTTATTTTTCCATTAATTATCCAACAAATAGATAATTAATTAATTACACATGCGACATAATTTAGGAAAATTTCTTTTCATAATTTATCCACAATGTGTGGCGCCATATTCATCATTAAATTAATAGAAAACGCTCTTTTATATTTTACATATTATTTACCAAATAAATAATATTTCAGATATTCATTAAATAGATCAACTATTTAATTTATTCTCTATGTTCCACAAAACGGTAAAACACTCACGCAGCAGAGTCAACCCGTAACCTGGGACTTATAACTAAAAGAAATTACAATAAATCGAATAAAATATTCATCGAACATAATATTTCTACTAACTTATTATTTCCGGAATTACGCCACCATAAATCCGGAATTGAACTCTATCGATTATGATATATAACTTATTCTCGTAAAGTCAAGTCAATGTCATTCATCGATATAATCATTACATATGTACTAACCTCCATGTACTATCAATAACGGCTGGATTATTTCCAGAACCTTCTTCATTAGATCTTATACTTATTTACCATTAACCCACTCAGCCGATCAATTAGTTCATAACCAATACAAACTCGATCGATCGATCAATTTCTTGGATCAACAACAAAGTGGATTGTCTTTCTACTTTCCAGAAGGAATGTATTCAATATCCATGAGACACACACTACTCACTCATCCCGCATTATAGGCTAACGTGAAAGTGATTCGACCGCGCTTTTAGCCGATACTTAATCTAACACATCAAACCCTATCCTCAAACAAGTAGGAGTATGCAATCACTTCAGGATTAAGGTTATCCATATATGATCATCTTGTGATTTAATAAGATTTCAATCACGAATTATATGAGATACTGGGACAAATCGGTCCAAATTCTATACGACTTTCATCATATTTAAATGCCCCACTTAGACAACTAATGCCGACGGTCCGATAAGACGGTCACACCATAAAAGTTGTTACTGGCGCATTAATGGCGGTTTAATCAATAGACCTCATACTTTGATTAAGTTCACCACGGACTAACATTTCAAGTGTATCACCATAAACTTAATCCTCGCATGACACACACTAAGTTATATGGCTACATGTTAGAACATTTTATTATGTTTTGATGATGGCCATACTGTATGTTATAGCAAGCCTCAAATAAGTTGTAATTCTTTTGTATAAGTCTTTACTTGTAGTCCGACATGTTGTATAAGCTGAGTCGCATAAGTATTGTACTAGTTGGTATGACGGCAAAGTAAAATGTGACATTCGGCAGAGTGAAGCCAGCAAGCACCAAACAGAGCAAGCAATGAAGATATTATGGTCTCGACTTATAACCGCTTAAGTCCGTGATGACCTTGGATAAGTCTAAGTCATGTTTCAAGTAAATGGCTCAATGTTTAAATATGGTGTGTACACCGATCTCACTCAAAACAAGGATCAACGAAGTACAAGGATTCTCCTCTCAACTTAAAGAATGAAGGAAACAGTTGAATCAAAGAAAGTGAACTGACTTTCACCGAAAGTGAAGACAAAGCAAGAGTTAAGATCTAAGCGGCAAAGTCAAAGGGTCACTTGACCGCTCGTATAACGGGCCGAAAGTAAACCTTACTCGATCGATTATTGAAAATTTGAAATACCGTAAGAAGATATAAGATCAAGCATTAAATGCACAATCAATAAATGATCAATCAAGCGATGATTTTATGGTAAACGCTTGAAGAAAAATCCGATCACCAAAATCAAGCGGAGAATGCAATTAAGTGGGGAATCAAGAATAAAATCAAGGATTATTCCCCCGAATCCGATCACTAAAATCAAGCACGAGAATGCAATTTGCTTAATTCCTCCAATCATCACATGAGAAGAGTGGATTGCGGATTACACCACCTCGAACCACTATAAGCCTCAGGTCAATTTACTTTCGCAAATTACCTTTATCGCATTCATTTAATTGCTTATACTATATCATATATCTATTGATTGTCAAACTACTTTTGAAATAAGTTAGTGTTATGGACTTATCCGCCGCCCAAAAGCTTTTAAATACAAGAAAAGTTTTTGAAACTCCACTATAGTCATTCACCCCCTCCGACTATAGTTTTACCCTTCTCTGGGACCAACAATTGTATGAGATGTGTTCCTAAGAATGTAACCTGCTCTGACTAATTTCTGGTAACAAGGAGATCACATATTTTCAAAGTAGTTTTCAAATCAGGCTTTCTAGATATACACATATATATTCTTATTTGTACTTATGGATTTCTCAAACTTATGTCAAAAGTACCTGCTTAATATTAACAATTTTGATGAATATAAAATAAGAATGTTGTCCCATCTTGCAAAGCAACTCATGAGGAAATGTTGATGTAATTAATGATGGCCCAATCATGATCATGACCGTGATAACCACAGTGAGCAAGATCAGTGAAAAGAATTGATAAACCTAAGAAAGATTGGATCAAGGATGACAGAGAGAGAGAAAATCTTGACTTTGTTGTAAAAGATATGATTCAAGACCTCAGATAGCAACATGTTCAGAAGAATCAAGGATTGGAAACAAATGAAAGAAGAAACATGTTTGTTTGTCAAAATAAGCAATCAACCACCGGATTTGGCATAAGATTAAACTATCTCAATTTCAAGACCATCAACACATTTTCAAAGAACAAGTTAGTTGAAGGCTTGCCTCGAGATTACATTCAAGAAAGAAACTCTCGTGGATGGCGTCGAAAAGGAAACAAATCAAAAGTTCATTTAAGTCAAAGCTCTATCAATCTACAAAGAATTCTCAGACTCATATATGGACTGCTTGGACCAACCACACCAAAGAAGTGGAGGAAAGAAATTCACCGGACCATATTCATGAACAAGAAGAAATAGACACTCAAGAAGATGCCGATTTACTAAGAAGAATTCAAAATGAGAAAGAACTAAAAGATTATCAAGATCGATCGATAGAGGCACAGAGTTTCTAAAACGAAGTGGGATCGTAACTTATTGTGAATAAACGGAGTATTACACCAATTATTTGTGTGCCAGTAAACTCCACAACAAAATGGGTAGCAGAAAGAAGAAACAGAACTCTCAAAGAAGCAATGTAACAATGATTGCAAAAGCATGCTTACCAAAGAGATTTTGGGTCAAGCAAAGAAACACAAAGATGTTATACTCAAAACAGATCAATCATCAACAAACATCATGGAATGACTCCATATGAGATATTGGAATGGAAGAAACCTAACATTTCACATTTACACATGTTTGGATCTAAATGTTTTGTTTTGAACAGAACTGGCCATACACCTTGATGAAAAAGCCGATGAAGCAATCTTTATGGGATACTCGCATACCAAAGTAAGGCATTCAGAGTTCTCAACAAAAGAACATTAGTGATTGAAGAATCATTACATGTAGTATTTGATGAACCAAACACAAATGGTGAAAATCTACAAGATCAAGAAGAAAAAGCAACACAAAGGAAGTATATACAAATACAACCATACCAATTTACCATTCAATCATCACTTTGAAAATCAAAATGAGCAAATATGTCAACACAAATAAGAAGCACCGTAACTTTGCAGTAACCTAACTGTTGTGTATAGCACCAAACGAAGAACAACTTCAACCTCGACCTAATTTGGCTAAGAGATCATCCTCAAGAACAAGTCATTGGAAATATTCACACAGATTTGTAACTGTAAGACAACCTGAGCATATGCTAACATGTTTTCTATCACAAGTGAAACCTAAGACAATAGATGATGCAATCCAAGATGCAAATTGATTACAACTATGCAAAGAAGAACTAAATGAATTTGAAAGAAATGGAAACCGGGAACTTGTTGACAGACTGTACACATACCAACATCATTGGAACAAAGTGGGTATTCGTAAAACAAGATGGACGAGCAAGGAACAGCTTGTCGTAAACAAAGCAAGGCTAGTTGCAAAAGGCTACCTCAAGCGTAATGAATAGATTATGATGAAACATTTGCACCAAAGAGCAAGACTCGAGGCAATCCGACTCTTCTAGCTTTTGTCGCACACAAAGACTTCAAAGTCTATCAAATGAATGTCAAGAGTGCATATCGAACGGGCTTTGGAAGAAGAAGTATATGTGGAACAACCTCATGGTTTTCAACTCAAAGGAAAAGAAGACAAAGTATTCAAGCTTAAGAAAGCTCTTTATGGACTCAAACAGCACCTGTGAGCTTCTCAGTATGAAACACTATCACAATTTCCGATCAAGAATGGATTCAACAAGGAAACTATAGATAAAACCCTGCTCAAATTGTAAGAATGAACATTACATTGCTAGTATAAATCTATGTTGATGACATCATCTTTGGATCGAGGATGAAAGATCGTGTGGAGAAATTTGCAAACCTGGAGGAAGAGCAAATCTGGATGAGCAGGGATGAGAGAATTAAATTACTTTCTTGGTCTTCAAGTAAAGCAAAATGAATGGATGGTATCTTCATTAGTCCCGCTAACATACAAAAGACTTAATATATAAGTATGGTATGTATACAAGTGGCACAAACAGATACACCAACAACAAAAAGAGTCACTCTTGGAAAAGATGAAGTTGGAAAAGATGTTGATCGAAAATGTATAGAGGAATCATTGATCCCTTACTTCATCTAATCAGCAAGGCATCTGATATAGCATTTTGCAAGTAGGAGATGTGCAAGATTTCAAGCTCAACCAAAAGAATCACATCTTCTATAGAAATTTCCCAAAAGAATAATCAACACCAAGAACACCATCAATGTTGGAATTTTGCATCCAAAAGACTGAGGACTCAAGTTGATATCATATTCTAGCACTATGATTATGCCGGATGTAAGATAGATAGAAAACACTTTGGGAACATGCCGTATGCTAGGCACCGCACTAGTCTCTTGGTTCAAGAAAAAGCAAAACTCCATATCTACATCAATACCAAGGTAATATATAGAGAAAGAAAGTGCTTGTCAGGCACAAGTACTTTGGACTGCATAACAACTAAGTGGATTATAGAGGAAGAAAAGACTATCACAATCATGTGTGACAACACAAGTGCCATATCTATCACCGAAAAATCCAAAGGTTGCATTCAAGAACAAAGCACATTGATGTGAGACATCATTTTATCGTGAGATCATGTTGAAAAATGAGATGTCATCCTAAAATACATTCCCATCAAGATCAATTGGCCGATATTTTCACTAAACCACCTACCATGAAAGATTTAGCATGTTAAGAATCGAAAGTTGGTGAATGATTGAAATTGACTAAGTACCAAAGAGCAGCCTAACCCGAGTAATCAATGTTGATCAAGCACACTGCTTAAAACCATTGCCATTACGGGAGATGTAGCAAGTAAGGCAGATCTGCACTCAAGGTTAACTTCACCGACAGTTAGAATGGTATAATACAAAGCACCTCAAGAAAAGATTCACTTCACCGCTAATCGACCACAAGAAAGGCACTCCAATCCAAATAAAGATCGAGTCAAGGGTAAATTATAGTGTGAATAAAATCAACTTTATACACGGGAGAATAAAGTAAGCGCGAGGATTATACTATAAAAGATTACACACGTGGAGATCAATTAACAATCATGGAGGTAACCATATTATTTTTCAATTACAAACGCCGATTCCCGGATCTATCATTACATACCTCAATCCACTCCCCACTAAACTCCAATATCGGGAATCATATACACAAATCAGCCGCCATTATGTTATAAAATCCTTCCATATTCAAACCACGCTCACACCACCCAAATCATCCTATATAAACGATACTGTAAGTTTTTTCGTAAAACCTTACACCTCATTGCAAATTATAAACCTGATTTCTCACCGCAAATTCAAAGCTTTTCCAAAAACCTAAAAATTCTACTCAAATAATGGCGCTATCCTCCTCAAACACCCTGTTGTGCGTATGAAAATTCGATTGCATCGGATCATTCTTTCAAGAACACTACTTAAAACTATAAATGATGAGAAAGCAAACTTTGGTCTTGGATGCAAACGCCTAAGATTATCAACGCTTTCAAATCCTCCAATAACCTAAATCACATGAAAATCTAATCTCCTCTCCTCGGAAAATCCGCAAAATATGTTTCTCGCTCCTTGTAGAACAAGTGTGATGAACGGAGGAAGACAAGATTGTTGCATCTCGTTAACGGCACGTATGGTCATCACAAAGAAAGGTAATTCTGACTCACCTTAAACTTTCAAATAAGTGGTCAAGCAAAAGTGATATTGGTACCACAAGACTTGGATGATTTTCTCGACAACAATCGCCAAAATCGAAAATCTAGGATCTAAGAAGGTCAATTGCCTTAGATCTCGGCATTAAAGAAACCATTCAAGGAGTTTAGTGCCCTAATTGGAAAAAACATTGAAGGGAAGTTGGGGAGCAAATAATGCAATGACATAAGTTGTAATGCCTGGTCACTGGAATCCTCTACAACCGCTTCATGCTCAACTGGCAAAATACTTCTTTTGAGAATCAAGGAACAAATCCTAAGGAAGCAAATGGGCAAAAAGGGCATAAATAGTATGAAAGAAGAAGAAAGGCCACTTTGGGTGAAAAAGTCATACGGGATTCAATTACACTACTTGATGCAATGTTCCAAATTCTCGCTGTACAACTTCACAACTCCATGAATCCAAAGTCATGCTCACCTATGTTAAACATCGTAAGAAAGTGGTATAAGTGGGAAGAGAAAGTTAATTACAAAACACACTTCACTATCCAAAGAAATAAACAAAAGGTCCAACGTAACTGACAAGACGTGCATTTTGGAAAATTAATTAATGAAGTTAAGATGAACTGACAAGAGGAATTGATGTCGAGGTAGAACACCAAGACCAAGAAGAAGAAAATGAAAGTGGAGGGATGCACAACTCAAATGAAGAAGCTACAGGAAACACACCAGAGATGATGAAGAAACTCCGTAAGAATTCGCACAAAATGTCTCGCAAATGATATCGATGATCGAATTGCATTATCTTGAACGGAAGGAAGTGGGATTCCAAACCGCCTTCAAGACTTAGAACGCATGCTTAGTGACATAGAGGCTTGGTTCTTTAATTTTTTTTGGGATCACAACTCCTCGTTGGTGTACTTGATGAATCACCGCCTGTGACATGGTTGATGCGCTGAAGGCAAAGTTCAAGCTTCCTCCTCTCGACAAAGCAGAGTGATGAATCACCGGGGATGACGACACTTATCACCATGATGATGATGACGATGACGGGAATGATCCAAAAGATCCAATTGATGACAATGTTCTATTAAACACATTCCTACATCCACAAGCGGTCACCTAAGAAAACTCCAAAGCAGATAAAGCACCTTCGCTACCACACATATCTCGTTGATCTCCACAAAGACAAACTACGCTTTGTGTTGAACATCCTGCTCACCGCCGCCATCAGCAATAAGGAAATCCTCACTGATGAGCAAGGGGGAATAGCACTCGTAACTACACCAAAGATACTTCATCCACCCAAATACTTGAAAATTTGAAAGTCAACAAAGATGTTATTCTCAACATCAAGATAAAGACAAACAAAGAATGATCCCGAACCACCCGACATCCGGCAGCAAACTCTCCTACCGCCAATGCATCTCAAATGAGACTTTTGAAAAGCTCAAGTATCCGGCTTCGGGTCAAGAATCAGGAACAAAGAAGCCATGCAACTCGCATCCATGACTTCAAGATTCAATGATAAAAGTTACTCTATCGAGCAAAAGTTCCGGTGCCATTGCGTGAGTACATTGATGTGCCGCATCGTTGTTGTCCAACAACAAGGAAATCCGACCATACACGTAAAATCACCATCAATATTACCAACAACCTTGGTGTCTCGTGCATAAACACATTTCCCAAGAAATGATTCAATGGCATTGGCATTCGGCACCGTGATTTCGCAGCGGTCACCTAGAACCTGGATTTTATTTAATGAAAACAAACAAGTAATAATATTTATAATCCGATATACCTCAAGTGCAAGGATCGTAGTAAAGAGGTTGATACCGGGTCGATCTTACGGGGAACTAACGATTGGTGGTCCTAGTTTTTGTTTAACTAACTAACCTATGTCACGATTACTAAAACTAAACAGCAAATAAACTAAACAAGGAATAACTAAAACGGAAGATAACAATAAGGGAAACTGGACAGAAGATAAGATCTAAAGCCAGGGGAAATACGGGTTGCGAATAATTTAAACTAAATCTAAACCTAATATGCAATAAAGATTAACTAAGCTAAGCAATCCTAGTTCAAGGGATTTGATCAAGTTATAATGGACAAACGAGCAATTGATCCACCTATGCTATCAACATTCAATTCCAATTCAGATTATTTCGTGATTTCTAACCAAGTTGTGATTCATCTCATCTAAGTACGAACCCTAATTTCTTAGATAGTTCATCTATTAATCTCTATCTTTCGATCTAAGATTAACGCTTTTTCTAACCAAAGATGTGAACTTTAACGTCTCTAATCTAGAAATCTAACCTATTAACTCTCGTTATATAGATCAAATAACTATTCTTTTATCATGGTGATCTAACGTTTATATGATTCTCATCAAATAAAACAATCAACAAAGCAACGATCTTTCGATATTAAATTGCATAAATAATAAACATGACAAAAGAAACAACTTGTATTAAAAAATCACAAAATAATCAAGAACGGAACTGAATTGTTGAATCGGACGGCTTCACAACGCTCGTTTGAAAGGCTTTAGCCTCTAAGCATCCTCTTGAAACTTGGAATTGATGAATAGAAGTGCATAAAAACTATCTAAACTAGCCTAGAATTTGGAGTGCATAAATCAAGAAAAACAAAGTAAAAACGCAGCCTAAGCCGCCCCTAGGATTAGTGGTTTTGAGTAAATGTAATTGGTATCCTCGATGTGGAAAACGCAGCAGTATTTATAGATAACTAAGTCGGTTTCAAAGATGGAGGCGGGCTGGGACGCCCGTCCACTCTTTCCGAACGCTGCTCACTCGATTCGCCTTGCTTGCAGACGCCCGCCCACTCGGCGCCCAAACTCTTCAGATCAACTTTTTCCTCCTGGGCGACGCTGCTCACTATTCCGACGCCCGCCCATTCGGACGCCTTGATTCAAACTTCGGACGCCACCAGTAATCGACTTAATCTTGATTTCTTCATCTTTATCCTTTTCATCAATGAAATTCATCATTATCTCCTTTATCATCAATGAAATTCGACTCTTATCTCTTTTTGATCAACATTTGAGCATCAAACACGTACCTTTAACACATTAAAACATCGAAAAATGTAATATCATCCAAATAATCATAAAATCACAATTAAAACACCAAAATTAACCTATTTTGCGAATAACTCATTTAAAATATCATTTACTCAATAATTCCATTAAACACTCGTTTCTTATGCAAATTATACTTAATATGAGGAAATTATCATAAAATATAGCAATATAAATCGTATAAATTCACCCTTAACAACTCCCCACACTTAGCTTTTGCTCATCCCGAAGTTTAAACAAAACGAAAATTAGGGCTCAAAATGTAAACATACATCTCAGACCATATAGCATAGATCCAATAAATCAGAAGTTCACCCTTTGTGTGTGTGCAAAGCCATAGAAAACTTCCACTAAATCCAAACTTGAGAAACTCAAAGCAAAACTAGCTAATATCCCCTCGTAGACTAGCAATAAGTGACACTCATAAGATGTACCCTACAAACGTGACATATCCCGAAAAGGATGATCGAATATATCTAGGGCCTTTCTGAGATACTCAGAGGATAATCCCTACAAAGATATCCATCGGCTTCTCTTTGGGGATAAGATAGCCGATAACTTAGTCTTATATCCATTTCATAACAATTCACTAGTTGATTTAACTACTTTCACTTTTAAACACACATCAGAATGAGCTGTTGCCCTGTCATAGAAGAATAGGACATTCGAGATATACCCTACCTTACTCTAATCATAAGGCAGCTTCTTCTGACTGTCGTGAGCTTTTAGTCATCATAGTGGTATAGGACATACGTGGTATACCCTATCGCACTCAAATCATCGACTAGCTTCCGACACACACAATTAATACATTTTGAATTCAACTTTTCCATTTGACAATAAGTTACGTGTTACTTATCACATTCAAACCTTAGATATTCACAGTATAACATACTTCGGATCTAAATACAAACTATCATAAATCTCAAGATATATACGTAGCACTAAGCACATGACTTATAAGAAAATCAGGAATCACTCGTCCAAAAAGGGGTATAACTTTATAAATTAGCTCATCATTCACTATGGCTCGTGAAAAATAGATCTCAGGTGAAACAACTAACTTATCAAACATATGACATATAGCATCAATGACTATAAAAATAACGAACATTGAATTGAATTGCCTACTCGGGACAAAACAAAAACCAAAAATGTCGAATTTTTTTGAAAATTCTAGCTCATTTTAGCTCATTTGCATAGAAACATAACGGATTAATCAAATGTATAGGTACATATCAAATCATTCCCCTCCCCCACACTTAAAGATCAACATGTCCTTATGTTGTGCAGAATGAAAGAAAAGATAAAAGACTTAGCTGATTTCAATCGATACTCGAATCGATGGTCAGGCCGGAGCCTATGTAGTGACAATTCAAACTCGGAACCATACAATGTTGCTCGACAAAACCGCTTAAGATTACCTGCACTACTCGACAAACATGAAAAAATCTCGGGGAAAACGGGGAACTATACAAAGTGAAAGGATATACCAAAAATGAAGAAAATCAAAAGATGAAACATTCCATACATCCAAAAGTTTAAACAGAGCAGAAATGAAAGTACGGACGCCTTATGGCTTACTTGATTCAGTCGGAAAAATAAACAGTAGCAATATCAAAAGTACAACGAATCACGTGATAAAAAGTAGCAAGATTATACAAACATTGTAACTAGGACAAAGCAAAATCTAAAATGGAAAAATAAGATCAGGGCTGCCCCGGTGCCGCAGAATCACCTGCCGGAGGTACATCAGCCGTAGAAGTAGTCGATGAAGGTCCCGGCTGTAGAGTGGTAGCAGCGATAAAGCGATTGGTGGTGCCTCCTCCTCATCCTCAGAATCTTCCTTCTCAGCTCGAAGCACATCTTCAATCGCTCGCTCGATGTCATCATGGAAAACATAATCCTTCAGGCTAGGTGTGAAGATGTTCTCATCCCTCGGCTTCCGGTCCTCGCAGATACACTTCAAAATCGTCAAAATGTTGTTCTGTGTATCCCGAATATCACCCATCCATTCCCGTAAACTGTTGGCCATGCTCAACCGCATCCTGCCTGTGGGAGATAAAGTAGAAAGGGAGGATGATCGAGGCGGTGCTGACGAAGAACCAGGCTCACGTGGTGCCTCCATCTCAGAATGTCCCGAAGACTTACCCCTTTCTCTCTGTATAGGTCTCGGGGTCTTCGGTTTGTGATCCGCTCTATACTCAGGCACACCGGCATCAATACACAAACTGTGAATCAGGTGAGGGACAATCAAGCTCCGCGTATAAACCTTCTGGTTGATAGATATCTCGTCGTACAACGCTTGTCCCACATTTACATTTAATCCAAATGTCAAAGCATATAACATGCCTAGGTCACCGATGTGAAAATGTGTCAGATTGTTCTTTGGCAACAACCGACTCAGATGAACCTACTTTGGACTTTCCGGTCCTCCGTCCAGGTAGTGGTGACCAACTCCTTCCGGTCTCCTCCCGGTCTCAATGTCCACGCCACATCCGGGCATACCTTCAACCTCAACTCCTCCAAAGGATCTTGCCCCGCACTCGCCTATGAACGATCTCTTCTTTATAGTCCCGACCCAAAAGACGCCAAGTTATACCCGATTAATCACATCCGGCGAAAAAGGAACTTCCACCCTCGAACCACAACCACTCCCGCCTCCAAGTCGGTCTCCGAGCAATTAGCATAAAATTCCCGAACTAGGGAGTCGTTGGACTTGGGGTACTCGGGATAGTCATCAAAGCATCCCATTTCCGGTCCTTTAACAACTTGATTTAACCCGGATCTACCTTAGCCTCCATCGTAGTAGCCCTCTCAATCAACATAGTCCCAGAGAAATAATGTTTGGTATAAGCGTCGTGGGCTCTAGGATTCACAAATCTACGAGGCATAGGCATAGGGGCTACGGTCCTCACTTTCTTCCTAGGTTGTGCAGCCCTAGGCTCAGCCGGTTCCTCCTCCCGAGTAGCATCCACAGCTTCCTCAACCCTAGAAGACCCTCCACCTCGGTGAGCCCTAGGCATCCTTACCAATGGAATATCATCATCCGTCTCAGACCCCGAGGTAGGCTCATCCCTCAAAGTTGCCCTAGTTTGGGTGGCCCTAGGAGGTTTCTCTCTAATGCTAACACCTTGGTTTGGATCGATTAGGTTGGGATCAAACTCCTTACGCTTCTTTCTAGACTCCCTGGCCACATCCTTACCATGCCTCTTAACCACTGCCTTCTTATGGACCATGATTCAAGCCTAAACTAAACCAAAACAATCCCAAACAAAGCAAGGTACCCGTTTAACATCCAAATCAGGATTTCAAAATAACCAACCCACACACCACAACCATCCATTATCACCAAACAACCCATTCATCATCCATCATCATCACCACAGCAACAACACAGCAAGAAACAAGAACCAAAACAAGGAAAAAAAAACAAATAAGGTGCCACTCACATAAAGGAGTCGAGCCGAAGATCGAACTCCAAAAAACGTGAATTAACTATTGAAAAGTTGCTAGAAACTTACCAAATATGACGAAAGGTAAATGATGAAGGTGATTTGCAGCCCTAACAGTCCCAATTTGAGCCCAAAAAAAGTCGGACCAATGATGGGTCTGATTCGTCAAAATGATTGTTGATTGAGGAATAAGGCTTAGAAAAGTGAAAAGAGGGGATCAAAAGCGGCCTATAGCAACTGAAATCGCTCAATTTGGTGTAATATCGAAGGATTTAGGTCAAAAGGAGTGCAAAAGTCGGTTTTTTTCGAGTTTGAAATCTGAAAAAGTGAAGGTTCATGGCTGAGGGGGTATATATAGGCAGGGGCTGGCCGCTCGTCCAATTTTGTGGACGGGCGTTCAGTGATGAACATATGAACTGGACGGGCGTCCAGAGTATCAGACGCTCGTCCAAGCTTTCAAATTAAATACAGGATTGGAGGGAATATATCAGACGGGCGTCCAGGCATAGTGGACGCTCGTCCAATAATTGGCCATGGCGGACGGGCGTCCAGACCTCTGGACGGACGTCCAAGACAGAGACTATGCAAAAATTTCATACAATTTAAATTCAAATTTGCATTTTCTCATTAAACTTAAATAAAACTTCAAAAATACAAATGAAAAACGACGAATTACATAAAATCACTAGGAAATAGGTAAAAACAATAGAAAATAGTGGGTTGCCTCCCACCGAGCGCTTTTGTTTTACGTCGTTTGCTCGACGAAACAACCTAACAACGCTAGTCATCATAAATTTCTGCCCAATCTATCACCCGGATAAGACGACGGAGCATGTCAATCGCCGGAGGGAAGTCATACTCATCCTGCAAACCCCAGTCCTCACCAGCTACATCGACACCCCGAAAATGTTCAAACTTTGCGGCACTAGCGCTTAAATCTGTCGAAGATCGGATCATTCAGATTGTGTATGGACGCCCTAGAGCTGCTCGCAACTCCTCAAGAGTAAAGTCTCCACCTCCCGAACATCGGGAACAAAAAGAACATAGGTGACAGTCCCGATGCGGTACTAATATCAAAGTCTACGTGCAAAACTATAGTCCCTCCCGGTCCGTCATCTACAGTGATAAGTGGGATCCTCCTAAGGAAAGGTAACTCCTCTGGTAGAACTCCAAAATCCATATCTCGAAAGCACAACTAACTGACAGATATAAACAAAAGCAAAACTTAGCAAACTAAACTTAAATACTAAAACTACAAAAGCATAAAACAAAAACAACTAATATAACGATATCTAGGTTGCCCCCTAGTGGCGCTGTTGGTTAATGTCGTTAGCTCGACACTGTTAAAAGCTCAGCCTGGATTAGGCCATTTAACTTTTCTGCCAGCTACTACCTCGTCTAGACTTGGGTCAGTAGTTCGGCTGCAGAAACAACACTTAACACATGGGGTGAAATCTTTGATAGCTTTCCAAACACGTTTAAACTTCCCCATGGTTGACTTCTTCTTCTTCTGAGTCTTCTGATGACGTTTGGGTGGCGCCCTCTCAAACTCTTCCATGTCCCAACTACTGCTAGAACTTCTTCGGATCGACCACTACCGTCTATCCTCTCGAAAACACAGTCGGGTGAAAACTCGTCAAATTCTTCGACTTCTGTAGTACCACACCCGAGGATATCGAGGAAACGAACAATCAAAGGCTTGTCCTTGGGTTCACCAATGTAGTGCTTACACCTTTGACCATTTACTCAAAACGGTTGGTCACCATAACCTCGTAGTTCTAAAACACCTCCTTGAATAATTTGGAGAATCTCAAAGGGCCGGACCATCGTGAACCGTGAATTTCTCCAGAAACAGATGTAGCCTGGAATTATCTGAAGAACTTGTTCCCGACTTGAAATTCTCCTCTTAATTTTGGCGTCATGGAGGAGTTTCATCTTATCTTTCTTTGATCCTGGCGCCAGTAGGCTGAAGTCTCGAATTCGCCCAACTCATGCAATCTGACTGCAATCGATGCTTACCACAAGATTGGGAATCAAAGTTCAGAAACTTGGTAGCCCAATAAGCTCTATGCTCTAACTCGACTGGCAGATGACATGGCTTACCATAAACCATTTGATATGGAGATGTACCCATAGGAGTCTTATAGGCGGTTCTGTATGCCCATAGTACATCATCCAATTTCAAACTCCAGTCTTTCCTATGACTGTTGACCGTTTTTTCTAGGATTTTCTTAATGCTTTGGTTGCTTCTTTCAACCTGACCACTAGTCATCGGGTGATATAGTGTGCCAATTTTATGCCGGACACCATATTTCTCAAGAACTTTCTCCAGAGGTCGGTTGCAAAAATGTGTCCCTTCATCACTAATCAAGGCGCGTGGACACCCGAATCTCACGAAGATGTTTTTCTTTAAAAACTTCATGACCGTCTTATGATCATTGTGAGGAGTGGCTTGAGCCTCCACCCATTTCGACACGTAATCCACGCAGACTAAGATGTATTTGTTACCACAAGATGATGGGAATGGTCCCATAAAATCGATACCCCATACATCAAAGACTTCGCATTCTAGGATGGGTTTCAAAGGCATGTCAAAACGCCTTGTCAGAGTGCCGGTTCTTTGGCATCTATCACAAGCTTTACAGAAAGCTTCTGTGTCCTTAAAGATCGTGGGCCAATAGAAACCGGATTGGAAGATCTTTGCAACGGTTTTCCAAGGACCAAAATGACCTCCAGTGGGTCCGCTATGGCACTTCTCAATAATATCGCGCTGCTCAGATTCTGGAACACATCTTCTAAGAAGACCATCTTTATAGATCTTAAAAAGATAAGGTTCATCCCAAACGAAAGATTTCAAATCAGAGAAGAACTTTTTCTTCTCCTGATAGGACAATTCTGGATCGAGATATCGGGAATGAAGGTAATTGACAATGGAAGAATACCATGGAACATCTGGAGGACAACCGTCGATAAGCATGATATTCTCCAGAGGAAAGTAAAGATCTATATCGTCAGGGTCATCCTTTTCCTCATTCAACATTCGTGAGACATGATCCGCCACGACGTTTTCACTGCCCTTTTTGTCTTTAATTTGAACGTCAAACTCTTATAGGGTCGATATCAACGCAGAGAGGCACGGTTTGGCCTCTTTCTTAGTCATCGATATCGCAGAAAGCGGCGTGATCGGTCCACACAATCACTTGAGCTCCTAACAAGTAACTACGAAACTTGTCCATAGCAAAAGACTACGCCAATAATTCCTTTTCGTAGTAGTATAGTTAACTTGAGAAGGATTCAATGTGTGACTGGCGTAATAGATTGGCTGGAATTTCCCTTTGATTCTTTGTCCTAGAACAGCACCAACTGCATAGCTTGATGCGTCGCACATAAGCTCAAAAGGTAGGTTCCAGTCCGGCGATATAAGAATTGGAGCAGAGATTAAACGGTCCTTAAGCTCCTCAAACGCTTGCTTGCAATCCTCATCAAAATTGAACTCAACGTCTTCCTTAAGTAAAGTAGACAGGGGCTTGGCTATCTTGGAGAAGTCTTGAATGAATCTTCTGTAGAAACCGACATGGCCAAGAAAACCTCTCACTTCACGCACATTCTTAGGATAACTCATCTTCTCGATAGCTTCTACTTTCGCCCTGTCAACTTCTATACCTTTGGCGGAGATTTTGTGTCCAAGAACTATTCCCTCATCTACCATGAAATGGCATTTCTCCCAATTCAGAACTAAGTTCTTTTCCAAGCATCTGGATAAGACCTGGTCAAGGTTGTCAAGACAATCATCAAAAGACTGACCAAAGACCGAAAAATCGTCCATAAAGATTTCCATACACTTTTCTACTAGCCCGTCAAAGATAGCCAGCATACATCTTTGAAAAGTAGCTGGGGCATTGCAGAGACCAAATGGCATTCGCCTGTAGGCGAATGTACCATAAGGGCAGGTGAAAGTGGTCTTTTCTTGGTCAGCTGGATCAATGGGTATTTGAAAGTATCCTGAATATCCATCCAGGAAGCAGTAGAATGCGTGTCCCGCCAGACGCTCAAGCATCTGGTCAATGAATGGAAGGGGAAAGTGATCTTTCATGGTTATCTCATTGAGCTTACGATAATCGATGCAGACTTTGTAACCAGTGACAAGTCTCAACGCTATTTCCTCTCCCTTCTCATTCTTCTCAATCGTAATTCCACCTTTCTTGGGAACTACCTGAGTCGGAGAAACCCATTCACTATCAGCGATGGCATAAATGATTCCCATGTCCAGAAGTTTGATGATTTCTTTCTTAACCACCTCTTGCATATGAGGGTTGAGCCTCCTCTGGGCTGTCTAACACATTTCGTACCCTCATTTGTCTTGATCTTGTGCATACAGATGTCAGGAGATATCCCTCTGATATCTCCTACTTGCCATCCAAAGGCTTTCTCGTTTTTCCTCAAGACGTTGATTAATTTCATTTCCTCTAAACGAGACAGCTTGGCAGATATAATCAAAGGAAGCTTGTCACCTTCTTTTAGAAACACATACTTAAGATGTTTAGGCAACGGCTTCAACACCAAATCTGCAGGGGGGTCTTCTAAACTTGATTTGAGCTCTCCACCTTTCAACTCAACATCGCTGAGTTTACTTAGCGGTCCCACCGCCAAAGCTTCTCCTTTCAACAACTCATCCTTAAATTCAGCTTCTAACTGCTCTAGACTTACCACACCATGATTATTCAAATTATCAACCAGTCGCTCATACTCAGTTGCCACAGCCATGACTTGCTTTTCCATCAAATCATCGAAGTCATCAGACGTATCCTCAATGGAAAAACCGGTTGGAGGACCGAGGGGTATTTGAGTGGATCTGAGACATTATAGCTCACCTCTTGATCACCAACTCAGATCGTCACTCGCCCACCATCGCAGATCAATAAGGGCTCTAGTCAGAGATGTAAAAGGTCTTCCAAGAATCGGGGACATTTTCATCTTTTTCAATGTCTAAAACGCGTACAGTCAACGGGAAAGGTAAATCAGCCGATTTGAACTAGTACGTCTTTTAAGATTCCATTTGCTTTCTTAGAAGATCTATCGTAATTGCAAATTCATGGTAGTGGGTTCTAGAAGATCAATTAAACCCAGCTGTTTACACACAAACAATGGCATGAGGCTTATAGATGCACCCAGGTCACACAAAGAGTTAGGGAAGACCAGGCCTCCCATTAACACCGTAAGCACTAACTTTCCAGTGGTCACCTCTCTTGGTTGGTAGGTTTTCATAATTGATCATTGAACAATCCTCACCAATCAGCCTCTCCATGTCTGACAACTTCCTTTTTGAAGAAACAACATCCTTGATAAATTTTGTATACTTAGACATTTCAACCAAGACCTCGGATAATGGAAGATTTACCTGAGTATTTTTCAAGAGATTCAGCACCTTTTCATACTTCTTATCTTCACTCAAAGGGATGTTGCTCTTTCTCGGTGGAAATGGAAGCTTTTTCAGATCATTCTCCGAAAAGACTTTCTTCGAAGATGCACTGACAGCTTTGTCTTCCAGATCCTTCCACCGAACAGCTTTTTCAATCTTTTTATTAGTCAGGGGATCAGCCTCCTGACTTACACTTGATTCTTCACTCCTCAGAGGATCAGCCACCTGAGGACTTCCAATTTTTTTCACCTCTCGGGGATCACCACCGAGTATTCTCTTTCGGCCAAGGGGAGTGTAGGTGCTCAGCTTCTCCTCCTACCTTATCAATGGCAGGAGGGGCTAGTGGTTTCCCTGGTGGGAAGGACCACTAACTTGAGTACCGCTTCTTAGATTCATTGCACTGGCCCCCTCTCTACCATATGGGATTGATGGTACGAGGTCAGTACATTGGCCATTGTTCAAGTCGGTTTGAGCAACTTGACCGCCCTGGATTTTTCGGTGAAACCGGGCAATTTCTGGGGTCTTGAAGCTAATCGTCACCAGTTGCCCAATTTATCTCTCAAGATTTTTCATTGATCTATTTTGCTCCTCCCTAAAGGAGTCCCATTGAGCTTTGATATCACTTGAGGGGCCTTGAGAAGTTTGGGGGTTCTGAGAATAGGGCTGGCTGGGCCGACTTTGGACAGCATGATTTGAATTGGCGGGCCAATTCTGATTGAACCTTTGATTAGAATTCGAAAAATTGGAATTCTGGTTCTGAGGAAAACTAGGGTTTCTATTAAAGTTTTGATTCTGATTGAAATTAGAATTTGGATTGAAACTTGAAGATTGATTGAACCCTTGGTTTTGGAGATTATTCTCGGCGTAAAACCGATTGAACCTTTGATTGTTACGCCGTAGAATGCATTTACTTCAAAGATTACGCCCGTTCATACAGACGTAATCTAGATGTGTCTTTGATATATGTTAAATTTGTAACTAAAATTTATCACATTTTATACATATTATTGATTAATTTTATCTAAATATCTTAAAAGATAGTAAAATAACTTATAAATCTAATAATACAAATAAATAACTTTTGTTATCAGATTTACCTGTGGTTTTGTTGTTTTTGAATTATGCAGGTATTATGTGATACAAAGTAGAAGAATCAGAATCAAATTATATAAAAATCTGATCAAGTGGCAGATATTTGACAAATCCGGCGCAGGCCGGAGGAAGCCGGTTCACGCCGGATTATTCTTATGATTAACCCATGTTACTCCACATGCGTCTGACACAATGCACTCAAATTCGGTTAATCCGGCGCAAGCCGGATCAGTCTCGGCGCACGCCGGACCAGAAATCTCAGCCTATAAATACCCTCATTTATGAGAAGAAAAAAAACCTGTACCAATATATATATCTCTATCATTATATATATTTTCTTATCTACTCTCTGTAAATATTATTTTAGTAGGCATTCTGCCATAAAAGTAGTATTAGTATTGTTGTAATAGCTAGAATAATTATTGAAGATTGTTGATTTCATCACTGTTGTTACATTCAGAGGACAAAGCCCCTTCAACAATTGTAATCGGTAATATTCTATGGTTATTATATTTGTTTTTTTTGTACAATTTTATATAATAGTAATAATGTATGTAGGCTAATTATACAACTAGCCAAGACATGTAATTGAAATATGTTTCTCTTTTAGGGAAATGGATGATGACTATATTAAAATTTTGATTAAAAATTGAATATGATGAATCTCTTTCTACTTGAACTAATTACCAGTCTATATTGACGTAATTAACCAGTATGGACAGAAACATAACCTAATCATGAACTGACCACAGAAGTTAGGGTATGAGAAAAGGGTAGAAAGACTGGAAGGTAAAATTGGCCGTCTGACGAACGGAACCCTCTTTCTTATCTAGGGATAGAATATGTATACTCGAGAGATTATCATGTCAAATCATTAGGTTTAATTGCGGTTTTACCAAGGATGAGGCATAGAATGAATTCGTACACTCGTATGAGGGGAATTTGTTAGCTGAGGAGTATACCGTTTCACATATCCAATAACACTTTAAAACAAGAAGTTCGATCACATCCATTAACTAAAAGAGACCATAGTTCAATAACATTGTCTTGGTTAGTTCTTATTATATAACTATCTATTATATTGGTATCTATATCTATATAAATATCTACTTAATTCTTTTGCAATAGTATCATATTAAAAACTTTAATTGGTAAGGACTACGACTTAGATCAAGATAATACTAGCTAATTGGTGTTTAACCACATTTTGAATTACATTTTCATTTCCCTGAGGGATACGATCTTGATTCACCAGACTAGACTACAATTTTACCCGGTACACTGCCGGTAAGATTGGACACCCAGTTTTAGCCGATCAAGTTTTTGGCGCCGTTGCCGGGGAAACGACGTTAATTTATTATGTCTATGGTTACTACTTGCATTAGCTCAAAACTCTTGAGAATAAGTCAACACTTTTCTTAATCTCAATTCTACTTTTGTTTCTTTGGTACTTACCTCATTGGTAAGTAGCCACGTTTACTGTTTTCGTGTTGTTCTCCATTTTTTGTAGTTGATGACCCGAAGTGGTAAGGGCCCACTTACTCCTTATAAGACCGATATAAATACTTACGAAAGGCAGTTAAGAGGAGAAAATAGACGTGGCCAAACCAGCCAAGGACATCTTGGAGGCATATCTCCCCAGGAATCATCAACTCGAGGTACGGGAATGGCCGAGGCCAGTGAAGAAACACCACCTGAACAAGGACTTGCTCATGCCCAAGGACATGGACAAAACCTCAATAATCTTAATCCACCGTTACAAAATCCTCCACCACCACCACATCTGAACAACCAGAATCCCAATAATTGGAATAACCAGAACCAAAATCAGAATAATCATCATAATAATAACCCACCAAACCCAAGGCCAATTTGTGATCAGACCTTGAGAAGAAATGAAACTAACAATCCAATTCGTTTACCTAATAATGGAGCAAATAACTTTGAAATAAAATCTCATCTTTTTTGTTTGATTGACACAAGAGCTCAATTTCTTGGTGAAGATGACGAAGATCCGCATCATCACCTATATCTTTTTGAAGAATTGTGTAACACTGCCAAAAGCCAAGGTGTTCATCGTGAATTGACAAGGATGTCGATGTTTCCTTTTTCTTTAAAAGGAAGGGCAAGAGACTGGTTTATGTCACTCCCACATCATTCGTTGACATGTTGGCAGGACATTCAAACTGAGTTTCTAAAACAATATTTCACTCCAGGTAGGAATTTGGAATTGAAGGTCGAAATTGCTAATTTTAGACAAGGATCTGAGGAAACACTTGGAAATGCGTGGGAAAGATTTAAAAGTTGTTAAGGAGCTTGTCCCATCATGGTTACTCTCTTGACATGCAAATTCAACCTTTTCTGTCGCAAATTAAGAAAGGACTCTCGTGCTGATGTTGATCATGCATGTGGAGGCTCTTTAATGATGAGTGAAGCACAAGTTGTTTATGAAACTATTGAAAAAATTTCTAAGAATAACCGAATGTGGGAAACCGGTTCTAGTACGAGAAAAGTAGCATTTGTAGGTGAATCTACATCAAACTCAGAAGTTTTAGCACATCTGGAAAATCTTAGTAGAAAGTTTGATGGCTTACAAGGAAACAAGAATTCCGGCTCAGAAGGAAAGTTATCAAATGAATATTCGAATGATGGTATGAGAAATAATGACAATAGAATAGAAGAATCAAGAAGAATATTCTAGGAAGAAGTAAGTTTTCAGAATAAAGATAGGAATTTGAATAATGCTTATTCAAACTCATTAAATGCCATTAAAAGAGACCATCCTAGCTTTCGTTGGTCTGAAAACCCAAGTAAGCAAGGACAACCACCCTATCCAACTCAATACAAAACCTCGTACAATACTAATAGTCAAAACCAAAGTTACCAGGGAAATTCTCCGAATCAAAACCATCAATCACCACCCAGATTATACCCACAACACACCACGCAAAGTATACCAGTTACTCAAAGTTCAACTCAGCCCGTAGAAGGAGTTGATAAGTGGGAAAAATTAATGGAAAATATGATGGGTGTGATGTCTACCCAAGCTCAGAATATGGAAACCATGATGACTTCTATAAGAACTGTCACTAAGGATATGAGTACTTTGAAAACATCCATGAGTGGGCATGACACGAGAATGAGAACTATAGAGGCATCAGTACGTAATATGGAAGATCACTTGAGTAGAGAAGGAGAACGAAAAAACAGTAGACCTCCGGGAGGATTACCTAGTAATACTGAAAGAAACCCGAGAGAGGAGAATGCTGTTATTACCCGAAGTAGAAAGATATGTGGAAGTAACGGAGTAGAAAACTCAGGAAACAATGAAGTAGAAGATGATTTGGATGATAAATTCGAGAAGGACTTAGAAAGCAAGAACGAACCAGAATTCAGTAAAGAAGAAGAAGAAATCATTGATGATTTCTTAAGTCGTGATAATCATGTTGAAACCGAAATAGAAGAAGAAGAATGGATCAAAGTCCCGAGAATACTGAAAAATCCAAGGGCTAGCGATCTACGGACCTTATTCAATGAACATGTTAGGAAGGATGAAGTTACTGATAGTACAGTCCAAGTAGGGAGTAGCAATACCCCAACAGGACAAGTAAAGAAGAATTTTGGACAAGTTTCAAAGAAAATAATGCAGGATCATGACACATGGCGACCACCAAATGCTCAAACATTTAAGGAAGCATCACTATCTAAGGAAAAAGGTAAGGAAGGCATGACACCAACCCATAAAATTATTGACCTTGAATCTTTACCTTACCCACCCAGAGATCAAATTAAAAAGTTGAAAACGGATAAAAAGTATGCACGTTTCCTTGATACATTTCATCACCTGAATGTCAATATTCCTGTCATTGAAGCACTAATCAATATGCCTACTTATGGCAAGTTTCTTAAAGATATTCTCTCAAACAAAAAACGTTTAGAAGAATATGAGAACATCTGCCTTAATGAGGAATGTTCCGCAGTACTACAACACAAGCTTCCTCCTAAACTAAAAGACCCAGGTAGTTTTACCATCCCATGTGAGATTGGGGGTTTTTTTGTTTAAAAAGGTACTCTGTGATCTCGGAGCTAGCATTAATCTTATGTCCTATGAGGATTATAGGAAACTTGGAATAGGAAAACTTAAAAACACCGAGATGACTCTCCAGATGGCAGATAGATCTATTAAACGTCCTAAAGGAGACATCGAAGATGTATTGGTTAAGATAGATAAGTTTTACTTTCCAGTTGACTTTGTAGTCATGGAGATGGAAGAAGGATTTTCAGCACCTCTTATTCTAGGTCGACCATTTCTAGCTACAGGAAGAACTCTTATCGATGTCCAAAAAGGTGAATTAATTTTAAGAGTCAATGAAGATGAAGTCACCTTTAATATCTTTAAGGCTATGAAACATCCTTACAAATCACTAGAATCATGTTCATTCATAGAAAGCATATCTTCTATATATATGAACTATGCTGAATCACAAACTTTTGAAGATAAGCTCAAAGAATGCTTATCTTTAGCTATCTATGAAGGAGACAGCCAAGAAATGAAAGAAATCATTTTTTATCTCGACACCGGAAGTTCTTTCGAGAAACGTCCATGGCATCGTTATTTGGACTTATAACTGGATGGCCCAGTATTGAAACCTTCGATAGAAGAACCACCAAGGAATCTGGAATTAAAACCTCTCCCTTCGAATCTCAAATATGCCTTTCTTGAAACTGATAATTTGCTCCCTGTTAATGAGCATAACGGCCCTATTGGTCCGATGGAGAGTTTATTGTTTCATCATCATTAACCAAGTCACAGGAAGATCAGTTGTTAAGAATGTTAAGACAACATAAGAAAGTGTTTGGATGGACAGTGGCAGATATTCAATGAATAAGTCCTGAGATTTGTGTACACAAGATCATCTTGAATGAAGGAGCCAAACCGTGTATCCAACCACAACGCCGTCTCAACCCGAATATGCAACAAGTAATCAAGAAAGAGGTTATTAAGTTACTAGAGATGGGGATAATATTTCCCATATCCGACAGTGAATGGGTAAGTCCCACCCAAGTAGTACCTAAAAAGGGCGGATTCACGATAAAAGAAAATGATAAACATGAATGGATTCCAACAAGGGAAGTCACAGGATATCGAATGTGCATCGACTTCCGCAAACTGAATGAGCATACTAAGAAAGACCATCATCCACTTCCGTTCATCGTACAGATGTTATAACGGTTAAGTGGACATAAATTTTATTGTTTCTTGGATGGTTATTCAGGTTATTTACAGATTTTTATTGCAGCAGGAGATAGAGAGAAAACGACTTTCACTTGTCCATATAGAACTTTTGCTTATAAAAGAATGCCGTTCGGATTATGTAACGCACCAGCTACGTTTCAGAGATGCATGATGGCAATATTTTCAGATATGGTAGAAAATTTTTTGGAAATCTTTATGGATGACTTCAGCGTTTTTGGAGATTCTTTTGGAGAATGTCTCCTACACTTAGAACGTGTGCTTAAACGCTGTGAAGACACAAATCTAGTTTTAAATTGGGAAAAATGTCATCTAATGGTATCGGATGGTATTGTCTTAGGTCATCGAATTTCTGAAAAAGGTGTTGAGGTAGATAAAGCCAAAGTTGAAGTAATTAAAAAGTTACCTCCACCAGTAAATCTGAAAACTCTGAGAGGATTTCTTGGACGTGCGGGTTTCTATAGAAGATTTATTGCATATTTTTCACGCATAGCAAAACCTCTCAGTCATTTGCTTGAAAAAGAAGTACCATTTAAGTTTGATGACAAATGTATGGAAGCATTTGAAGCTTTGAAGGCACGATTGGTAACTGCACCAGTACTAGTAGCACCAGACTGGAACTTACCGTTTGAACTTATGTGCGATGCAAGTGATCTAGCAGTCGGAGCTGTTCTAGGTCAACGCCATGACAAAGTACTAAAGGCAATCTACTATGCATCCCATACTTTAAACACAGCCCAACTTAACTACGCCACCACAGAAAAGGAACTGCTAGCTGTAATCTTTGCTTTAGACAAATTTCGATCGTATCACATTGGTTCTAAAGTAATTGTTTATACTGATCATTCAGCATTAAAATACTTGTTAAAAAAGAAAGATGCGAAGCCTCGTCTTCTTAGATGGATTCTGTTACTTCAAGAATTTGACATTGAAATAAAAGATAAAAAGGGCAGTGAGAACTTAGTGGCAGACCATTTGAGTAGTATGGAGTTTGAAGAAGGAAAATGAGGAAGACAGGAGATCAAAGATTCATTTCCAGATGAACAACTCCTGATGGTTGATGCTCCTCCAAGAATGCAGCTTGTTAAAGCTGGTAATATATCCAAGGAGAGCTCGCCATGGTTCGGTAATATTGTTAATTACTTTACCTGTGAATATATTCCATCTCATTGGACATGGCAACAGAAAAAGAAGTTCTTTTATGATCTAAAATTTTACTATTAGGAAAAACCGGATCTTTTTCGGAAGTGTTCGGATGGTATAATTAGGAAATGTGTACCCCAATGATGAGATTTTAAGTATACTATCCTTTTGCCATGATCGTGAGGCTGGAGGCCACCATGGAGGGTGGAAAACCGCTTACAAAGTCTTGAAATGTGGGTTTTACTGGCCTACTCTATATAAAGATGCACACCACTATGCACGGTTTTGTGAATCATGCCAAAGATGGGGAAATATTTCAAAAACACCGAGATGCCTCCAACCTATTTTGGAATGTGAGTTGTTTGATGTCCGGGGTATTGATTTTATGGGACCTTTTCCTCCATCATTTGGCAAGAAATTCATCTTAGTGATGGTCGATTATGTATCCAAATGGGTAGAGGCTGAAGCTCTTCCCACTAATGATTCTAGAGTAGTGTTAAAATTCCTTAAAAAAAATTATATTCACGAGATTTGGAACTCCTAGGGCTATCATTAGTGACCAAGGATCACATTTTTGCAACCGTCCATTTACAAAATTAATTGAGAAATATGGTGTAAAACATAAACTTGGTACACCATATCATCCACAAACTAGTGGACAAGTAGAAGTATCTAATAGAGAAATAAAAAGAATCGGGGAAAAAACTATAGAGTCAAATCGTAAAAATTTGGACAGTAAAGACTAGATGATGCATTATGGGCATATAAATGACCTTTAAAACACCAATTGGTTGTTCTCCCTATAAATTAGTTTTTGGTAAATCTTGTCATCTCCCTGTTGAATTAGAACACCGAGCCTTTTGGGCTATTAAATTTCTAAATATTAATCCGAAGGCTGTTGGTGATTATAGATTACTTCAGTTAACAGAACTGGATGAGTTTCGTCTCGATGCTTATGAAAACGCTCGAATCTACTAGGAACGCACGAAATCTTTCCGTGATAAGAGGATCTATCGTCGTGAGTTTCATGTAGGTGAGTACTCTTATATAATTCACGTTTGAAGTGGTTTCCAGGTAAGCTTAAATCTAGATGGACAGGTCCATATGAGGTAACAAAAATCTACAAGTCAGGAGCTGTAGAATTAACTGATGGATACACGACTTTTATAGCCAATGGCCACAGAGTGAAGTTATTTGTAAAAGAAGAAGGAATACCGCTAGCAAGAGAGGTTATGTACCTTAGCAATCCTCCAACAGATTAAAAAGAAACGTTTTGCTATCAGCCACAAACTGAGCTGATTACAGGTACACTCTTTCTTATTTACCTTTTAAAATACATTTTAGGTAGTTTAGTCTTTTACCGGATAGACATTAAAGAACTGGAATGCCTTTTATAGATAGAATAGAAGTTTTTATTCTACTTTTAAAATTAGGTTTAGATAAAGATGTTGCCTTTAGAATAGAAACCTTGGTTTTTAATTTAAATAAAGGACTGATAAGAAAAATCAGGGAAAGAGATCTTTGTAATGGAAAATAGAGAAGTGCTATAAAGAGAAGGGCAAGATTCCTACTAAGGTGTAGAATCTGTGGAAAGAGTGAGCACAATGGAAAATGTTCGGAAAGCACAACCAGATCTCAGGATGAGTGTTTGAATGTCATAAAAAAGGGAACGATTAGGTGGTTATCCGAAAATCCCGATGGAGATCAAAGAGAAAATTCAAATGCTTCATTTTTGGGAGAAAGGTTGAGATAACGTTATGAGAGAACTCTTGAGGAGTTAAGAATATGAAATTTCGATTCAGCGTAATTTTCGAAAGTCTTGAATTTTTCTTTATTTATAAATATTTTAAAAGAATTTTATAAACGATATACTTAAAAAAAATATAAAAAAACGGATTTTAATAGTCCGGCGTAGACCAGACTTGACCGGCCCACGCCGGACTTAAATACACATAACCCTACGGGCTGTCTTTTTCTTTCTTCTTCTTCTCCCCAAAATTTTTTTACAGCGCCGCCCCCTCCCATTTTCCCCCACCTCTTCACACCATAACTTACCTCTTTTCTTCTCTAATTTCTTTAATTTCAAATACCCCTTCTACCACAAACACAACAATTTCATACATTACACTTAAAAGTTTAGTAATTTTTGACATAAGTTCACCTCTACTACAAACTCCGGCGAATTGATATTTTTCCGGCCACCTAGCTATATTTTCTGAATCCCTCACACATTCAGGTAATCATCCAATATAAATATTTATTCTTTTGATATTATTTTTTTCATTTGGTTTTTATTAATGTTAATTTGTTGTTATATTATTTTCATTTTTGTTGTTGTTGATACCGTATTCGTAGATGGCTGAGTCATCCTCTCGTAAAAAGGGTACTAAGAAAAGAAAATCTGACCTACCACCTGTAGTACCTGTGCATGAGCCTAGGCCTCTAACACCGGAAGAAGAGGCTATATCCTTCAAGAACACTGCTGGCCCTGCTGCCGTAGCCGCTTTTGATAGATATTTTTCAAAATGTTCAGTATTGCTAGAACATGGCATAGATTTTACTGCCTTAGGACCTGAATTGAAGGAAATTTTTGAGAGTAGGGGTGGATGGAAATTGCCCATGAGCGTGTTGACCCTGTTAATGCCACGATGGTTGCTGAATTTTATTCTGTTATTTCTGCTTATGAGCCTGTAGATGATGGCCCTTTGACGTCTGTTTCTCTTAGAAATGCTACCGTTCCTTTTACACAGTCAGTCATTAATGCCTTTTATGCCATTCCTGAGGTTCCTGAGAAAGAAGATTTTTATTCTGTTTGGGGTTTGATTCAACCTAGTGTTTTGCAATCAAAGGCTTATGAAGCTCAACACGCCTTTGATCCAGCTGCGACTTGGATTGATAATAGGTTTCCGTACGGGGGTTGTATTAAGGATGTTAGAGCCATTAAGCAATTTCTGGGCTATAATGTCAGTCCATCCACGCATGTTAGTGCTTATGGCAGAGATGATGTAGTTACTGCTTGGGCAATAGTTAATGACATTCCAGTCAATCTAGGAAAATTGATCTTTACTAAGGTTTGGGATTTTTCTCATGCTCGTATTCCACAAGGAAACATGCCATTTCCAAATCTTATTTCTGCGTTGTGCCTGATGGCGAGAGTCCCGATCCTACCAAATTGACGTAATCGTCTCTGCTGATACCCCCAGTCATAGGTCCTAGACTTGCTCCGCGTCCTGCTGGTAAACTTGATTATAATGATCCTAATCGTCAGCAGCAAGCCCCACGTACTCGAATCCCACCCCTATTCGGTTCCTCTTCTAGACAGCCTGTGCAGAGTCAGGGTAGGACTGACCAATCTGACGCCATTCTCAGTGCAATTAATCGAGGTTAGGCTAATATGGTGTTAGGATTCGAACGAGTCAGGCAGTGGGCAGATGATATTAGAGTTGGAGTTCGAGGACAGCGAGCTTTTATGAGAGGTCTAGACCCCGCTTATGAGCAAATGTCTGACGATCTGCCTCAGTGCCAGGCATACCCTTATACCTTACCTGATTGGGTTCAGCCGATTCCCTCGCCTCCTACCTCTCACCCTTACACTCAGACAACTTCGGGCCAATATAGTATGTCAGGTGGTATGTTTCGTGTATCACAAATGGCCGCTTCAGATTTGCAGACACGCTGGTCTCATTTGTCACTACTGTGTTTTGGATCGCTTGGTTTCGAGAGTTCGGTTACTATGTCCACCATGCGCTCGCAAGATCCATTCTATACCACGACTTCAGCCCCCTACTTTGGAGCAGTATCGACTCAGTCCATGCCACATCCACCTCACGACTTGAATTTTGAAGACTTTGAATGAACTGATTAAACTTTTATCATTTGAAAACATTTGTACTATTATAACTATTTCTTTTTTTGTGTTAATTCGGTACTCGTATTTTACGTTGACGTTGTGTTGCTGCACTCAGTGGTTAGTGCACTTTTTAGTAATTTCCCCAGTTCGTAATAATTTATTTGGTTATAATTTTATAACATGTTGATTGTATAAGTGATGTATTTTATTAAAAATTTTGGCCATGGATACACAATTTAGACTCTGTCCGTGAATAGTGAAGACCGGCGTATGCCGGGTACCTTCCAGTCCACGCCGGGTTATCACCGACCTGACAGCTAGGATATAGGGTATTTATTTCGACAGAAATTAAATAGATTCCGGCGTAGGCCGGAACACTCCGGTTTACGCCGAAAAATCTATTTATGGCACTGAAATGAATTTTTCCTCTTCTGCTCAAAATGTTCCCTATAAATACCACACCATACATTCCTAAATTAATATACCTTAGCTCTTTCTCCTACTAAGAACGGTACAAAATGTCCAGTCATTCTTCTCCGTCGGTTAACAGTTACTCTCCTCCGTTGTACCCAAATGATGAAACCCCGGATTTTCAACCTTTGTTTTTCAATCCTAATGATTATCCGCACCAAACAGCTCAAGACCGTTATCTATCTAACTTCATTCAGTCCCCTATTTTTCTTGAGAAGGGTCTTAACTTTCGAAAAATGAACCAGTGGGGATTTTTGCGTATCGAAGGAGGTGGATGGGACCGTTTCGTCCGTACACCAAGAGGCAAGGTCAATGTCACTCTAGTTCGAGAATTTTATGCAGCTCTGTCAGAATCTATTTCTGTAGAATCTACACGTTTTGTGCGTATCCGTGGTTGTATTGTACCATTCACTCCTTTTATTATCAATCAAGCTTCTCAAATACCCCCTGTCCAAACTACCCCAAATAGTCATTATGAATCACAGTGGAATTTGGACACAGTTAACGGTGTTATTGATAAGTGTGCCGAAGCTTTCCAAATTCTCTTTCCAAATTACAACCGTGATCATGTTGTGTCCACTTCAGCTCTGCTTCCTCATCTTCGAACCTGGAAACATTTTATAAATTCACGAGTTTTTCCAACTATGGATTTTTCGAGGTTTCTAATGATGAGATGTTGTCGCTTATGCTATTACGATTGGAGCTATTATTGACTGGGAGTCCGATCCACAAGACTGACCATCGACTTTGCACTCGGTAGAGCGAAATTTCCGTCAACCGATGCCATTTGCGTCTTTGGTCTCTCGAATTTGTGTCCGTTTTTTGCTGGAGTTCCAGAAACTGCATCGGATGAGATTTTTCCTTCTCGTCAACCCCTTCTAGGTTTACTCCCAGTGGATGTACCATGTGGTTCATCTACAGCAGAAGATTAGAGGAGTAATTTCATCTGTATGAATGTCAGGAGTTTAAATGGTTTGTTTAATTGCTGGAATAAGATATTTTAACTTTTAAGTTTCGTTTAAATTGTTTAAGATTGAGTCGTAAGTTTGTTTAACTATGTCTTTATATATTGTGTAATATTAATGTTTACTAGCCTAAAAATGTTATGTTTTTATGTACTCTTTCCTTTCTAAACAAATAATCATAAAAAACTCGTATCACCTTAATTAAAAATTCCTTTTATTTTCTACCCAACTTTTTCACTCATTTATCATCGGGACAATGACAGTTCGCTAGTGGGGAGTAGAGTTAGGTTAGTAAATAAAATGAAGTTAATATATCAAATACTTATACACTTAGTTTAATTATCCTTAAGGAAATAAATGAAATAATATATAATTATTATAATAAAAATGATATATTTTGATAGAATAAATCTTTAATTAAGTAAAGTAAGCTTGATATATTATTTCTATATTATTTATATCTATTTTAGATTTTAAAAAGAATTTAAGTATGTATATCTAGATAAATATTATGAAATATTTTTTTTATGAAATGAGAAAAAGAATTACTTATAATTATAATAAAATTTTAGAATAATTTTCTTTTCAAGACAAGTATGAAATTGGAATCAGACTAGGAATGATGAGATTTTTGGCATTACTTTGACTAACTAGAGCCAAATAGCCTACCCGAACATAATCTCCAATTATTTTTTCCCCACCTCAGCCTTGTAGAGTGATCAAGACCTCACTCAAAATTAGCCATTATGATTAACTTGATATAACCGACCCTTAACTTAAAATGGACTACATTTCCTTGAAATCCCGCAAGTTTAGTATGTGCTTATGGATAGCGGTGACGACATCGAAATTCAATAGTGGTATATGCTGAGATTGGAATAAATATTATTCGGAAGGCAATCTTTTATCAAATATTGTTACTCTCTAGAAAAAGAAAAAGTTGGAATAGTTAGGTGCTGATGTATTCGTTCTCACCTCATGATGCTTGAAAGATAGTCGATTCTGGCAATGAGTTTGGATATGAAAAAGAAAAAAAAAATGAAAACAGTGTCAGGATGTTACTGATCAAGGTATTTTTGATCAAAAGTTGAAGGTGTAAGTACGTACGACTTGCTTCTGTCTCTTTTGATTTTCCTTTGTTATCCTGTCGATTAGCCAAACACCCTGGGCCTGAACGTTATAAGCCATTTTGCCAACTACTTGATTTAGTCCTTGATTCCGAAATTTCATATAGTGGCAATTAAAAATTTATTCTAAGTATTTTACTTTATTTATTAAGTAATTCATGTAGAATTTCATTTAGATAATATTTTATAACTAATTTATTAAGTTATACACACTTTTTGTCTTCTTAAATAATCTTAGATAGAACACTAACTTAGAAATTTAGTCTAGATAAACTATATTGTTTTCATTATGAATTTTTATTTATTATCAACGCTTATTTTGCTCAGGGACGATCAAAAGCTAAGTGGGGAGTAGTTGATATATGTTAAATTTATAACTAAAATTTATCACATTTTATACATATTATTGATTAATTTTATAATATCTTAAAAGATAGTAAAATAACTTATAAATCTAATAATACAAATAAATAACTTTTGTTATCAGATTTACCTGTGGTTTTGTTGTTTTTGAATTATGCAGGTATTATGTGATACAAAGTAGAAGAATCGGAATCAAATTATATAAAAATCTGATCAAGTGGCAGATATTTGATAAATCCGGCGCAGGCCGGAGGAAGCCGGTTCACGCCGGATTATTCTTATGATTAACCCATGTTACTCCACATGCGTCTGACACAATGCACTCAAATTCGGTTAATCAGGGCCGCGACGCTGATCGTCTCGGCGCACGCCGGACCAGAAATCTCAGCCTATAAATACCCTCATTTATGAGAAGAAAAAAAACCTGTACCAATATCTCTATCATTATATATATATTCTTATCTACTCTCTGTAAATATTATTTTAGTAGGCATTCTGCCATAAAAGTAGTATTAGTATTGTTGTAATAGCTAGAATAATTATTGAAGATTGTTGATTTCATCACTGTTGTTACATTCAGAGGACAAAGCCCTTCAACAATTGTAATCGGTAATATTCTATGGTTATTATATTTGTTTTTTTTGTACAATTTTATATAATAGTAATAATGTATGTAGGCTAATTATACAACTAGCCAAGACATGTAATTGAAATATGTTTCTCTTTTAGGGAAATGGATGATGACTATATTAAAATTTTGATTAAAAATTGAATATGATGAATCTCTTTCTACTTGAACTAATTGCCAGTCTATATTGACGTAATTAACCAGTATGGACAGAAACATAACCTAATCATGAACTGACTAGAGAAGTTAGGGTATGAGAAAATGGTAGAAAGACTGGAAGGTAAAATTGGCCGTCTGACGAACGGAACCCTCTTTCTTATCTAGGGATAGAATATGTATACTCGAGAGATTATCATGTCAAATCATTAGGTTTAATTGTGGTTTTACCAAGGAGGAGGCATAGAATGAATTCGTACACTCATATGAGGGGAATTTGTTAGCTGAGGAGTATACCGTTTCACATATCCAATAACACTTTAAAACAAGAAGTTCGATCACATCCATTAACTAAAAGAGACCATAGTTCAATAACATTGTCTTGGTTAGTTCTTATTATATAACTATCTATTATATTGGTATCTATATCTATATAAATATCTACTTAATTACTGCAATAGTATCATATTAAAAACTTTAATTGGTAAGGACTACGACTTAGATCAAGATAATACTAGCTAATTGGTGTTTAACCACATTTTGAATTACATTTTCATTTCCCTGAGGGATACGATCTTGATTCACCAGACTAGACTACAATTTGACCCGGTACACTGCCGGTAAGATTGGACACCCAGTTTTAGCCGATCATGTGCCCCACCTCGTCACAATTCTGACATGTGACTTGATTATACTGTCCATGATCATGAACAGCATTCACTTGATAAAGTGCAGGGGGATTGAATTGACACTGGCCAATCATGTGGGTGGCCGACGACAACAACTCTCAATCTGTAACACGAGGATTACGTGGAAAGGAAGGAGTTTGATTCATCTGATTCGTTTGATTTGAAACTTGAGAAGTTGCCATCTGCTTCTGCAGCATGGCGATCAAACTTTTCATGTTTACTTCCTCAACCTTAGGAGGAGGAGGTGCTTGAATGCCTTGATAAGAGGGGGCATAGTTGTATTTGGCAATCTCCTCGAACAGTGCCCACCCCTCATCAGGCGTTTTCTTTAAAAACGCCCCACCAGATGAACTATTGACCATGCCTTTTGTAAGCTCGGTCATCCACTAAAGAAAGTGTTGACTTGCCTTTGCAGTGGGGAGACTTTCTAAGCAGAGACTTGAATCTTTTCCAACAATCGAAAAAGGATTCATTCTCTTTCTGATAGAAAGTGAATATGTCGTTTAAACAATGGGCTGTCTTTGAAGGTGGGAAATATTGACTTAAGAACTCTTTTTCAAGTTCAGCCCAGGTGGTAATAGATTCAGCGGGGAGAGAGGTATACCACTCTTTAGCTTCTCCCTTTAGAGAAAATGGGAACAGTTTCAGTTTAATAGCATCCTCACTTACTCCTTGGATGCGTGTAGTACCGCATATCTCTAAGAACGTATGTAAGTGAGTATGGGGATTCTCTGACTGATAACCATGGAAAATAGATGCATGCTGCATCATCTGAATAAGTCCCGGCTTTAGCTCGAAGGTCTGTGATGTTATGGCTGGGATAACAATAGCCGGGTTGACTTTGACTTCGCCTGGCATGGCGTAGTCTGCCAACGTACGTCTATCCTCAGCAGCCATGATTATGAAGTCTTCGAATTCTTCGGCTAAATGATCCTCTAGATCTTGATCGGCTTCTTCAGAAAGAGCCGCAGAACGGATTTTCCGCCTGTTTGGCCGGACTATGGTCCGCTCTAAGTCAGGGGTATACAGTAATGGTCCCTTCTGACTTCGAGTTTGCATAAACCGAACCAAAATCAGGTGGTTGAAACCTAAAGACAAAGAATTCAAAAAAAACTAAACTAAAAATTAAAGCCTAAGAAAAGAAAAAGAAATAAAATTTGTTAAGATAGGGGAATAGACGGACGTCCAGAAACCTGGACGGGCGTCTGGCTGGAATTTGAACTAGACGGGCGTCTGGCAGACCAAACGCTCGTCCGATAAGTTGAAGAACTGGACGGACGTCCAAATTGGATGGACGCTCGTCCGACAAGTTAAAAACGGTTCAGAGTCAAGAAATTTAGAGCAGACGGGCGTCCACTGGTCTAGATGCCCGTTTGGAAGCAGAAAAACGAAGCAGGAACGGAGAAAAACAGCAGGAAAAAGATGGGGAGAAAAAGAAAAACAGAAAGACAGAAAACAGATAGAAAGAAAGAACTAATCACAAGGGAACTATAAAGAGAAGACCTTAAACCCTAACTAAAACCCTAATTACCTAATTAAAATCTACCTAAAACAAGAACAAAAACAATTGAACACAGAAAAAACAAAAACAAACACTAGGCAACCGATTGGTTCCCCGGCAACGGCGCCAAAAACTTGTCACGGATTTTATTTAATGAAAACAAACAAGTAATAATATTTATAATCCGATATACCTCAAGTGCAAGGATCGTAGTAAAGAGGTTGATACCGGGTCGATCTTACGGGGAACTAACGATTGGTGGTCCTAGTTTTTGTTTAACTAACTAACCTATGTCACGATTACTAAAACTAAACAGCAAATAAACTAAACAGGGAATAACTAAAACGGAAGATAAAAATAAGGGAAACTGGACAGAAGATAAGATCTAAAGCCAGGGGAAATACGGGTTGCGAACAATTTAAACTAAATCTAGACCTAATATGCAATAAAGATTAACTAAGCTAAGCAATTCTAGTTCAAGGGATTTGATCAAGTTATAACGGACAAACGAGCAATTGATCCACCTATCCTATCAACATTCAATTCCAATTCAGATTATTTCGTGATTTCTAACCAAGTTGTGATTCATCTCATCTAAGTACGAACCCTAATTTCTTAGATAGTTCATCTATTAATCTCTATCTTCCAATCTAAGATTAACGCTTTTTCTAACCAAAGATGTGAACTTTAACGTCTCTAATCTAGAAATCTAACCTATTAACTCTTGTTATATAGATCAAATAACTATTCTTTTATCATGGTGATCTAACGTTTATATGATTCTCATCAAATAAAACAATCAACAAAGCAACGATCTTTCGATATTAAATTGCATAAATAATAAACATGATAAAAGAAACAACTTGTATTAAAAACTCACAAAATAATCAAGAACGGAACTGAATTGTTGAATCGGACGGCTTCACAATGCTCGTTTGAAAGGCTTTAGCCTATAAGCATCCTCTTGAAACTTGGAATTGATGAATAGAAGTGCATAAAAACTATCTAAACTAGCCTAGAATTTGGAGTGCATAAACTGAAGAAAAACAAAGTAAAAACGCAGCCTAAGCCGCCCCTAGGATTAGGGTTTTGAGTAATGTGTAATTGGTATCCCTGATGTGGAAAAACGCAGCTGTATTTATAGATAACTAAGTCGGTTTCAGCATGGCGGCGGCTGGACGCCCGTCCACTCTTTCCGGACGCTCGTTCACTCAGTTCTGGCCTTGCTTCAGACGCCCGTCCACTCAGCGTCCAAACTCTCTGTATCAACTTTTTCCTCCTGGACGCTCGTTCACTATTCCGGACGCCCGTCCATTCTGGACGCCAGTTCAAACTTCTGGACGCCAGTCCAGAATCGACTTAATCTTGATTTCTTCATCTTTATCCTTTTTCATCAATGAAATTCATCATTATCTCCTTTATCATCAATGAAATTTGACTCTTATCTCTTTTTGATCAACATTTGAGAATCAAACACGTACCTTTAACACATTAAAACATCGCAAAATGTAATATCATCCAAATAATCATAAAATCACAATTAAAACACCAAAATTAACCTATTTTGCGAATAACTCATTTAAAATATCATTTACTCAATAATTCCATTGAACACTCGTTTCTTATGCAAATTATACGAATATGAGGGAAATTATCATAAAATATAGCAATATAAATCGTATAAATTCACCCTTAACAGCTGGTATGAATTGCTCAATCGTAGGCTTTCATAACTCTGTAGATTTCTCCTATCTGCTTGTACCACAACTCCTGCTCCATTCTGTCTATTCTGTCTTTTCTGTGCCATGTTGGTTTATATATCTTCTTCTTCTCTCTCGTTGTGATCTCCTTCGTGCGTAATCACATCGTCCACCAGCCTAACAGATCTCTCTCAAGTTTTCTTTCTTTTCTGTCTAGCAAACTTTTCAATCTCAGGTATGAATCTCTCGAGTTTGGCTACTGAACTTCGTGTAGCGTACTACAAGACACAAAAAGAAAATAAAAAAGGTTAGTGACTTGCCCCGGGGGCTATTAAACACGCCTGGAAGACTCAAAAAATACACACTCTGACTACTGACTCGACTCTGAACTAACAGAAATGATTCTGTTGAAACTGGACCCTTGGTTTATCGGGGTGGACCCTCGGTAAACCGGAAGCAATTTTTCCAGATTTTTAACAGAATCGATGTTGTATGACTCCAGTATAAACAGACTATAAAACAGACTCAAAATATATATATATATATATATATATATATATATAAAACTCAATCTTAAATAAAAATTATTCTTGACACGAGTCCCCGGCAACGACGCCAAAAATCTTGATCGTGTGTAAGGCACTTACTAGCAATAGGACTAGGTCTATCGTAGTAGAGTACTGGAAAATCAAAGTCGATCCCACAGAGACTCGTAAGAATGTCTAATTATCAAGATTGAGCTTGTCACGATAACGGTCTCACTTACCACTATATTATAGATAGTAGTAAATTGGGTAACAATCAACTAGCAAGATTATGCAAGTTCACACGAAGCAAACTAGAGTTTCTAATGTATTAGTTCAATTATGAGTAGTTAGTTATTCCCCCCACACATGCAACAGTCCTCCCTATTGGTGAATTTATTCATTGTTCTGTTAGGAAATCACTAGTTTAACGCAGCGGAATTTAAAATTTGATTTCCTTTTTCTAGACCGTTCTTCGTTTAATGCAATAAACACGTTAAGTAGTTTGACGGTTATACCTTGATGATCTATAAGATCGTCGCTTTGACCATCAACGGAGAGTAGTACAGTGCGCGAGCCATCCACGTGTCCGGCCTCTATCGCTAATCCACACGAACTCCTCACCGGAATCCTCCTTGGATTTTTATTGGAAAACTCCGGTTGCTAGACCGGCCTTTTTCCCCTCTCTCCAACTCACTATAGGATGCTCTCTATTTTACACAAGAACTATGAGCTCTTGCAATTGTGATGTACAAAAGAGCTTGACACCCACCTCTTATTTATAGTGAGAGGGGCGCCCCATCTTGGTGTGGAGGAGAAGAAAATCTTTTCCCAATAAAATAAGGAAAATCTTCTAGATTGATTTATCTCTTTTATTATAATTAATATTGCCAATATCTTATATTGAATATAATTATCTTATTACCATAAATCTATTTTTCCAAAATCTATATCTTATATAAATATTATGTAATCTTATTAATTAAAGTGCACAATCCAAGTGTATCTTATACACATCAAATGTGGCGCCCCTATAGTCAATAAATTGACTTCCAGAATATTCTTTAATTAATATAATTTGTATATAATTAATATCTTGTATTTTATTTATTCATAATAAATAAATACCACCATATTAATTTACCACTATAACCTTTATAGTCAAGAGATAAACTTTCCTTATTTGGTTATCAACTATAACCGCATTTTAATCCGAATCGAAGTTCATATGTGTGACCCGATAGGCTTCCGAATATGTTGGCCGTAGACACAAAGTGCAAATTACTAAAATGCCCCTCATACCTAACGATCACAGGATAGCGTCTAGCAACACACCGTGACCCCCAATCATCGGAAGAGTCAAAAGCAAAGACTGCTACCCTTCATGTAAAGCAGTTACCGTGTAACTAACAATCCCATCGCTGTAATAATATCCAAACGATCGTATCTTGAGTGTCAATACATTAACGATCGTATCTTATAATATTGATATCATGCTCTCTCGGAATAACACATTTACTCCTATTTTGCAAAGATTCTCGAGAGCTAGACATTCCTTATAAGAAGGCCATTTCGGATATTCGAACCCAATCATAGGATACATGATTCCCGGATGACCAATCATGTATACTCCGCATGCTTCAATATCACACCCAATCACTACCGCATGATCGCCCCATGGCTAGGCAAAATCTTAATAGTGTCAAAGCATGACAATCCACACAGTGATGCCATGAAGACTCCGGTCAAAAGGATAATTACACAACCGCCATATAGTGTGACATTTAATGTAAGTGGGCCAGTCTAACGTACGAATTCTCCAATACACGTCCACGTACATTCCAAGTGTCTCTACACTTTGATAGACAAGATCTATCCCAACCTTCTATAATATAGAAGACATCCAATACGTGTTATTCTGATTATACTATCAATGTCCCGTTTGACAGTACATAAGACTAGAGACATTTAAGTATTAAACTTATTGAAGTGATTAGAGATCTTATCAACCATAATCAGTATCATGGTTTCTCTATCACAGTTTGATACTAGGGACGTTACTATGTATATACAACAAATAACATGAAGATAAACAATATATAATAACATATGTGCTTTTATTAATCATAATAAAGTTATTACATGAACTAAATAGACTGTAAACGACCCGACCCGGTCGGATCCGGTCCAACTCGATTGGGTTTAGGGCACCTTTCCAACAATCTCCCACTTGGCCTAAAGCCAATCACCCATATGCCTAAGCCCGTGCAAGTGAACATGTTTCTCATGTTTTTCATCCGTGTAGACTTTATCTATCTTTACATCTCCTCAATCTACTATCTCTATAATCAAGTGATAGCGCCGTAGCACATGTTTGGACTTCTGATGAGACCTTGGTTCCTTTGACTGAGATATCGCTCCATTATTATCACAATGCAAAGGCATTGGACCTTCAATGGAGGGAACCACACCAAGTTCAGTAATGAACTTCTTCATTCAAACTGCTTCCTTCGCCGCCTCCGAGGCTGCTATGTTTTCGGCTTCCGTTGTAAAGTCTGTAGTTGTCTCATGCTTGGAACTCTTCCAGCTCACTGCTCCGCCGTTACGCGTGAAAACAAATCCAGATTGTGACTTAAAGTCATCCTTGTCAGTTTGGAAACTGGCATCTGTGTAACCTCGTAAAACTAAATCATCGTTCCCGAAAACCAGGAACATATCACTAGTACATCTCATGTACTTGAGGATATTCTTGACAGCAATCCAGTGAACATCACCTGGATTGGACTGGTACCTACTAGTCATACTAAGAGGGTACGAGACATCTGGTCTTGTGCACAACATGGCATACATGATAGACCTGATTGCCGAAGCATAAGGGATCTTACTCATTTGTGCCCTTTCCTCCTCTGTCTTAGGACTTATTCCCTTCGACAGGTAGACCCCATGTGACATGGGCAGCAATCCTTTCTTGGACTGCTCCATGTTGAATCTCTTCAGCATTTTGTCTATAGAGGTGGATTGCGACAGACCAAGCAACCTCTTAGATCTATCTTTATAGATCTTTATTCCTAGAATATAGGCTGCTTCACCCAAGTCCTTCATTGAGAAGTTCTTGGATAACCAAGCTTTGATTGATTGTAACATAGGCATATCATTCCCTGTGAGCAATATGTCGTCTACATAAAGCACTAAGAATACAATGGCACTCCCACTAACCATCTTGTAAACACAGCGCTCATCTTCATTCTTGATGAAATCAAACTGTTTGATTATCTCATCAAAGCGAAGATTCCAACTTCGAGAAGCTTGCTTTAATCCATAAATGGATCTTTGCAGTTTACACACCATCTTGGCGTCATTGGTTGTGAAACCATCAGGTTGTGTCATATACACCTCCTCAGACAGGTTCCCATTAAGGAAAGCTGTTTTCACATCCATCTGCCAGATTTCGTAATCATGGTATGCTGCAATAGTGAGCAAAATTCTAATGGATTTTAACATGGCAACAGGCGAAAAAGTTTCGTCATAGTCAACTCCTTGTCTTTGCTTATAACCTTTTGCCACTAACCTAGCCTTATAGGTAGTCACGTTACCGTCCATGTCGGTCTTTCTCTTAAAGACCCATTTACACCCTATAGGAACTATTCCTTCAGGTGGATCAACTAAGTTCCAAACTTGGTTGTCTTTCATGGATTCCATTTCAGAATTCATGGCTTCCAGCCATTTCTCTTTGTCATGCCTTAATAGCACTTCCTTATAAGTTCTAGGGTCCTCATCTTCCATGAGATACACGCCATTATACCTTTCGGGTTCACGGCATTCCTTGGTGGATCTTTGAAGTGCTAGTGTGTCCACAGTAGAGGCTGATGTCACATCTATGTGGGGATTTTTTCTGGAACGCCACCCATTCTATGGTGTAAATGTGGAAATACCACTTTAGTGCAATTTTCACGATTTTGGTTCGCGATTCTCTCCCATTTTTTTTCGCAAATGTGCACGATCTTAAGGTACACAAATCCCCTATTGGGGTTCCCCTTCCCAATTAGGGTTTAGTTTGGTTCCAAAAACACCTAAAACGCAAAAAACGGAGTGGTATTTCGACAACGGAATGGTAGTCCAGAAATTGCCTTGCCTCAATAGTGGTATTTTGGCAAAGGTCCCCATCCTTATGTGGCGAGTCCATAACTTCCATCAACTGACTGTTATCTGTAAGTGGTTCTCAAATTTCTTCAACATCAATCTTACTCCCACTGACCCTATCCAGAATAAACTCTTTCTCTAGAAAGTGGACAGTCCTGGCAACAAACACCTTTTGTTCCTCAGGATGGTAAAACTAGTATCCTCTAGTTTCTCTAGGATAACCCACAAACAGACATTTGTCAGATCTAGCCTCTAATTTGTCAGGCATCATCCGCTTCACGTAAGTCGGACAACCCTAAGGTTTAAGATATGCTAGACTCGGTTTCCTCTTGTGCCATACCTCGTATGGTGTGGATTCAACCATCTTTGATGGAACTCGGTTCAGTGTATATGATGCAGTTTCTAGAGCATACCCCCAAAATGATTTTGGGAGAACTGTGTAGCTCATCATGGAACACACCATGTCTAACAAGGTGTGGTTCCTCCTCTCAAACATGCCATTCATCTGTGGCGTCCCGGGAGGGGTCCATTCAGGTAGAATCCCATTCTTCTTCAAATAATCTTGAAACTCTCCATCTAGGTATTCTCTGCCTCGATCAGATCGAAGTGTTTTGATTTCTTTACCTAGTTGTTTCTCCACTTCACTTCTGAATCCCTTGAACTTTTTGAAGGCTTCAGACTTATACTTCATTAAATATATATAACCATAACGTGAATGGTCATCAGTGAAAGTGATAAAATAAGAGTATCCTCTTTTGGCTTGAATTGACATTGGGCCACATACATCAGTATGTATGAGCTCAAGCAATTCATTGGATGTTATCCCTTTGCCACTAAAATGTGACTTTGTCATCTTGCCAAGTAAACAAGCTTCGCATGTATCAAATGATTCATAATCGAATTGATCCAACATTCCATCTGTATGGAGTTTGGAAATACGATTCTTATTTATATGGTCAAGAATACAATGCCATAAGTAGGATTCATTCAAGTCATTTGTCTTGGCTTTCTTGTTGTACGTCAACATTCATATCTAATATGTAGAGACCGTTGCTAAGTATACCTGTCACGGATTTTATCTAACAAAACAAACAAGTAATAAATTTATAAATCCGGTATTCCCCAAGTGTAGGGATCGTAGTATAGCGATTAATACCAGAGTCGGTCACAGGGAATCGGGGTATCTAGTTCATTAATTTTCCTAAGGTTGTTACTACTAAAACGAAACTAAGAACGATAAAATAAACTGGACAGAGGATTGTCAGTCCAAAGCCAGGAAGGATAAAAGCGATAATAAATAAAACTATAAACTATAAAATAAACAGTAAACAATGAGATGATCATGGTGATTAAACAATGAACAAACAATAATCCACCGATCCATGAACCCTTAATTTCTCTCTAAAGTTATCTTGTGATGATTTAATTAAAGATGTGGTTCACCTATCAAAGGTATGAATTTCTACTTTCGTAGATAATTCGCCTATCAATCTCATCATCTCTCGATCTATAGAGATTAACGCTCTCATAACAAGGTGTAAGATCTCTCAATCTAGCAACCTAGAAATCTAACCTATCAACTCTCGTTATGTCAAGGTTAAAAATCCCATCTTTCCTATGGTGATCTAAGGTTTACACCGACTCTCGTCATATGGTAAACATCAATAAACAATACATCTCTCGATATCGATTGCATAACATATAAGCATAGAAAAGATACAACTTTAATCAAAAATCACAAAACAAATCTAGATTGAAAATAAAGAACTCTTTGCAACGGATTCACAAGGTTTGAACAATTGCTTAGCTCCAAGCATTCGACACATAAAGACAAAGAAACGGAAGAAAAACGAAGAATAAACAAGAAAAATCGCAACCCCAGCCTCCCCTAAGGGGGCTGGGGCCGCCTAAGGTTTTCTCCTAATGATTGTGTATCAATAGGTCTCAATAATGTGTTTTTAGGGTTGAAATCCACGCTGCTATTTATAGAAAAGTAAGTCGGTTTTCAGCATGTCGGCCATGGACGCCCGTCCGGAATTGTGGACGCCCGTCCATTTGCTTGGACTTGCTTCAGACGCCCGTCCACTCGGCGCCCAAACTCTCGAATCAACTTTTCTCTCTCGACGCTTGATCCAGCTGGACCGGACTTGGACGCCTTGATTCAAATTTGGATCCAAATCGAAATCTTCAACTCTATCTCTTTTCTTCTAGCCAATTCCATCCTTATCTCTTTCTCATTCATTAAATCCGAATCTTATCTCTTTTTTATCTTCATTTGAACCGCAATTATGCATCTACACGTCATCAAAAACATCACAAAGTGTAATAGTATCCAAATAAACATAAAATCATCAATTAAACACATAAATTAACCAATTTTGCGAATAACTCGTTAAAAACCTCATTTACTCAATAATTCCATTAAACACTCGTTTCTTATGCAAATTATACAAATATGAGGGAAATTATCATAAAATATATCCTTATAAAACGTATAAAATCACCCTTAACAACTCCCCCACACTTAGCTTTTGCTCGTCCCGAGCAAAACAAAACAAAACCAAGGCTCGCAAAAAAAGATAGACATCTCAGCACATATAGCATAGATCAATAAATCAGAAGTTCACCACGGTGTGTGTGCAAAGCCATAGAAAACTTCCACTAAATCCAAACTTGAGAAACTCAAAGCAAAACTAGCTAATACCCCCTCGTAGACTAGCAATAAATGACACTCATAAGATGTACTCTACAAACGTAAAATATCCCGAAAAGGATGATCGAATATATCTAGGGCCTTTCTGAAATACTCAGAGGATAATCCCTACAGCATATCCATCAGTTTCTACTGGGGATAAGATAGACGATAACTTAGTCTTATATCCATTCATACCACTTCTTATTCAAGTTGATTTAATTATTTCACTTTTAAACGCACATCAGAATGAGCTATTGCCCTGTCATAGCAGAATAGGACATTCGGGATATGCCCTACCTTACTTAAATCATAAGGCAGCTTCTTCTGACTGTCGTGAGCTTTTGGTCATCATAGTGGTATAGGACATACGTGGTATACCCTATCGCACTCAAATCATCGACTAGCTTCCGACACACCCAATTACATCATATTTTTCAACTTTTTCATTTGACAATAAGTTACGTGTTACTTATCACATTCAAACCTTAGATATTCACAGTATAACATACTTTGGATCTAAATACAAACTATCATAAATCTCAAGATATACACGTAGCACTAAGCACATGACTTATAAGAAAATCAGAAATCACTCGTCCAAAAAGGGGTATAGCTTTATAAATTAGCTCATCGTTCACTATGGCTCGTGAAAAATAGATCTCAGGTGAAACAACTAACTTATCAAACATATGATATATAGCTTCAATGACAATAAAAAAAACGAACAAAGATATGCATTGCTCACTCGGAACAAAACAAAAACAAAAATGTCGAAATTTTTTGAAAATTCTTGCTCATTGTTAGCTCATTTTGCATAGACTCGTAACGAATTAAACAAATGTATAGGTACATATCAAATCATTCCCTCCCCCACACTTAAATCACAACATGTCCTCATGTTGTGCAGAATTTAAAGAACGGATAAAAATACTTAGCTGATTTGGTAATGATATGAAGATTGGCTGAAGAAGGATAGATAATCGATCCGCGCTTCCGAGGCACGAGATGTCATAGGTATTCCTTTCCAGATTCACTTCCAAGGCTAGCTTAACAAAAATAGCTAAAAATGTACCTGCACCACTTGAAAAACATGGCAGTATCTCGGGGAACACGGGGGAATATAACATATCTCTAAAATATAATGAAAGACAAGAAGTAAGCACATGATATTATTGCTCAGATGGAAAAATTACCACACAGGGAAAACACAGGACATCTAAGCGTCAAGCATAAAGCCACAGAAGCTTTACAATACAACTAAGTCCAACATGTGCATACAGAAATAATGATAGAGGACACTACAAAGTAGCAGGGCTAGGTGCACTAAAAAGATAAATAAAAAGAAAAAGAAAAAACAGAATATAATACAATGCAACTAAATGATATGCAACTATACTAAAAAGGCAAAACGAAAATAAAGAAAAAAAACTAGCCCAACTAATTCCATAGATATCGCCCTAATCTAAGCACGGTCAAGAATATAAACGTCTACCAGATAACGCCACAGAAGCATAACAAAATTCGATTATGCAAAGCCACAGAAGCTTGCCAAGTAAAGTGTAGACGGGAAGATGATTGGACATGTAGACGGCCCCTAAACAACCCTAACACCCTAGATAGATGACAAAAGGAACAGCATAAATCAAATTGGAATCACATCTAACTAGGTGAATTACTCAACATGGACTGCAATAGATGGAAAGAAAACCATAACGGTAAAAGAACAGGACATCTATGCATATACAAAGGCCACAGAGGCTCACAATAAAGCATCCAAGTCGAATAATGAAGCATGTATATAAAAATTAATCAATTATTTAACATGGATCAGTAGATGGAAAGATATAAACATGCAAGTTCAGAACATCTACGTAAAAATAATTAGCCACAGAAGCTCATATAGGAACAACCATGTCAAATAAAGCATTAAAAATCAAGTTAAGAAAAATTTGAACTAAGCATCTCACAATCACGACTTACCTAACACTCAACTAATAAAACAACTAAGTGTGTGTGAATGAATTTCATGACACCCTCTTATAAGTGCATCCCAAGAATCATAGGTAAATGGATGTGTAAAATAAAGAAGCCATGCCACAACAGTAACGTCGAAACACAAACAGTCACTCTAACATGGACCGCAATAGATGGAAAAGGCCACAGAGGCTTAAAGTAAAGCATCCAAGTCAGGGGTGAAAGAATGCAAATTCTTATTACTATATTCATCACAAACCCTTAACATTTTAAAAAAAAACTGGGTGGTTGGACGGCCGTTCATGTGTATGGACGGGCGTCTGGTCTGGGATTTATGAACTGGACGATCGCACGTCCAGGTTCTGTAAAAGCATATCCAGAATAAATAGGGTTGGATGGACGGGCGTTCACTTCTCTGGACGCACGTCCAGAGGCCACACAGAGTGGACGGGCGTTCAGAAGAAGTAGACGCTTCGTCCGGCACTAAAGTAACGCGCACCAAAGCGAAACTCGACCTATATCATAAACCTTAGATACACTTCATACATCATAAACCTAGAAGCTTTAAGAAACCCTAGTTTTTATTAGGAAAAGAAAACCTAACCCTAGAAGAAAAAGAAACCTAATAAACCCTAATGAACAAACCCTAGTATAGTGGTGAGTATTCCCGCCTGTCACGCGGGTGACCCGGGTTCGTTCCCCGGAAACGGCGCCAAAAACTTGTCACGGATTTTATCTAACAAAACAAACAAGTAATAAATTTATAAATCCGGTATTCCCCAAGTGTAGGGATCGTAGTATAGCGATTAATACCGAGTCGGTCACAGGAATCGGGTATCTAGTTCATTAATTTTCCTAAGGTTGTTACTACTAAAACGAAACTAAGAACGATAAAATAAACTGGACAGAGGATTGTCAGTCCAAAGCCAGGAAGGATAAAAGCGATAATAAATAAAACTATAAACTATAAAATAAACAGTAAACAAGGAGATGATCATGGTGATTAAACAATGAACAAACAATAATCCACCGATCCCGCAACCCTTAATTTCCTCTCTAAAGTTATCTTGTGATGATTTAATTAAAGATTTGGTTCACCTATCAAAGGTATGAATTTCTACTTTCGTAGATAATTCTCCTATCAATCTCATCATCTCTCGATCTATAGAGATTAACGTTCTCATAACAAGGTGTAAGATCTCTCAATCTAGCAACCTAGAAATCTAACCTATCAACTCTCGTTATGTCAAGGTTAAAAATCCCATCTTTCCTATGGTGATCTAAGGTTTACACCGACTCTCGTCATATGGTAAACATCAATAAACAATACATCTCTCGATATCGATTGCATAACACATAAGCATAGAAAAGATACAACTTTAATCAAAAATCACAAAACAAATCTAGATTGAAAATAAAGAACCTATTGCAACGGATTCACAAGGTTTGAACAATTGCTTAGCTCCAAGCATTCAGCATAAAGACAGCAAAACGGAAGAAAAACGAAGAATAAACAAGAAAAATCGCAACCCCAGCCTCCCCTAAGGGGGCTGGGGCCGCCTAGGGTTTTCTCCTAATGATTGTGTATCAATAGGTCTCAATAATGTGTTTTTAGGGTTGAAATCCACGCTGCTATTTATAGAAAAGTAAGTCGGTTTTCAGCATGTCGGCCGTGGACGCCCGTCCGGAATTGTGGACGCCCGTCCAGCTGCCTTGGACTTGCTTCAGACGCCCGTCCACTCGGCGCCCAAACTCTCGAATCAACTTTTCTCTCTGGGCGCTTGATCCAATATTTCGACTTGATCCAGTCGACGGGACTTGGGCGCTTGATTCATTTGGATCAAATTCGAAATCTTCAACTCTATCTCTTTTCTTCTAGCCAATTCCATCCTTATCTCTTTCTCATCCATTAAATCCGACTCTTATCTCTTTTTGATCTTCATTTGAACCGCAATTATGCATCTACACGTCATCAAAAACATCGCAAAGTGTAATAGTATCCAAATAAACATAAAATCATCAATTAAACACATAAATTAACCAATTTTGCGAATAACTCGTTAAAAACCTCATTTACTCAATAATTCCATTAAACACTCGTTTCTTATGCAAATTATACAAATATGAGGGAAATTATCATAAAATATATCCTTATAAAACGTATAAAATCACCCTTAACAATACCAGTACCATAAAAGATTCCATCACGTGAAAAAGAACAACATTTATTCTCAAACGTAAATGAAAATCCAACAACATCTAATACGGAAATAGAAATAATGCTCATCATAAGAGCAGGACAAAATAACAGTTATTAAGTTCTAGTACTAGCCCATTGGGCAATGAAAGAAAATAAACTCCTACGGCCAACGCAGCAACACTTGCTCCATTTCCAACGCGTAGGTCCACCTCTCCTTTCCTCAGTTCTCTAGTTCTTCTTAGTGCCTGCATATTCGTACAAATATGAGAACCACAACCAGTATCTAATACCAAGTGGTTAGACTTAGAAGAAGTAATGTTGATCTCAATCATAAATATACCTGAAGTCGAAGCATCAGAATGCTTCTTCTTGGTACTCAAGAAGCCTTTGCAATTTCTCCTCCAATGTCCGGTCTCACCGCAATGGAAGCAAGCATCCTTGGATTTGTCTTTCGCTATTTTAGGCGTTGGCTTAGGTGCAGCCTTCGCCTTCATGGACTTTTTCTGGGCTTTGGCCTTGCCCTTGCTTGAAGTGACTAGCAACACTTGCTTTCCCTTCCCCACAGTGCCCTCAGCAGTTTTCAACATGTTCAATAACTCTGCAAGGGAGCAATCTATCTTGTTCATCATCACGAACTGCGAGAATGAATCAGGTAGAGATTGTAGAATCAAGTCAATACTCAATTCTCGTTCCAATTTGTGGCCCAGTTTCCCAAGCCTCTCTATGTACCCGATCATCTTAAGCATATGTGACCCCACAGCAGTCCCAGATGCCATCTTACAACTAAACAAGGCCTTCGAGACCTCTTACCTCTCAGTGCGAGACTGAAAAGCATAGAGTTCCTTTAGGTGGACCATGATTGTGTAGGCGTCCATAGACTCATGCTGTTTATGCAGTTCAGGTGTCATCGAAGCAAGCATGATACATGTAGCATCAGTATTGTCAGAACAGTGTACAACCGAACCCTCATCGGGCTCTTCCGGTAGGGCATCGCCCAAGACATAGCCAATCTTCTCGTGCCTCAAAACGATTTTGAGGTTTCTTTCCCAATCGAGAAAATTAGTTTCGTCAAGCTTATTGTTGATGATAAAACGAAGGTTCAATTTGTTTGACATTTTTCTACAACAATAAATAAAGATAGAATAAGTAAAAGCTCATGTATTAAAACCCTAAATTTGCACTTAAAATTTTATAAGGTTTTACTCCCACTAGCCAACTATTCCCAATTGGCTTTCAGGAATTTAATTAATTCTTTAGTGGCTAGGATCCCATCAAGTTATCTCGATTCATGAAGAGGGCCGATCAACCGAGATAATTTTTAAAGGTAGGTACTCCTACCAGTCGCATCGTATGCGGCTCCAAGTGGCTGACTAGTCAACTCTTTGACGTTTCACATCTCTATGTGATAGTCAACCCCTTGTCTCTAAAATCAAACGGTCCTGACGAGAGCCAATCACTGCAAGATTTTAGTCGAGTCGTAACCCAAATATTCATGAGATCTCGTAATGATCATATCTCGATAATAACGATATACCCGTGGTAGGTCAACTCCCGACGAGGGCCGATCAGTTGGATCCGAACAAGGGCTCTTCACCTTCATTATAATATTGGGAGACAATTTTGGCTCGATTTTTGGCGTGGAAATAATTTTAAATTAATTCACTTAATTAATTTTGTTTGATTATGGTCTCATCTACTATGTGCATATTACTACGATATCATATAAAGTAAAACATACACAACATTCCACGCACAAAATAACCGGTATGATCATGGACTTTTCTTAGGTGCGGTTTCGAATACAAACAGACGAAACCGTGGGTCACAAACTAAGGGTATCTGCAACCGCCAATAGGATCTTTATTGTTGTACACCAATGGGTTCTTTATCTCTCTTTGTTCTTCATCTTCTTGCTCTATTCTTGTTGCATAATAATCTATCTAATAAATAATTACACCCGCCGCACACTTGGGGGAGCTAACGGGAATGGGATAAATGCAAAGATAAACTAGGTCACGTTCTTCATAACGGCCTAGGACAATTTCAAAAACCAACATAAAGAAAACATTCTCATCTATCATATTGGTCGAGTCCATGATCAATCGGAGTCCATATAATCACATTATATCTACACATCTAATTCATACAATTTTATCTTATGAAAAAGATTAAATTCTAATTTTAACTACTTATGCGTCTTTATTTTATCACATCAAATAATTAACTAAATTTTAATAAATTATATGACTTAATCGAAAATTAAAATTAACATTTAAGTTTAAATCGATTTTAATTTCAATTTTATTAAATTTGAACTATTCAAAATAAAATAAAAATTATAAAATCTCCAATTTGTTTCCTTTCCTTTTTGGTTCTTAACCAAAAGGGATGCATTTGGTTTCCTAAACCAAAAGGCATCTTCCTAAACCAAATTTGGCTTAGGCCTGGCCACTTTCCAAAATCAAAATTTTGGAAGTGGCCTAGACATAGGTATTTTACAAATCAAATATTTGAAAAGGGCCTAGGCCTATTCCAAATCAAATATTTGGAAATGCCAAATAATTTTGGTTTAGGCCTGGCCACTTTCCAGAATCAAAATTTTGGAAGTGGCCTAGGCTTAAGCCTTTTACAAATCAAATATTTGAAAAGGGCCTAGGCCTATTCTAAATCAAAATTTGGAAAGACCAATATGCCACTATGGTTTCCCAATGGCCCAAACTATTTGAACCATTGGCATGCCATATGACACAACTAAACAAAAGAGATATCTATGCACAATAAATATCACAAAACGAACAACAAATTGATCCTCCCTTTTGTAAAAGCCGGCCGACGCCGGAAGCTCAGAGAGCTGCCGCCGCCGCCCAGCCGCCACCGTGGAGGGGGCCGCCGCCAGTCGACCGAGCCCCCATCGATTCCTTTTTTTGTTTTAAACGTTTCGCGATTATAGATCGTGCATCTATCGATTAAATACTACGCAATTAAATTATGCTTATTGCTTAAGCTCGAAGTCTGGCTCTGCTACCACTGTTAGGAAATCACTAGTTTAACGCAACGGAATTTTAAATTTGATTTCCTTTTTCTAGATCGTTCTTCGTTTAATGCAATAAACACGTTAAGTAGTTTGACGGTTATACCTTGATGATCTATAAGATCGTCGCTTTGACCGTCAACGGAGAGAGTAATCTGAGGCGCAAGCCGCCCACGTGTCCGGCCTCTATCGCTAATCCACACGAACTCCTCACCGGAATCCTCCTTGGATTGCTATTGGAAAACTCCGGTTGCTAGACCGGCCTTTTTCCTCTCTCTCCAACTCACTGTAGTATACTCTCGATTTTACACAAGAACTATGAGCTCTTGCAATTGTTATGTACAAAAGAGCTTGGCACCCACCTCTTATTTATAGTGAGAGGGGCGCCTCATCTTGGTGTGGAGGAGAAGAAAACATTTTCCCAATAAAATAAGAAAAATCTTCTAGATTGATTTATCTCTTTTATTATAATTAATATTGCCAATATCTTATATTGAATATAATTATCTTATTACCATATATCTATTTTTCCAAAATCAATTAATATCTTATATTAATATTATGGTAATCTTATTATTTAAAGCGCACAATCCATGTGTATCTTATACACATCAAATGTGGCGCCCCTATAGTCAATAAATTGACTTCTGGAATATTCTTTAATTAATATAATTTGTATATGATTAATATCTTGTATTTTATTTATTCATAATAAATAAATACCACCATATTAATTTACCACTATAACCTTTGTAGTCTAGAGATAAACTTTCCTTATTTGGTTATCAACTATAACCGCATTTTAATCCGACTCGAAGTTCATATGTGTGTGACTCGATAGGCTTCCAAATATGTTGTCCGTAGACACAAAGTGCAAATTACTAAAATACCCCTCATGCCTAACGATCACGGGATAACGTCTAGGAACACACCGTGACCCCCAATCATCGGAAGAGTCAAAAGCAATGACTACTACCTTTCATGTAAACCAGTTACCGTGTAACATACAATCCCATCGCTGTAATAATATCCATACGATCGTATCTCGAGTGTCAATACATTAACGATTGTATCTTATAATCTGGATATCATGCTCTCTCATAATAACACATTTACTCCCACTTTGAAAAGATTCTCGAGACGTAGACATTCCTTATAAGAAGGCCATTTTGGATATTCGATCCTAATCATAGGATACACTATTCCCGGACGACCAATCATGTATACTCCGCATGCTTCAATATCACACCCAATCACTACCGCATGATCGCCCCGTGGCTAGGGAAAATCTCAATAGTGTAAAAGCATGACAATCCACACCGTGATGGCATGAAGACTCCGGACAAAAGGATAATTACACAACCGCCACATAGTGTGACACTTAATGTAAGTGGGTCCGTCTAACGTACGCATTTTCCAATACACGTCCACGTACAGTCCAAGTGTCTCTACACTTCGATAGACATGATTTATCCCTACCTTCTATAAGGTAGAAGACATCCAATACGTGCTAGTCTGATTATACTATCAATGTCCCGTTTGACAGTACATAATGTTGGGATAGTGTATCGTGTGTGGAGTGATTTACGGAACAGATCCGTAATTTACGGATTAAATTACGGAATATTAATCTAAAATAAATCATGTGAATAGTACAATAAATATCATCATGCATATCTGATTCAAACAATAGACAATAAATGTATTATGCACAAAATAAAGGCCTAAGACAAACCGAGGCGAGTATGGAACTCTTTCCTTAAGACAAATTGCTCCGGTATGGTGCCCACGGTAGTAGCAACTGTCTCCCAAGATACAACGGCTTTCGTCTCAGATTTAGAGGCACTTCAAAAATCCGAGCTCCGGCGAACTTACATGGTGCTCCGACTTCTCTTCGACTCAATATCTAGATCTATATGACTGACTCTTTGTGGTGGAAAGACACAAGAGAAAATTCGATCCTTAAACTCTCATCCATGAGGTTCTTTATATAGTGGAGAGGAGGAACCAATGCTCAAATATGATTGGCCGAGACACATCATCAAACTTTTCCTCTTGGAAAAGTAATGGCCGACTTTTCCCGCAAGAAAAGTCATTGGGGCGAAATTAATATGATTAATTTCGAAATAATCAACTCCTCTGATTGGTCGGATGATGTGTCGTCTGAATTCTGATTGGTCGAACGACTCAATGAATTCTGATTGGTCGAATAACACAATAATATTCCAAAATTAATTTATGGTAAATTTCATAAAGAAATTTTGTCCAAAAAATTAATAGTAACCGAACCGAGCTCGAGCTCGAGCACGAGCCGAGCCGGACGGACGGCGGAGTGCGCGCGCGTGTGGAATAATCTAAGTCCTCCCTCCTGCACAAAAGTGCCTTGCCCCTTGGGGCACATCTATAAGAGAATACACTAGCTCTTATATATGGAGCACAAATCTCCCATCTTTCCAATGTGGGAGAATGAGTTGAGGTACTCCCTTCAACTCTTATCTCCAACACATTTTCAACCAACTTTAGGCATTAATTTCTCATTCACCCGATATCCGAATCGAGTGATTCAAAAGCCCATCATCAATCACTCCGTATGAAGTATTTAATGATATCATTAACTCTCGATGACACACATCGGAGCCTATCCGTAAATCGCGCTAAAGTTGACTATTCAACCCTTCAAAAAGGGCTTTTTCTCCAACACATAAGACTAGAGACATTTAAGTATTAAACTTATTAAAGTGATTAGAGATATTATCAACCATAATCATTATAATGGTTTCTCTATCACAGTTTGATACTAGGGACGTTACTATATATATACAACAAATAACATGAAGATAAACAATATATAATAACATAAGTGCTTTTATTAATCATAATAAAGTTATTACATGAACTAAATAGACTGTAAACGACCCGACCCGGTCGGATCCGGTCCAACCCGATTGGGTTTAGGGCACCTTTCCAACATGTTCAGCTACAGGTACAACTCCTAACCCTATCTACTCCGACAATGGTAGTAGACAATCTATACGCAAGCTACCCTCCTTAATTGGTCCGTAATAGCTGTTAAGGGTCAATTTGTAGTGTTTTATAAGGATATATTTTATATCAATATTTCCCATATATGGATGTTTTTCATAGAATTCGAGCTTATAATCGATTAATTGAGCAAATGACGTTTTGAATAGTTTAAATGCAAAATCGAGTAAATATCGTGGTTTTATTATCTATTTTGTATGGTTTTACGTTTTGCTCGGTTTTGTCATCTTTAGGTGCACAAATGTGGAATGGAAGAGGTCTAAATGATGTTTGATTGAATATTAAAGTGGAAAGAAAGAGATACAAGAGGATGAAGATGAAATAAAGCTTGGGAAAATCAAAACGACTCGTAATACGACGGGCTAATCAAAAAGCGTTTTTCTGAAGAAGAGTCCTTAATGAAAGTTGTAGAGTTTTCCGAGAGCTTTTTATGACATTCGGATCATAATTTTTGGAGGTCTACAACTCAAGATATGAATTTTAGAACCATGGCCGACTTAAACAAAAGCAAAGACCGCCATACTACTCGGCCGCAATTTATTAACCGACATACTTCCAACCCTAATTAATTATTATTATTACAGCCGCTTAAGATATCTATATATATATGAGCAGCTTTGGAACCAAAAAGATATCCCACACACAATTTATTCAGCCGCAATTCTCACAGCAGTTAAATGCAACTTGGCTTTCAAGGCGGTCACCCGAGCCTTGTGCTCGGGTGATCCGAGGTTAGATTAGGATGTCGTTTTTTCTTCCGTTTTTGATTCATGGATTCAATCATGTACCAAACTACGTGAGTTTATTTATTTAATTTATTCAGTCCTTATTCGTTTTTTTATGATCTTTAATTTATTTTGTATCGTTCTATGATTTTGATGCTATGATGTGAATTAGATCGAGAGATCGATTTGCTATTGATACGTTTACAACATACGGAAGTTGCGTAGACTAGATCACCATAGAAAGATAGGATCTTTAATCATTAATTATGTGACAAATTAATTGGTTAATTATCTAGGTTGTTAGATTCTAAAATACGAGAGTTAACCTGAATCTACACCGAGTTTTGTTTGGTAAATCGATCTCAACATTCGGAAGATGAGAGATTGATAAATTGGATTCACTAAGGAATTAGAATCCATAGCTTGAGATTAAATTCACTAAGGAATTAGGGATTTGTATCTCGTGTAAAGGTGAAACCACAATTTGAATTAAAATCATGAGATGAACTAGGATTGAAATCACTTGGTTTGTGCACTATTTGATCCCATGTATCTTTAGTTTAGTTTAGGTTGTGTTATTTTATTTCGTAGGTTAGATTTATTTTAGTTGCTCTTTCGTTTATTTTATTTGTTCTTTCGTTTTATTCGTTTTCCTAAGTAACAATTGAAAGGAATTAGTGAAATTAGATTCAACATCCCGATTCCTCGTGGATCGCCCTGCATACTACCCTACTATGCTATCAACTACCCGATATTTGGTCGGTTAGGAGTTAGTTTGCATGTTAAGTATAGGTTTATAAATTTTCTTTTGTTTAGTGATGCAAAATCCTCCCAACAAAAGTGGCGCCGTTGCCGGGAATCGGCGTTTTGATGAATTTGGTTGAATTAATTTTCGATTTTGTTACGCTTTTTTTTATTTTTCGCTTTCAATAAAAGTAGCGTTGAATAAATCGAGAGTTTTTATTTTTGCCGTGTTTCGATGACCGTTAGGTTAAGAATGTGCAAAGAGTTTTTACTCGATTTGTGAGGCGTGAATTATATGTTGTTGCAATCTAGTCTAACCTCTCGTGCTTTAATTTGATGAGGCTGCGATGTTGTGGTTGTTTTGAGTTGATGAACTATTAGGATAATTAGGTTTTTTTGTGTTGTTCTGCGTTTCGCGTGCATATTCGTTGTTTGGACGGCGTTCGTAAGTGAACGCCCGCCCGATTCATATCTGCAGTGGGCGCCCGTTTGACTTGTCGAACGAAGCGTCGAGGCTAAAATCCAGGTGAACGCCGTCCGCTTTGTTGAACGCACGTCCAGGTTCCGTAATTTCTCTTAACTTGATTTTTAATGCTTTATTTGATATGGATACTTTAAATTGAGCTTCGTGGCTAATTGTTTTTACGTAGATGTTCGAACTTGCATGTTTACATCTTTCCATCTACGAATCCATGTTAAATAATCGCTTAACTTTTATATACATGATTCATCTAGGCATGTTATAGTTATCATCGGTTCTCGTATGCTATAATCGTTCTTATCATTGAGCGTAGTTAATCGTCGGTTTCGTAATACTACCTCGCGTTTTCTTTATTTTTAGTTTCTGATAGGCCGTAGTCACTTTGTAGGTTGTCCTCTCAACTTGCTCACTGAGCCTCGCTGTAATTTATTTTTATTTATTTTATTTTTAGGATTGCATATCATGTAGGCTGCATTCTAGTATATTTTCATGTAGTTGTTGCACTAGCCTACTATTTTGTAATGTTCCATGTATATGTTCCATCTTTCTATGAGCTTAATCAAGAATCTATATAACTTCTTTTCCATGTGTTTTACATGTATAATCCTTTTTCCCGTAGACTCTTTTTGCAATCGATCAAGTCTGCAGGATATTTTTGATAGCTATTGTGCACTTTCACGATGAATTCAGTTTACTGTGATGCTCACGATCTCATCGAGCTATGCAAGCAATCCGGTTCTTGTTGGTTCCTCCGCACTGCCGACATCCAATCGCTAAGTTCTCTAATTTATTATTTCGTATAACTTGAGGACAAGTTGCAATCTAAGTGTGGGGAAGGGATAGATGATTTATGTGTCTACTTTTCGTTTGCTCATATTTTTAGTATTTCTATGAAAAGTGCTTAATTTTCAATTTTTTTGTTATATCCCGAGTAGACAAAGGCATATCTTTGCTTGAGTTTATATCATTTTGCTATATTCGTATATTTAGTAATTTTAGTTGTTTCACCCGACACTCTTTTTCACATGCCATAGTAAATGATGAGCTAAATGTTGAAAGCCTACCCCATTTTAGTTGGAGATTTTTGATGATTATAGCATGTTTCTTTGCTTATGTACAATTCTTGAAAATTTTAGTAGTTTGTATTCTAGGATTAAAGTATGACATAATCGTGAATATCTCAGTAAGTTTGAATGTGATAAGTGAAACGTGATTAAGTCTTTGCAATAGTAATAAATTGTTTACTTGAGGTGTTATGCTCATTAAGTCCGTGCTACTAGAAAATAATCTTTTCCACCGCTTTGCCGTAAATCTCTAAGTAAACATAATTGTAATTGTGTGTGTGGAAGTCGGTTTATGATTTGGGTGAGGTAGGGTGTACCACGTATGTCCTATTCCACTATGATGACCAAAGATCACGACAGTCTACTTTATAGTCGCCTTATGATTGGAGTAAGGTAGGGATTATCTTGAAATGTCCTATTCTCGCATGAGGAAAAGCTTATTCGATGTGTGTTAGAAAAAGTGTGAAAAAGTGAAAATATTGAAATATATTATTATGAATAAGTAAGGACTTAGTTATCGTTAATCTTATACCCAGTATAAATCAAGGATATGTTGTAGGGATTATCCTCTGAGTGCATTCAGAAATGTTTTAGATATTCTCTACTATTTCTTTTTGGGATATGTATGTTTTGTAAAGTGCCTGTTATAATTTTTGAATATTTCTAACTTAGATGGGAAACCGGGCTAGTTTTGGTTTGAATAACTTTCAAATTGTGGAACTTAGTGGAAGTTTATTATGGCTATGCACACACTACACAGGTGAACTTCTAAGTTATTGAATATACTTCATATTTGTATGGATGTTTATTTGTCTCGAGCTTGACTTTGTTTTGTTTTGCTCGGGACGAGCAAAAGATAAGTGTGGGGGAGTTGTTAAGGGTCAATTTGTAGTGTTTTATAAGGATATATTTTATATCAATATTTCCCATATATGGATGTTTTTCGTAGAATTCGAGCTTATAATCGATTAATTGAGCAAATGACGTTTTGAATAGTTTAAATGCAAAATCGAGTAAATATCGTGGTTTTATTATCTATTTTGTATGGTTTTACGTTTTGCTCGGTTTTGTCATCTTTTAGGTGCACAAATGTGGAATGGAAGAGGTCTAAATGATGTTTGATTGAATATTAAAGTGGAAAGAAAGAGATACAAGAGGATGAAGATGAAATAAAGCTTGGGAAAATCCCGAAAACGACTCGTAATACGACGGGCTAATCAAAAAGCGTTTCAAGAAGAGTCCTTAATGAAAGTTGTAGAGTTTTCCGAGAGCTTTTTTATGACATTCGGATCATAATTTTTGGAGGTCTACAACTCAAGATATGAATTTTAGAACCATGGCCGACTTAAACAAAAGAAGACCGCCATACTCGGCCGCAATTTATTAACCGACATACTTCCAACCCTAATTAATTATTATTATTACAGCCGCTTAGGATATCTATATATATATATATGAGCACTTTGGAACCAAAAAGATATCCCACACACAATTTATTCAAACCGCAATTCTCACAAAGAAGAAATGCAACTTGGTTTTCAAGGCGGTCACCCGAGCCTTGTGCTCGGGTGATCCGAGGTTAGATTAGGATGTCGTTTTCTTCCGTTTTCGATTCATGGATTCAATCATGTACCAAACTACGTGAGTTTATTTATTTAATTTATTCAATCCTTATTCGTTTTTATGATCTTTAATTTATTTTGTATCGTTCTATGATTTTGATGCTATGATGTGAATTAGATCGAGAGATCAGTTTGCTATTGATACGCTTACAACATACGGAAGTTGCGTAGACTAGATCACCATAGAAAGATAGGATCTTTAATCATTAATTATGTGACAAATTAATTGGTTAATTATCTAGGTTGTTAGATTCTAAAATACGAGAGTTAACTGAATCTACACCGAGTTTTGTTTGGTAAATCGATCTCAACATTCGGAAGATGAGAGATTGATAAATTGGATTCACTAAGGAATTAGGAATCCATAGCTTGAGATTAAATTCACTAAGGAATTAGGGATTTGTATCTCGTAAAGGTGAAACCACAATTTGAATTAAAATCATGAGATGAACTAGATTGAAATCACTTGGTTTGTGCTTTATTTGATCCCATGTATCTTTAGTTTAGTTTAGGTTGTGTTATTTTATTTCAGTAGGTTAGATTTATTTTAGTTGCTCTTTCGTTTATTTTATTTGTTCTTTCGTTTATTCGTTTTCCTAAGTAACAATTGAAAGGAATTAGTGAAATTAGATTCAACATCCCGATTCCTCGTGGATCGACCTGCACTTACCCTACTATGCTATCAACTACCCGATATTTGGTCGGTTAGGAGTTAGTTTGCATGTTAAGTATAGGTTTATAAATTTTCTTTTTGTTTAGTGATGCAAAATCCTCCCAACAATAGCCCATACGTATAAAGAACTAGAGCTGTCGATATTGAGCACTAACTCATACCGCAAACCCGCCTAGACAGCTGTCGACATTGACCAGCACATTCCTAGGGTCCATTCTAGATAATGTCCAAACATAGCACTTCACTATTCGTACTTCATGCTAGTTTATGATGACATGCAAATAGTTGATCAGACTAAAAACATGTAAATTAAATCTATCGATCAACGTAGTTGGCGCCGATAACCATGAATTAGTAATTTACTAGGTATTCATATCTAGCGATATAGACCGTCGTAGATCCGAAGAACACAACTACTATTTCATGATTTCTTCACCAACGAATCAGATCTATAACACATGGGGTAAAATAAACTAGCTACTACATAATTAAACTAAATAAGCAATTAAAACATACTAGTCGAATAGAACAACGATAGATTTACATCTTGGAAAAGACAGAAAATCATACCCTCGAAGACGAGCGTAGATCTCCTTCGGATCTCTCCCTAGGCGGCGACACCGTCATCTCTCCGACCAGAACTCATAAAATAAATGAAATAAAGAACAATGAACTTTTATTGCATAATGCTTGTAAATTGTATGGTACATTGTGTTCTAAGGCGAAACCTTTTATTTATAGCTATCTAAACCTACTTAGAAACATCTAGTTCAACCCTTCGTCCAAGAAAACGCGTTTCGGAAGGATCTGGATCCTCGGTAAGTCGGCACCGCCCCTTGGGTTACCGAGGGTACTTTCGTCTTTTTTCTTCAACCGACTTAACTTGGAAGGTTCTGGAATACACCAGTGTTAGGAAATCATCAGTTTAACGCAGCGGAATTTAAAATTTGATTTCCTTTTCTAGATTGTTCTTCGTTTAATGCAATAAACACGTTAAGTAGTTTGTTGGTTATACCTTAGATGATCTACAAGATCGTCGCTTTGACCGCCAACGGAGAGTAGTTCAATGCGCAAGCCGTCCACACGTCCGGCCTCTATCGCTAATCCACACGAACCCCTTACCGGAATCCTCCGTGGATTGCTATCAAAAAAACTCCGGCTGCTTGACCGGACCTTTTCTTCCCTCACAAACTCACTATGGATAGCTCTCTATTTTTCACAAGAACTATGAGCTCTTGAAATTGTGATGTACAAAAGATCTTGACACCCACCTCTTATTTATAGCTAAAGGTGGCGCCCCAATTAGTGTGTAGGAGAAGAAAACATTTTTCCAATAAAATAAGGAAAATCAACTAGATTGATTTATCTCTTTAATTATATTTTATTTTGCCAATATCTTATATTGATTATAATTATCTTATTACCATAAATCTATTTTTCAAAATTAATTAATATCTTATATTAATATTATGGCAATCTTATTAATTAAAGTGCACAATCCAAGTGTATCTTACACACTCAAGAATGGCGCCCCATTAGTCAACTAATTGACTTCCGGAATATTCTTTAATTAATATAATTTGTATATAATTAATATCTTGTATTTTATTTATTCATAATAAATAAATACTACCATATTAATTTACCACTATAACCTTTATAGTCTAGAGATAAACTTTCCTTATTTGGTTATCAACTATAACCGCATTTTAATCCGACTCGATGTTCATATATGTGTGACCCGATAGGCTTCCGAATATGTTGGCCGTAGACACAAAGTGCAATTTACTAAAATGCCTTTCATACCTAATGATCACGGGATAGCGTCTAGCAACACACCGTGACCCCCAATCATCGGAAGAGTCAAAAGAAATGACTACTACCTTTCATGTGAAGCAGTTACCGTGTAACTTACAATCCTATCACTGTAATAATATCCATACGATCGTATCTCGAGTGTCTATACATTAACGATCGTATCTTATAATCTGGATATCATGCTCTCTCGGAATAACACATTTACTCCAACTTTGCAAAGATTCTCGAGAGCTAGACATTCCTTATAAGAAGGCCATTTCGGATATTCGATCCCAATCATAGGATACGCGATTCCCGGACGACCAATCACGTATACTCCGCATGCTTCAATATCATACCCAATCACTACCGCATTATCGCCCCGTGGTTAGGAGAAATCTCAATAGTGTCAAAGCATGACAATCCACACCGTGATGCCATGAAGACTCCGGTCAAAAGGATAACTACACAACCGCCACATAGTGTGACACTTAATGTAAGGGTCACCTAACGACGATTCTCTAATACACGCGCCCACGCACACCCAAGTGTCCCTACACTTCGATAGACGAGATCTATCCCTATCTTCTAAAAGATAGAAGACATCCAATACGTGCTAGTCTAAATAAACTATCAATGTCCCATTTGATAATATGTAAGACTAGAGACTTTTAAGTACCAACCTTGTTATAGTGATTAGAGATCTCATCAACCATAATCACTATCATGGTTTCTCTATCATGATTGATACTAGGGCGTTACTATATATATACAAAAATAATATGAAGATAAACAATATATAATAACATAAGTGCTTTTATTAATCATAATAAAGTTATTACATGAACTAAATAGATCGTAAATGACCCGACCAGGCCGGATCCGGTCCAACCCGATTGGGTTTAGGACACCTTTCCAACAATCTCCCACTTGGCCTAAAGCCAATCACCCATATGCCTAAGCCCGTGCAAGTGAACATGTTTCTCATGCTTAGCTTGAGACAATGCCTTGGTTAACGGATCACCTATGTTATCATCCGTGTGGACTTTCTCTATCTTTACATCCCTCTATCTACTATCTCTCTAATCAAGTGATAGCGCCAGTAGCACATGTTTGGACTTCGATGAGACCTTGGTTCCTTTGATGAGATATCGCTCCATTATTATCACAAAGATCTGAGGCACGGGACCTTCAATGGAGGAACCACACCAAGTTCGAAGAATGAACTTCTTCATCCAAATCGCTTCCTTTATCGCCTCCGAGGTCGCTATGTATTCGGATTCCGTTATAGAGTCCGTAGTAGTCTCCTCGCTTGGAAATCTTCCACCACCGCTCCGTCGTTAAGCGTGAAAACAAATCCAGATTGTGACTTAAAGTCATCCTTGTCGCTTTGAAGGCGGCATCCGTGTAACCTCGTAATACTAAATCATCATTCCCGAAAACCAGGAACATATCCTCAGTACGCTCTCAAGTACTTGAGGATATTCTTGATGACTATCCAAAGTGACCATCACCTGGATTGGACTCGGTACCTACTAGTCATACCAAGAGGGTACGAGACATCCGGTCTTGGGCATAACATGGCATACATGATAGACCCGATTGCCGAAGCATAAGGGACTTTACTCATTTGTGCCCTTTCCTCCTCTCTGTCTTAGGACTCATTCCTTCGACAGTAGACCCCATGTGACATGGGCAGCAATCCTTTCTTGGATCGCTCCATGTCGAATCTTTTCAAGATCTTGTCTATATAGGTGGATTGCGCATGCACCAAGCAACCTTTTAGATCTATCTCAATAGATCTTTATTCCTAGAATATAGTTTGCATCACCCAAGTCCTTCATTGAGAAGTTCTTGGATAACCATGCTTTGACTGATTGTAACATAGGCACATCATTCCCTATGAGCAATATGTCATCTACATAAAGCACTAAGAACACAATGGCACTACCACTAACCTTCTTGTAAACACAGGGCTCATCTTCGTTCTTGATGAAATCTAACTGTTTGATTATCTCATCAAAGCAAAGATTCCAACTCCGAGAAGCATGCTTTAATCCATAAATGGATATTTGCAGTTTACATACCATCCCAAGTCATTATTGGTTGTGAAACCTCAGTGTGTCATATACACTTCCTCTCGCATGTGTTCCCGCTAAGGAAAGCTGTTTTCACATCCATCCGCCGATTTCGTAATCATGATATCCGCAATAGCGAGCAAAATTCTAATGGATTTTAACATGGAAACAAAGTAAAAGGTTTCGTCATAGTCAACTCATTGTCTTTGCTTATAACCTTTTGCCACTAACCTAGACTTGTAGGTAGTCACGTTACCGTCCATGTCGGTCTTTCTTTTAAAGACCCATTTACACCCTATGGGAACTATTCCCTCAGGTGGATCAACTAAGTCCCAAACTTGGTTGTCTTTTATGGATTCCATTTCAGAATTCATGGCTTACAGTCATTTCTCTTTGTCATGCCTTAATAGCACTTCCTCATAAGGTCTAGGGTCCTCATCTTCCATGAGATACACGACAGTGTACCTTTCGGGTTCACGGTGTTCCCTGGTGGATCTTCAAGGTGCTAGTGTGTCTACGGTAGAGGGTGGCGCCACATTCGTATGTGGTGTCTCCTCTACTTCCATCAACGGACTGTTATCTGTAAGTGGTTCTCGAATTTCTTCAAGATCAATTTTACTCCCACTGACCCTATCCAGAATAAACTTTTTCTCTAGAAAGTGGCCAGTCCTGGCAACAAACACCTTTTGTTCCTCAGGATGGTAAAATTGGTATCCTCTAGTTTCTCTAGGATAACCCACAAATAGACATTTGTCAGATCTAGCTTCTAATTTGTCGGGCATCATCCTCTTCACGTAAGTCGGACAACCCCAAGGTTTAAGATAGGCTAGACTCGGTTTCCTCTTATGCCATACCTCGTATGGTGTGGATTCAACCGTCTTTGATGGAACTCGGTTCAGTGTATAGGATGCGGTTTCAAGAGCATACCCCCAAAACGATTTTGGAAGAACTGCGTAGCTCATCATGGATCGCACCATGTCTAACAAGGTGCGGTTCCTCCTCTCAGACACACCATTCATTTGTGGCGTCCCGGGAGGGGTCCATTCAGGTAGAATCCCATTCTCCTTCAAATAATCTTGAAACTCTCCATCTAGGTATTCTCCGCCTCGATCGGATCGAAGTGTTTTGATTTCTTTACCCAGTTGTTTCTCCACTTCACTTCTGAACTCCTTGAACTTTTCGAAGGCTTCAGATTTATACTTCATTAAGTATATATAACCATATCGAGAATGGTCATCAGTGAAAGTGATAAAATAAGAGTATCCTCATTTTGCTTGAATTGACATTGGGCCACATACATCAGTATGTACGAGCTCAAGCAATTCGTTGGATCTTATCCCTTTGCCACTAAAAGGTGACTTTGTTATCTTGCCAAGTAGACAAGCTTCGCATGTATCAAACGATTCGTAATCGAATTGATCCAACATTCCATCTTTATGGAGTTTGGAGATGCGATTCTTATTTATATGGCCAAGTCTACAATGCCATAAGTAGGATTCATTCAAGTCATTTGTTTTGGCATTCTTGTTATTTATATTAAGTACGTCAACATTCATATCTAATATGTAGAGACCATTGCTAAGTATGCCAAGTACCATAAAAGATTCCATCACGTGAAAAAGAACAACATTTATTCTCAAATGTAAAAGAAAATCCATCAACATCTAATGCAGAAATAGAAATAATGCTCTTCGTAAGAGCAGGAACAAAATAACAGTTATTGAGTTCTAGTACTAGCCCACTGGGCAATGAAAGAAAATAAACTCCTACGGCCAGCGCAGCAACACTTGCTCCATTTCCAACGTGTAGGTCCACCTCTCATTTCCTCAGATTTCTAGTTCTTCTTAGTGCCTGCATATTCGTACAAATATGAGAACCACAACCAGTATCTAATACCCAGTTGTTAGACTTAGAAGAAGTAATGTTGATCTCAATCATAAATATACCTGAAGTCGAAGCATCAGAATGCTTCTTCTTGGTACTCAAGACCCTTGCAGTTTCTCCTCCAATGTCCGGTCTCACCGCAATGGAAGCACGCATCCTTGGATTTGTCTTTTGCTATCTTAGGCATTGGCTTAGGTGTAGCCTTCGCCTTCTTGGACTTTTTCTGGGCTTTTGCCTTGCCCTTGCTTGAAGTGACCAGCAACACTTGCTTTCCCTTCCCCACAGTGCCCTCAGCAGTCTTCAACATGTTCAATAACTCCGCAAGGGAGCAATCTATCTTGTTCATGTGATAGTTCATCATGAACTGCGAGAATGAATCAGGTAGAGATTGCAGAATCAAGTCAATACTCAACTCTCGTTCCAACTTGTGGCCCAGCTTCCCAAGCCTCTCTATATACCCGATCATTTTAAGCACGTGTGACCCCACAGCAGTCCCAGATGCCATCTTACAACTAAACAGGGCCTTCGAGACCTCGTACCTCTCAGTACGAGACTGAGAAGCATAAAGTTCCTTCAGGTGGACCATGATAGAGTAGGCGTCCATAGACTCAAGATGTTTCTGCAGTTCAGGTGTCATAGAAGCAAGCATGATACATGTAGCATCAGTACCGTCAGAACAATGCTTGTTGTACTTCTCGACAACATCTACAGCCGAACCCTCAACGGGCTTCTCCGGTAGGGCCTCGTCCAAGACATAGCCAATCTTCTCGTGCCTCAAAACGATTTTGAGGTTTCTTTCCCAATCGAGAAAATTAGTTTCGTCAAGCTTGTTTTCGATGATAAAACGAAGGTTCAATTTGTTTGACATTTTCTACAACAATAAATAAAGATAGAATAAGTAAAAGCTCATGTATAAGAAAAACCCTAAATTGGCACTTAAAAATTTTATAAGGTTTTACTCCCACTAGCCAACTATTCCCTATTGGCTTTCAAGAATTTAATTAATTCTTTAGTGGTGGGATCCCATCTAGTTACCTCGATTCCCGGCGAGGTGATCAACCGAGATAATTTCGGACGGTAGGTACTCTTACCAACAGATCGCATGCGACTCCCGGTGGTCGACTAGTCAACTCTTTGACTTTTCACATATCTATGTGATAGTCAACCCCTTGTCTCTAAAATCAGACGGTCCTGACGAGGGCCAATCATCGCAAGATTCTAGTCGAGTCGTAACCCAATATTCATGAGATCTCATAACGATCATATCTCAATAATAACGATATACCCGTGTGTTAAGGGTGAATTTATACGTTTTATAACGTTGTATTTTATGATGTTCTCCCCCATAATTCATATGATTTGCATAGGAAATGTGGTTTTAAATGATTTATTAAGCAAGTGAGATTTTAATTAGTTTATTCGCAAAATGAGGTTGTGTACGTGTTTTGATTATGGTTTTATGAGTATTTGGATTGTGTTACGTTTTGCGATGTCTTAATGTGATGTAGATACATGTTGGAGGCTAAATTGATGATCAAATGTTGATATAATTCGAGCTAAATCGAGATAGAGATGAGAAAAGAAGGATAAAGATGGAAGAAGGAAGAGATAATGATCAAGAGATCGAGTTCCAAAGATCGATGGACGAGCGCCCACGGTCCGTCCATGGTGGACGGGCGCTTGCTCAACCGAAGGAGCGTTCAGAGGTGCGATTTACATTGAGCCTTCAAACGCCTGCATAGACGAAGCGTTCACCTCTCCGGCCTGTAAGCTCTTCGGACGAGCGCCCAAGATAGTGGACGGGCGCCCAAGCACCGCCTTAGCCTAAACCGACCTAAAAATCTATAAATAGGCGCGATTTCTCAATCTCATATATAGAATTCGAACCCTAAAAACCTAGGGGCAGCTTGGCTGCATTTTTCTCTGATTTTATCTACTTTTACGCAATTTAATTCCTAGATTAGATTAGATAGATTCATGTCTTTTATTTCATCAATTCGAGTTGCAACAAGGATGTTAAGAGGCTAAAACCTCTTGAACAAGCGTTGTGAAGCCGCCCATCAACAATTCAGTTTGATTCGTGATTGATTTGTGAGTTTCTATCTCAAGTTTGTTTCTTTTATCATGCTTTACATTGTTTTATTGCAAGTCGTATCGAAAGATGTTTGCTTTTATGATTGTTTTATTGATGAAAATCATATAAACATTAGATCACCATGCTAAAAGAATAGATCTTCGATCTAACTAAAACGAGAGTTATTAGATTGATTTTCTAGATTAGAAATTGAAAGATTTCACGCCTAGGTTAGAAAGACGTAATCTTTAACATCGAAAGATAAAAGATTAGGAAACGAACTTGTCTACGAGAGTAGGAGTTTATGCCTTCGATTAGGTGAATCACGACTTGAGTAGAGATCACGAATTAATCCGAATTAGAATTGAATGTTGATAGGATAGGTGGATCAATTGCTTGTTCGTTCGTTATAATTTGATTTTAATCCTTTAAACTTGAATTGCTAGATTAGTTTACTTTTAATTGCACTCTAGTTTTTATCGCTTTCAATCTTGCCTAGCATTGGATTAATTTCCTCTGTCTAGTTACTTTTATGCATATTTGTTTAGGTTATTTCTTCGTTTAGGTTGGTTTCGTGACAATAGTTTAGTTAAAAACAAAAGCTAGGATTCACATTCGTCTAGTTCCCCGTAAGATCGACCCGGCATAGCCTCTACACTACGATCCTTGCACTTGAGGTTAACCGGTTTATTACTTGTTGTTTTGTATTGATAAAATCCGGGACAAGTTTTTGGCGCCGTTGCCGGGGAACCGGACGGTTGTCTAGTTTTTGTTTTTCATTAGTAATTTAGGTTAGGTTTTTGTTTTTATTTCTGTTTTTCGTTGGTGATTTAGTTGTTTTACTTATTTGTTTTTTTTTCATTAATTAATATTTGTTCTTGTTAGTTGTAGCATAGACTTTTGTTTTTGAGTTTTAGTCTCTTTTTCGTTATCGTTTTTTCGCGCTCTCTGTTCGAATCTGTTTCGGTTGGACGAGCGCCTGGTCATCTGAGGCGCCCGTCAGCTTCTTCTTCAGGAGGACGCCCGCCCGATTAATTGGACGCCCGCCTCGTCTGTCTCGCCATTAGTTTTTATTTTTATTTCAATTAGGTTTCTGTTTTTCGTAGGTAAGTGTCGTAGGTAGGCTTCTTAGGTTGAATCATCCGACTCACACCTTTCACGATCAAATTTTAGGATAAAAGGGTCCATTTTAGCACTTGATAGTATTTTGGCCATAACTTTCGGCTCGAGTGTCCGTTTGGCGCGCAGGACCCCAATTCGGAAAGCTCGTTCCGACGCCGACGACGTGGCAGATGCCGGAGGCCGTCCGACACCATTTTCGAGGTCAAAATCCACTGTTTTCCCTTCCATTTTGGGCTCAGAAGATTTCAACACGTTTTAGTGTTTCGCTTTTTCGTTTGTAATTTTTCGTAGTTAAGTTTCGTAGTTTTTGATTCCTCTAGGTTTAGTTATCCTTTCCTCCGCCTCGATCTGCCCTTTCGTCACTTTCTATCCTTTCTTGCTCAACACCTTGAGTTGGTGTTGGTTTATGCAAACTCGTAGTCATAAGGGACCACTAATCTATTCCCACGACCCGAAGCGGACCATAGTCCGACCCAATAGGCGGAGACTTCGTTTTGACGAAGGAAACGCTCTAGATCAAGAATTTGAGCAATATCTTTCAGGAGAAATCGAAAGAATAGTAATAATGGCAGCGGAAGATAGACGGACGTTGGCCGACTATGCCATGCCCGTGTCTGATCACCATCAACCCGGCTATCGTCATGCCTACCATTTCTTTGCTCCAAACTTCGAGCTTAAACCCGGACTTATACAGATGATGCAGCATGCATCAATTTTCCATGGTTTCCCATCTGAAAACCCCCACACTCACTTACACACATTCTTGCAAATATGCGGTACTACCCGTATCCAAGGTGTAAGTGAGGACGCCATCAAGCTTAAACTATTTCCATTTTCCTTACGGGGGGAGGCACTCGAGTGGTATCACTCTCTCCCTCTCGAATCCATCACTACGTGGCGGAGCTCGAGAAGGAATTTCTAAGTCAATACTTTCCTCCTTCAAAAACAGCCCCTTTATCGAACGAAATCTTCACATTCCGTCATTTGGAAAATGAGTCATTCTTTGAGGCGTGGAAAAGTTTTAAGTCTCTCTTGCTGACGTGTCCCCATCATGGCTTGCCAAAGCAAAGGCAAGTCCATACTTTTTTCAGTTGGATTGACCGAGCTCACCAAGGGCATGGTCAATAGTTCCTCTGGTGGGGCATTTCTCAAGAAAACACCTGATGAGGGGTGGGCGTTGTTCGAGGACATTGCCAAATATAACTACGCCCCCTCTTATCAAGCCATCCAAGCACCTCCTCCCCCTCCCAAGGTCGAAGAGGTGACTATGCAAAGTCTTGTTGCCATACTGCAAAAGCAGATGGCACCTTCTCAACTGACAGCCTCTCACACCGGCCCCTACCCGAGTTATCAGGCTCCTTCACTTTCACAGAACTCTCAAGTTCTGTATTGAAGCATCTTTGCCGACCGCCATATGGTGGCCAATGTCAATTTTCTTCCCCCTCTGCTCAGCAAGTCAATGCTGTTCATGACTATGGACAGCATAATCCAATCACATGCCAAGTATGTGACAGCATGGGGCATACTGCTCGCTTCTGTCCCATGATTGGGCAGAATGCGGAAGTCAATGCTTTCTCTGGCCAGACAAATCAGAGATTCAATAACCAATTCTCTGGCCAGAACAGTTTCCAAAACCAAGGGTTTAATCAATCTTCGGGATTTAATCCTAATTCGAACTTCAATAGAAACCCTGGTTATAATCAGAACCCAAGCTATAATTCTTCCAATCCACAGCAAAGGTTCAATCAGAATTGGCCCGCCAATTCTAATTCTACATTTCCAAATCAGTCCAATCAGCCACTCCCTCAAAATCATCAGAACTCTCAAGGACCCTCCCAATCCAACAATTTCGAAACCAAGTTGGAGGAGCAAAGCAGGACAATAAAAAGTCTTGAGAGACAAATAGGGCAATTGGCTGAGCAGCTAGCGTCAAGACCCCCAGGGCATCTGCCCAGTTTTACTGAGAAAAACCCAAAAGGCGGTCAAGTCGCTCACGCCGATTTAAGCAGCAGTCAATGCACTGACCTGGTACCTTCACCTCCATACGGTAGAGAAGAGGCCAGTGCAATGAATTTGAGAAGTGGTTCTCAAGTTGGTGGTCCCCCTGGCTTCCAGGGAAACCACTAGCCCCTCCTGCCATTGGTAAGGCAGGAGGGGAAGTTGAGCACCCATCATCCCCTTGGCTGCAGAAGGAAAATCAGGTGGCTGATCCCCTGATAGAAGAAAGAGTTGAGATTCCTCAAGTGGTTGATCCCTTGAGGAATAAAGAATCAATTGGAAGTCCTCAGGTGGCTGTTCCCCTGAGAAGTGAAATATTTGAGGATCCTCAGGTGGCTGATCCCCTGAGGAGTGATGAGTTAAATGATAGTCGGTGGTGATCCACGACTAGCAAAAAAAGAATGAAAAGACGGTTCGATGGAAAGATTTGGAAGACAAGGCCGTTAGTTCGCCCTCGAAGAAAGTATTTTCCGAGGAGGATTTGAAAAAGCTTCCCTTTCCACCTAGAAAGAGCAACATCCCATTGAGCGAAGATAAGAAGTATGAAAAGGTGCTTAATTTGTTGAAAAGTACTCGGAGTAAATCTTCCATTGTCGGATGTCTTGGTAGAGATGCCTAAGTACACCAAATTCATAAAGGATGTTGTTTCTTGAAGAAGAAGTTAGCGAGAAATGGATCAGGCAATTGGTGAGGATTGTTCAATGATCAATTATCCGGACTTACCAATCAAAAGAGGTGACCCGGGAAATTCGTGCTCACATTGCGGATGGGAGGCCTAGTCTTTCCAAATTCTTTATGTGACTGGTGCATCCATAAGCTTGATGCCATTATCTATTTGCAAGCATTTGGGTTTACAAAGTCTTCTAGAACCCACTACCATGAACTTGCAGTCATTTGATAGATCTTCAAAGAAAGCCTCGGGGATCCTAAAGGGCGTATTGGTTCAAGTTGGTAGGTTTACCTTTCCCGTTGACCTTGGTATGTCTTAGATATGGAGAAAAATGAAAATGTCCCTCGATTCTTGGAAGACCTTTCCTATCTACTGGCTAGAGCCCTCATCGATTGTGATGGTGGGAAAGTAACTATCCGAGTTGGTGACCAAGAGGTGAGCTATAGCGTTTCTAAATCTATTCAAGTACCCTCCGGTTCTCCAACCGGCTTTTCCATTGAGGAGACGTCTGATGACTTCAATGACTTCATGGATAAGCAAGTCTTGGCTGTAGAAGCAGAATATGAGCGATTGATCGATAATCTGAATAATCATGGTGTGGTCAATCTAGACCAGTTAGCAGCTGATTTTGAGGATGGGCTACGAGAAGAAGCTTTGGTAGTAGGGCCACTAAGTAAACTCAACGATGTTGAGTTGAGGAGTGTAGATCTTAAATCAAGTCTAGAGGAACCCCCTGTAGACTTGGTTCTGAAGCCGTTGCCTAAACATCTTAAGTATGTATTTCTGAGAGAAGGTGACAAGCTTCCTTTGATCATCTCTGCCAAGCTGTCTCGAATAGAAGAGCTTAAACTGTTAAACGTCTTGCGCAAAAATGAGAAAGCCTTTGGATGGCAGGTGGGAGATATCCGAGGGATATCTCCCGACATCTGTATGCACAAGATCAAGGCGGGAGGGTGCAAAGCAGTTAGACACCTCGAGAGAAGGCTCAACCTCACATGCATGCAGAGGTAGTCAAGAAGGAAATTATAAAGCTTCTAGATATGGGTATCATTTACGCCATTGCAGACAGTGAGTGGGTATCCCCAACTCAAGTAGTTCCCAAGAAAGGTGGAATTACTATTGAGAAGAATGAGAAGGGAGAAGAGATAGCATTGAGGCTCGTTACTGGATACAGAGTATGTATCGATTATAGAAAACTCAATGAGGTCACAATGAAAGATCATTTCCCCTTCCATTCATTGACCATATGCTTGAGCGTCTGGCGGGGCACGATTCTCTTCGCTTCTGGATGGATATTCGGGATACTTCCAGATACCCATCGATCCTGTTGACAAGAGAAGACCACTTTCACTTGCCTTTATGGGACATTCGCTACAAAGCGGATGCCATTTGGTCTCTGTAATGCCCGGCCACCTTTCAAAGGTGTATGATGGCAATCTTTGACGGGCTAGTTGAAAAGTGCATGGAGATTTTTATGGATGATTTCTCGGTCTTTGGTCAATCCTTCGATGATTGCCTCGATAATCTTGATCAGTGTTGTCTAGATGTGTGGAAAAGGACTTAGTGCTCAATTGGGAAAAATGCCATTTCATGGTAGATGAAGGCATAGTTCTTGGCCACAAAGTGTCACCAAAGGTATAAGTAGATAGGGCCAAGGTTGAAGCTATTGAGAAGATGAGTTATCCTAAGAATGTTCGGGAGGTCCGAGGTTTTCGGACATGTCGGGCTTTATAGGAGGTTCATCCAGGACTTTTCAAAGATTGCCAAGCCCCTGTCTACTTTACTCAAAGAAGGCGTTACTTTTGATTTTGATGAGAATTGCAAGCGCGTTTGAGGAGCTTAAGAGTAGGCGATCTCTGCTCCAATTCTTATATCGCTTGATGGAACCTACCCTTTGAGCTTATATGTGATGCATCCAACTATCTTTGTTGAGTGCGATCTTAGGGCAAAAGCTTAATGGAAAGTTCCACCTATCTATTATGCCCGATCACACTGAATCCTTCTCAAGTTAACTACACGACAACCGAAAAGGAACTATTAGCCGTAGTCTTTGCTATGGATAAGTTTCGTAGTTACTGCTTTGGGTGCTCAAGTGATTGTGTGGGTCGACCACGCCGCTTTGCGATATCTCATGACCAAAAGGAAGCTAAACCGCGCTACTGCTGCGTTGGATATCGACCCTCTCAAGAGTTTGACGTTCAAATCAAAGATAAGAAGAGGCGTGAGAGCGTAGTGGCGGATCATGTTTCTAGGGTGTTAAGTGAGGAAAAGGATGAACCGGATGATATAGATCTTTACTTTCCTCTAGAAAACATTATGTTGATAGGCGGTTGTCCTCCGATGTTCCATGGTATTCCTCCATTGTAAACTACCTTCATGCCCGTTATCTCGATCTGAAATGTCTTATCAAGAGAAGAAGAAGTTCTTCTCTGATATGAAATATTTCGTTTGGGATGAACCTTATCTTTTCAAGATCTGTAAAGATGGTTTGCTTAGGAGATGTGTTCCAGAATCCGAGCAACGCGATATAATCGAGCAATGCCATAGTGGACCCACAGGTGGTCACTTTAGTCCTTGGAAAACGGTTGCGAAGATCTTCCAGTCCGGTTTCTATTGGCCCACGATATTTAAGGACACGGAAGCTTTCTGTAAAGCTTGCGATAGGTGCCAAAGAACCGGTACTCTAACAAGGCGATTCGACATGCCATTGAAACCCATTCTTGAATGCGAAGTCTTTGATGTATGGGGCATCGATTTTATGGGACCATTCCCATCATCTTGCGGTAATAAATACATCTTAGTCTGCGTAGACTATGTATCGAAATGGGTGGAGGCAATAGCCACTCCTCGCAATGATCATAAAACGGTCATGAATTTTCTAAAGAAGAATATCTTTGTGAGGTTTGGATGTCCACGTGCCCTGATTAGTGATGAAGGGACGCACTTTTGCAACCGACCTTTGGAAAAAGTCCTCGAGAAGTATGGTGTTCACCATAAAACTGGCACACCATATCATCCGATGACTAGTGGTCGAGTTGAGCGAAGCAAACGAGTCTTAAGAAAATCCTGGAGAAGACGGTGAATAGTCATAGAAAAGACTCGGAGTTCGAAGAAGTTGGACGATGTACTTTGGGCATATAGGATCGCCTATAAGACCCCTATGGGTACATCGCCATATCAAATGGTTTACTGGTAAGCCATGCCATCCGCCAATCGAGTTAGAGCATTGCAGGCGTATTGGGATACGAAGTTTTGAACTTCGATTCCCAATCTGTGGGAAACATCGATTGCGTTAGATTGCATGAGTGGATGAATTTAGACTCCAGGCTTATGAAAGCGCGAGGATTAGTAAAGAGAAGATGAAACTACTCCATGACGCCAAGATAAAGAAGAGAGAATTCAGTCGGCGAGCAAGTTCTCTTATACAATTCTAGGTTACATTTGTTTCTCGGGAAGTTGAGAACACACGTTGGTCCGGTCCTTTTGAGATTCTCCAAATCATTCCTGGAGGTGTTCTAGAACTACGCGGTTATCCGGACCAACCGTTTGAGTTAATGGTCAAAGGTGCAAGCACTACATTGGTGAACCTAAAGAAAAACCTTTGATTGTTAAATTTCTCGATATTCTCGGATGTGGTGTTCTGAGAGGTCAATGAGTTTGATGAGTTTTCATCCGATTTATTCTCCGAGAATGGCGGTATTGGTTCATCGTTAGAAGTTCTAGCAGTGTAGTTGGGATATGGAGGAGTATGAAAAAGAGCAAAAGCTTAAACGTCATCGGAGGAATCAGAGAAGAAAGAAATCAGCCATGGGGAAGATTAAGCGAGTTTGGAAGGCTATAAAAGATTTTACCCCATGTGTTGGATCTTCGCTTCTGCAGCCCACACTACGGACCGGAGCTTAAACGAGGTAGTGGTGGCGAGAAAGGTTAAATGGCCTGATCCAGGCTGAGCTTCAAATATGTCGAGCTAACGACAATAACCATTAGCGCTACTAGGAGGCATCCTAGATATCCCTTATTATATTAGTTTCTTTCTTTAGTTATTTTTCCTTGTTCTAGTTGTTTTAATCTTATTAGGATTGTGTTGTTTTTGTCGATCACCCGTCTAATCTTATACGAGAGGTCGAAGTGTTGTTTTGCTTACGATTTCCTCTTATCTTTACCTCTATCACTTTTGCGCGATATGGTTTAATCCCTTGTATCCCCCGAGGTATTTCTTTGTTTTTTCAAGTGTGCAGGATATTTTCGATAGCGATTGTGAGCTTTAGACGATTTCAGTTTTCCGGTGGATGGTCCACAGTCTACTGGATTCGTTGAGCATTTCTGGGTGAGGTCGACCCACTTCCAGAATAGCTCCCTTTCGAACAACGAATCAGCTAAGTTTTCTGTTTTTGCACACCATGAGGACATGCTGTAATTTAAGTGTGGGGGAGGGGATAAGTCGATATGTATCTATACATTTGCTTACATGATTTTATTTTTATGCAAAAATGAGCTAAAAATGAGCTAAATTTTAAAATTTTTTTGTATTGTCTCGAGTGAGCAATGCATGTTTTTGTTCGGTTTGTTATATTCATCGATGCTTTATGCCATATGTTCCATAGGTTAGATGTTTCACCAAGATTTATTTTTCACGTGCCATAGTGAATGATGAGCTAATTTATAAAGTTATACCCCTTTTTGGACGAGTGATTTCTGATTGTCTTATAAGTCGTGTGCTTAGTGCTACGTACATATCATGAGACTTATGATAGTTTGTATTTAGTTCCAAGTACGATGTATGTTGTGAATATCTAGAAGTTTGAATGTGATAAGTAACACGTAGCTAATGTCCTTGAAAAAGTTGAGTTAATAATGAAATCAATAGTGTGTGTCGGAAGTCGGGTCGATGATTTGAGTGCGGTAAGGCATTATCTCGAAATGTTTTATTCCACTATGATGACCAAAAGCTCACGGCTTGATCGTAAGAAGTCGCTGCTTTATGATTTGAGTAAGGTAGGGTATACCACGTATGTCTTATTACGCTATGATGAGCAATAGCTTATTACGATGTGTGTTTAAATGTGAAATCAATTGAATCAACTTAGGAATTGGTATGAAAAGAATGAAATGAGACTTAGTTATCGTTAATCTTATCCCAGTATAAACCGATGGATATCTTTGTAGGATTATCCTCTAAGTATGTCGGAAAGGTCTTAAATGTGTTCTATCATCTTTTCCGGGATATGTTCCGTTTTGTAGGGTGCATCTTATAAGTATCTTTTATTACTAGTTTGAAGGGGTATTAGCTAGTTTTGCTTTGAGTTTTTCAAGTTTGGATTTAGTGGAAGTTCTCTATGGCTATGCACACACACGATGGTGAACTTCTAATTTATTGACTATGTGGTATATGTGTTGAGGTGTCTATATTCTTTCCGAGCCTTTATCTTGTTTTGTTTTGCTTGGGACGAGCAAAGTTTAAGTGTGGGGGAGTTGTTAAGGGTGAATTTATACGTTTTATAACGTTGTATTTTATGATGTTCTCCCCCATAATTCATATGATTTGCATAGGAAATGTGGTTTTAAATGATTTATTAAGCAAGTGAGATTTTAATTAGTTTATTCGCAAAATGAGGTTGTGTACGTGTTTTGATTATGGTTTTATGAGTATTTGGATTGTGTTACGTTTTGCGATGTCTTAATGTGATGTAGATACATGTTGGAGGCTAAATTGATGATCAAATGTTGATATAATTCGAGCTAAATCGAGATAGAGATGAGAAAAGAAGGATAAAGATGGAAGAAGGAAGAGATAATGATCAAGAGATCGAGTTCCAAAGATCGATGGACGAAGCGTCCACGGTCCGTCCATGGTGGGCGGGCGTTTGCTCAACCGAACGAGCGTCGAGAGTGCGATTTACATTTGAGCCTTCAAGCCGCTGCATAGACGAGCGTTCACCTCCGTCGAAGCTTCTTTGGACGGCGGCCCAAGATAGTGGACGGGCGCCCAAGCACCGCCTTAGCCTAAACCGACCTAAAATCTATAAATAGGCGCGATTTCTCAATCTCATATATAGAATTCGAACCCTAAAAACCTAGGGGCAGCTTGGCTGCGTTTTTCTACAGTTTTTATCTACTTTTACGCAATTTAATTCCTAGATTAGATTAGATAGATTCATGTCTTTTATTTCATCAATTCGAGTTGCAACAAGGATGTTAAGAGGCTAAACCCTCTTGAACAAGCGTTGTGAAGAAATCCATCAACAATTCGATTTGATTCGTGATTGATTTGTGAGTTTCTATCTCAAGTTTGTTTCTTTTATCATGCTTTACATTGTTTTATTGCAAGTCGTATCGAAAGATGTTTGCTTTTATGATTGTTTTATGGATGAAAATCATATAAACATTAGATCACCATGCTAAAAGAATAGATCTTCGATCTAACTAAAACGAGAGTTATTAGATTGATTTTCTAGATTAGAAATTGAAAGATTTCACGCCTAGGTTAGAAAAGCGTAATCTTTAACATCGAAAGATAAAAGATTAGGAAACGAACTTGTCTACGAGAGTAGGAGTTTATGCCTTCGATTAGGTGAATCGCGACTTGAGTAGAGATCACGAATTAATCCGAATTAGAATTGAATGTTGATAGGATAGGTGGATCAATTGCTTGTTCGTTCGTTATAATTTGATTTTAATCCTTTAAACTTGAATTGCTAGATTAGTTTACTTTTAATTGCACTCTAGTTTTTATCGCTTTCAATCTTGCCTAGCATTGGATTAATTTCCTCTGTCTAGTTACTTTTATGCATATTTGTTTAGGTTAGTTCTTCGTTTAGGTTGGTTTCGTGACAATAGTTTAGTTAAAAACAAAAGCTAGGATTCACATTCGTCTAGTTCCCCGTAAGATCGACCCGGCATAGCCTCTACACTACGATCCTTGCACTTGAGGTTAACCGGTTTATTACTTGTTGTTTTGTATTGATAAAATCCGGGACACCGTGGTAGGTCAACTCCCGACGGGGGCCGATCAGTTGGATCCAAACAAGGGCTCTTCACCGTCATTATAATATTGGGAGACAATTTTGGCCTTATTTTTGGCGTGGGAATATTTTAAATTAATTCACTTAATTAATTTGGTTCTGTTATGGTCTCATCTACTAAGTGCATATTACTACTATATCATATAAAGTAAAACATACACAACATTCCGCGGACAAAATAACCTGTATGATCATGGACTTTTCCTAGGTGCGGTTTCGAATACAAACTGACGAAACCGCGGGTCACAAACTAAGGGTATCTACAACCGCCAATAGGATCTCTATTGCTGTACGCCAATGGGTTCTTTATCTCTCCTTGGTCCTCAACTTCTTGCTCCATTCTTGTTACATAATAAATAATTACACCCGCCGCACTCGGGGGGGAGCTTATGGGAATGGGATAATTGCAAAAAGTAAACTAGGTCACGTTCTTCATAACGGCCTAGGACAATTTTTCAAAAACCAACATAAAGAAAACATTCACATCTATCCTATTGGTCGAGTCCATGATCAATCGGGGTCCATATAATCACATTATATCTACACATCTAATCCATACAATTTTATCTTATGAAAAAGATTAAATTCTAATTTTAACTACTCATGCGTCTTTATTTTATCACGTCAAATAATTAAATAACTTTTAAATAATTATATGACTTAATCGAAAATTAAAATTAACATTTAATTTTAAATCGATTTTAATTTCAAATAAATTTGAACTTATTCAAAATAAAATTAAAATTATAAAGTCTCCTATTTGTTTCCTTTCCAAAACTAAATTTAGCTTAGGCATGGCCACCTTCCAAAATCAAAATTTTGGAAGTGGCACAAGCCTAAGCCTTTACAAATCAAATATTTGGAAAGGCTCAAGCCATTCCAAATTAAATATTTGGAAAGGCCAAATTATTTTAGTTCAGACACAGCCACTTTCCAAAATCAAAATTTTGGAAGTGGCCTAGGCCTTTTACAAATCAAATATTTGGAAAGGGTCTAGGCTTATTCCAAATCAAATATTTGGAAAGGCCAAATAATTTTGGTTTAGGCCTGGCCACTTTCCAAAATCAAAATTTTGGAAGTGGCCTAGGCCTAGGCCTTTTACAAATCAAATATTTGAAAAGGGCCTAGGCCTATTCCAAATCAAAATTTGGAAAGGCCAATATGCCAAATGGTTTCCCAATGGTTCAAACTATTTGAACCATTGGTTGGCCATGTGACACAACTAAACAAACGAGATATCTATGCACAATAAATAACACAAAACGAAAAGGGTCGATCTCCCCCACTGGAAGAGGACAGCCGACAGACGGCAACCCTAGGGCTACCGCCGCCGTCGCAGAGGGAGGGGGCCGCCGCCAGTCGGCCGAGCCCCCCATAAACCCTAATTTTATTTTATTTTTTTGTTTTAACGTTTCGTGGTTTAAATCTTGCATCTATCGATTAAATACTACGCAATTAATTTATGCTTATTGATTAAGCTCGAAGTCTGGCTCTGCTACCACTGTTAGGAAATCATCAGTTTAACGCAGCGGAATTTAAAATTTGATTTCCTTTTCTAGATCGTTCTTCGTTTAATGCAATAAACACGTTAAGTAGTTTGACGGTTATACCTTAGATGATTTACAAGATCATCGCTTTGACCGCCAACGGAGAGTAGTTCAATGCGCAAGCCGTCCACGCGTCCGGCCTCTATCGCTAATCCACACGAACCCCTTGCCGGAATCCTCCTTGGATTGCTATCGAAAAAACTCCGGCTGCTTGACCGGACCTTTTCTTCCCTCACAAACTCACTATGGATAGCTCTCTATTTTTCACAAGAACTATGAGCTCTTGCAACTGTGATGTACAAAAGAGCTTGACACCCACCTCTTATTTATAGCTAAAGGTGGCGCCTCAATTAGTGTGTAGGAGAAGAAAACCTTTTTTCCAATAAAATAAGGAAAATCAACTAGATTGATTTATCTCTTTTATTATAATTTATTTTGCCAATATCTTATATTGATTATAATTATCTTATTACCATAAATCTATTTTTCAAAATCAATTAATATCTTATATTAATATTATGACAATCTTATTAATTAAAAAGCACAATCCAAGTGTATCTTACACACTCAAGAATGGCGCCCCATTAGTCAACTAATTGACTTCCGGAATATTCTTTAATTAATATAATTTGTACATAATTAATATCTAGTATTTTATTTATTCCTAATAAATAAATACTACCATATTAATTTACCACTATAACCTTTATAGTCTAGAGATAAACTTTCCTTATTTGGTTATCAACTATAACCGCATTTTAATCCGACTCGATGTTCATATGTGTGTGACCCGATAGGCTTCCGAATATGTTGGCCGTAGACACAAAGTGCAATTTACTAAAATGCCCTTCATACCTAACGATCACGGGATAGCGTCAGCAACACACCGTGACCCCAATCATCGGAAGAGTCAAAAGCAATGACTACTACCTTTCATGTGAAGCGATTTACCGTGTAACTTACAATCCTATCATTTGTAATAATATCCATACGATCGTATCTCGAGTGTCATACATTAACGATCGTATCTTATAATCTGGATATCATGCTCTCTCGAATAACACATTTACTCCAACTTTGCAAAGATTCTCGAGAGCTAGACATTCCTTATAAGAAGGCCATTTCGGATATTCGATCCCAATCATAGGATACGCGATTCCCGGACGACCAATCACGTATACTCCGCATGCTTCAATATCATACCCAATCACTACCGCATGATCACCCCATGGTTAGGAGAAATCTCAATAGTGTCAAAGCATGACAATCCACACCGTGATGCCATGAAGACTCGGTCAAAAGGATAATTACACAACCGCCACATAGTGTGACACTTAATGTAAGTGGGTCGATCCTAACGTCGCATTCTCTAATACACGTCCACGTCACGGTCCAAGTGTCCCTACACTTCGATAGGCGAGATCTATCCCTATCTTCTAAAAGATAGAAGACATCCAATACGTGCTAATCTCGAATATACTATCAATGTCCCATTTGATAATATGTAAGACTAGAGACTTTAAGTACCAACCTTGTTATAGTGATTAGAGATCTCATCAACCATAATCACTATCATGGTTTCTCTATCACAGATTGATACTCGGGACGTTACTATATATATACAACAAATAATATGAAGATAAACAATATATAATAACATAAGTGCTTTTATTAATCATAATAAAGTTATTACATGAACTAAATAGACTGTAATTGACCCGACCCAGTCGGATCCGGTCCAACCCGATTGGGTTTAGGACATCTTTCCAACATTCAGTCCACTCCAGATTCGTCCATCATGCTCAACCCAATATTCCGTATCCTGAAAATCATCAAATAATGCACGAAATAATATCGAATCAGGGAAAATAAACGCTAAGTGCAGATTTCTCGACTCACGAACCCGACATATGATATTCAACATAAATTGTTCATATTTATAGGTCGAAACAACTATTTTTAGCTCATAATGGATAGAATATTGATGCCGTAGGATAGACTATTTTAATCGTTCAGTTGTCACAACATAAGAAGTAACATTATGTAGTGACAATTAAAATAACATGCACCTTACACATTACCTAGAAATTACCATAATTAAAAAGGTTAAGGTAACTAAAAGAACAGCTAAATCAAACAAAGTTCAAAGAACAATATGAAGTGACAACAAGATTCACATATGCAGTAACAAAATTTGAAAATGTAGTGACAACTGAACACACATTATTATAACTTTACGAAGAGAAATTGATAATGACAATACTGCAACACACATAAAAAAAACCCAAATTTTTGTTCTTTTTCTTCATCTACTTTGCATAGATTGTTACAATATATAGTGCTGAAGGAAATGTTGAGTGCAGTCTGCTGATGACACTCAGCTTACCACATGAAGACTCAGTAGTCCGCTAAGTAGTTTTAGTGCAGAAAGCGGTTATTCTGTTATAGTTAGTTGTAACCGTTTGTAACTTACTTCTAACTAATTCATGAGGTCTATGTAGCTATAAATACCCCATGATCAGCGGCATTGTAACTTCAACTTGTAAGTCCCAGTGAGCAATTTATTCAACAAGTCAAGTATGCCTTACATCAGCAGTTCACTATTAAGGACCTTGGAAAATTGAGATATTTCCTAGGCATTGAGGCTGCTAGAACCCATGCAGACATATCCATTCCTCAAAGAAAATATACCCTCAGCCTCCTAGAAAAATATGAATTTCTAGGAGCAAATCCTTCTAAGACCTATGGAATCTAAGCAGACTTTACAACATGGTGATTCTCAAATTTTGGAAGACAATACTGCCTATAGATCCCTAGTGGGAAAACTAATCTACCTCACCTTTACAAGACCAGACATAGCTTTTGCAGTTCAGCAGCTGAGTCAGTTTCTGGATATTACTACTTCGAAAACTATATGAAGGCATCACATAGATTCTTTGAGGTATTTGAAGGCCAATCTAGATCAAGGAATCTTGTTTCAAACCAAAGAATACCCTTGTCTGAAAGGTTTTACAGATAGTGATTGGGTTGGTTGCCCTGAAACAAGGAAATTAGTTTCAGGCTACATGATGTTTCTAGGAGATGCTCCCATTTCTTGGAAGGCTAAGAAACAAACTACTATAGCAAGAAGCTCATCAGAAACTGAATACCGGGCTATGGCAAATGCAGTTTGTGAACTTTAATGGTTGCTTTACATCCTACAAGATTTACAGGTTTCTGTTCAGACGCCTGTTGTGCTTTTTGTAATAATGACAGTGCTCATATAGCTCATAATCCTGTCTTTCATGAAAGAACAAAGCACATTGAAATAGATTGCCATATTGTATGAGACAAGATCAAAGCTAGACTTGTCAAACTTCTTACAGTCAACACAAAAGAACAAGTAGCCGACATCCTCACCAAGGCATTAGATGCACCAATATTCTCATATCCACTAGACAAATAAGGAATTTCAAGTATATTCCAGAGTTCTAATAGCTGAAGGGAATGCTGAGTGCAAGCTTCTCTTGAACCATTCTCAGCTTGAGGGGCTGTTATAGTATATAGTGTTGAAGGGAATGTTGAGTGCAGTCTGCCCATGACACTCAGCTTACCATATGAAGACTCAGTGATCTTCTAAGTAGATTAGTCTAAAGCGGTTATTCGTTATAGTTTGTTGTAACCTTTTTAACTTACTTTAAGCGATTCATGGGGTGTATGTAGTTATAAATACCCCATGATCAACAAAGATTGTAACTTCAACTTGTAACTTTCAGTTTGGTATAATCCTTCTGCGTTTTTCTTTATATTGTTTGTATTCACAAACTTCAACATAGATCTTAACAAAAATTTCCTTGAAATTTTATTGGGCACTTTCTGTATGAACAAAGACTCTCACAATCTTCTTCTTTTGGGTTATGCTTAGCATAATCATCATAAGGCTTTTCTCAATTACCTTAAATACGTGACTTTACGATCGCTAACGATAAATAGAAAAATTGGCATCACAAAGTCTCCAAGAGTTACTGGTAACCAAGGAAAGTGGTTTATGGATGGAAAAGCTTTTCCAAACGTCATCAACCAAAATCATAAGCTGCCAAAATGAAGCCAATATGATTGAAAGGAAGGCACAAATTTTAGCTTGGTCATGGTGCAAATCCTATTTGGTGCACCACAACCAATAGGAATCATGTATTTTAAGATGGACCCCACATGTGGAAAAAAACCACCAATGATTTTTTTGAAATTGATGACATGGTGTTCCAAAACTTGCACTTAGACCACCGTAAAATTAGTGGAGGGGAAAGTAGCAATAAGATGATAAAAAAGACACTACTACAGAAAAGAGAGAACATCTAGTAACATTAAAAGGGGATGAAAATTGCACCAATGTAAATTACATTACATAGTTAAACCTCGAAATACTTGAGGATGCTAGACGTTTTTTTAACTGAGCCCTCAGTTGATAAACTGAGCATGGATCCTCTGTTGTGTATTAAACACAGCAGACTACTGTGATCAATGGGAGAGGGGTAGAATGGGAATTTCATATCAAAAAAGAAAAAGAAAAAATCATCAAACTCAAATTTATAACACACATCAGGGAATACAAAATCATTATACAACAGGGGATCCCAATTGCGATAAACTACCCGTGTCCTTTTCAACATTTTTTTTGTTCTCAGTTAGGGTTCCTTCACGAAATTATGATTTTAATTCTTCTTACAATATTGTCTATCAAGGTTAATCATGTTTACTCCACATAGGAATTCCTCACTGGGATTATCTGTCAAGCCGAGGAGGGATGTCTCCGGAACGGCTAGGGGCGGTGCGGAGGCAGTGGTGACGACTTTTTCGAACCCTAGCACTATGGCGACGAGAAAGGCTGTGGCGTATGTTGATATCCCTTCACAACCGCCCCCACCCAGGGGGGTGTTGAGTGAGAATGAGGGAAGGGATCCTGGAAGTACAGAGAATATGGATGATTGGAGAAGGTTTCGGGAGTTAGAGTTTTTGGATGAGGCTGCTATGGAGAGAAGGGGCAAGAGGCTCTGATCGAGAAAGTTTCACTGCTTGAACAAGAGGTTAGATTAAAACTCTACTCTTTTTTTATATTTTATGCGAAAAGTTGAGGATGCTCGTTTTACATCTTTTCATTCCATTTTTGTCTGTCGAAGTTCAATTTTTCTCAAAAGTTATCTTTCATTTGTTCTTGATTATTCTAATAAACTCAGTTTGTGAAATGGCACACAAGCTAGCTGTAAGTGATAGTGTTGACTATTTAGGACCAATGGTTTAGAATAACTAGGTTGTGACTCTTAAGATGGAACCAGTAGCTGTTTGAAGTGAAGATATGATAATGCAAGTGAATAGTTTCACAATTTAAAGATATAATTATGATTGTTGGTCCCTTGAAAAGGCTTTAGTTAAGTTTAGAGGGGGGGGTGAATAAACTTAACACTTAAAACTTTGGAGTTAACAAATTCTGCAATTTCGTGACCTGCGATACTTGATGAATCTTTGAGACCTCATAGCTCTGGCGATAAACATGAGTCTCATCGTGATTCGCTTTCTTTGAATTTGTGCAATGGAATAATATCAAAATTAAGCCTTGTTACTTGTTGTTAAATATGTTACTAAGTATCGAGATACTCAGAGTGTATGTGTGTGATTTTGATTTGCTAGATTCAAAGAGTTGATATGAATAATGACTAAGTGCGAGAAAATAAATGCAGTAAGTAAGTAAGTAGAGATTTTTATAGTGGTTCCAGGTGATGTAATCCCAGACGTCCACTCTTCTCTGTGATGTTGGAGGAAATTCACTAGTAATCTTTGAGTTATCTGTTACAAAGAGTCCTAGGTTGCTTGTCCTTCACCAATAACTATGGCTTCACAAAGCGAAAACTAAGAGCAGGTAGGATTGTTGCTCCTGAGTCTTCCACTTGGTCCTTGAAGGGTAGAATTGCCTCTTCACCGGCTCCACCACAAACCAACAGATCTTTCACACCTAACAGATGCTTCATTGTCTTCAAAGAGAGTTCTTTATAAAATAAAGAATGAATCAAGAAAATGATTGATTCACGGCGGCTTGATTAGGATGATATAATCAGCGACTTGCAGTCTTCAAGTGTGTATGCTTGATGCGGCTTGAACACGAGAATGCACTTGAAGAAAAATAACTAGATCGTGACCTTAAGCTCGAGTGAAGTTCAAGCAGGTGTGTTTTCATTTCAGTGTTATCACTTAAAGTTTTTCTCAAAGTTCATCATCTTCTTCTGAGTTGAAAGTCCTCTATTTATAGGTAGGAATGCATGTGACTTGAATTTGAAATTCAAATGTGACCGTTCCTTGTATTTGTCCCATCCTCACCGCATTGTCACTATTCATGGGGTGACAATCGTCAGATTACTTTTTGTGATGCGATCTGTCCACCCTTTGACTTGTATCCAATGGATAAAAATATGGATCATCCCAACGTCTTTTTAATCTCACCTTTGATTTGCTTGATAAGTCGAGGTAGTTGGCTGTTCTTATCCATGTAACTTCCCAATAATCTTGAATTAATCGAGGTATATATATCGGCGAGGTTCATCGATCTGCTTTGTAAAACTAATCGATCTATTTGAACATCATATTTTTGTCTCAGTAAAATATAATGCATTTGAATCCTTATATCCAACTTTTGTTTGTGAAGTTGGTTTACATCATTTAAAGTATAACTAAGTTCCAAACATCATCCAACTTGTGGAACTTAGATCTTACACAAGGTATATGTAATCGAGTTTAGGTCATCACAGACTTGCCTAAATTCGATCCCATATCCTTGACATTAAATACTAAGTTTGATCCCTTAGCCTTCATTTACCGAGTTTGAACCCTCGGCCTTGATCCTTGGTCTTGAGTTTGAGATCAGTCTCTCGACCTATCTACCCCATCGACCTAGACTAGTCTGGCGATAAGCGATCAGCTGACCTTTTTACGAGGCTTGTTTGATCAAACCTATTTATGAATCAAACTCTAATAAACCTATACATTTTATCTAGACATCTTTTTGCCTTTGCACTATAACAGCTAGTATGGCACTCATCATCAAAACTGAGAAATAAGTCCAACAATGATGCCATAGAGGTTCAGAACCCGAGATAAGCTTCATATGGTTGGTGATGAGTACTAATGTACTTTTATGGTTTTCTGGGTTGGACAGTGTGCTTTTATGGTTTCTTGGTTGGGCTGTGTGCTTTTATGGTAGTCTGGGTTGGGCAGTGTGCTTATAACATGTATTGAAGATAAGTGTAGCAGATGTTACTTTGTTATAATTGCTGTGTGAAGATGCAAGAATGAATAGATTACGAAATCGATAAAAGGGCAGCTTGATGGATAACATCATCATGCCTATTTGCGTCTGGGGAAAGGCTGGTGTCACTCAACGCTATTGTATGCAGTCCTACTCTATATTTCTGTAAGGGTTGGTTCCTAGACTTCTGTTTGCATAGAGAGAACTTTTTATCGCTTTACCAAGGCTGTCCTTGCAAATGAGAAATAGATGTATGTAAAAAGTTTTGCGTTTATATATATATACTAGTGGGGCTTGCCGTGCAATGCACGGTAATTCGGCCCTCGAAAAAGATTCATGAAATGATTTTGAGAATGAAATGAAGTCATGCGTCAAAGAACAAGTTTTTATATCCTGCTTACGAGAATACAGTTTTGATCTTTAGAATGCACAATTGATAGTATGAGAACCTAGCGAGATCAACCTAGCAAGAACTACCCAACTAAAAAGACAGTGCAAACACAATAGAAAGATTAAAAAAGTACAGTAAGAAGAGAATGTCAATATGAAGCAGACATAAACAGAAGCAAACACTATTATAATACCATTCGATGCCCACACTGCATGATATAAATAAATGTTCTACCACAAACATATGCAATAATGTTAGAAGGCAAAACCCATAAAAATTGGGGAAAGAAATGCATAAACGTTGTGCACATAACATACAATAATGTGGTATATTACCTGACAAACTGACGATTTACTTCAATGTATCCAAAAACAATCAATGTGGTATATAAAAGAAATCTTGGAGATTTATAACAAGAAATTCTAATCAGATTTATGCAGATTATGAAGAATATACAACAACGCTTGACGCCAAGAAAATAGATACATAACATTTCTCAAGAAATCCAAACAAGTAACTATGGTTACCATCTTGCTTCTTTCAAACATTTTAACTAAAAGCATCATCACTATTACATGTCCTACTTTTGTTTTTAACTCATCAAGTGAATTGGATTTCATCCATTTTGCCCTTTCCTGTATTTTGAAAGGAAAAAAACAAAAGATAAGTGCTAAAAAAATTGCATAAAGAAAGAAGAAATTGAGCTTTTCGTTAGTGGCAACACATTTGATCTATTTTTGGGCACCATAGTGACTTTTTCGACCTCGAGAAAGTTGAATCTAAGCTCAACATTCTCGAAGTATGATGCCATGATGAATTCGTTGTTGTGCCTTTAATGAGCATGAAATTAAGACTTAATATACAGATTCATGTCATTGATCTGTTATAAAAGAGAAGATATATGTAGAGAAGCAAAAGAGAGGGACTCTACCTTTAAAGCAAAAGAGAGGGACTCTACCTTTAAAGCAAACATCCCGAATAACGAAGAACCTCGACCGGCACGATCAAAAGCCGGAGGGACATCAGGAGAAACATTGGATATGAATAATCCGTACAATCCCATTCCAAATATTAACATCAGAGTTCCAGCAAGATATACATCTGCAATAAAAAGGACATAGAAGACAACTACAAAAATGCATGAGAACACCAAAGAGATAACAAAATTAGCACAATTTCCATATAAAGAAATGAAGATAATAATAAAAACCCAAAAATAAAAGAAAGAGTATGTATCTGCAATATGTCATTCGAAATTGAAAGAGTATCCATTGCTAGCTTGCATCATCATCGAGTAGATGTAAAACCGGTCCTTTTTTGTCAAATCAAATACATCACAGAATTTGGAGTCACATCGCGATGGTGTAAATCCGTCATTTGAAATAGCCGACGCCGGCGAAGAACGCCAAAACATGGCGAGATTCAAGCAACTCCACTTGTTTTGATTCGATTAGCCATGAAAAATTTACATTTTCATACTTGTTATAGAAAATGACCGCAATACTCATAAATCTAAAATTTGACTTCCCCACTTACAACTAAATCAAAATACAAAAATCCAGAGATAACTCTAGTGATAGTGAATAAAAACGTCAATACCTCATCATGATGGACCAGATCTAAGAATGTATTTTGTTCAACACACTGAAGAAGAAAATTATGGTATAACATGCTTTCTTCTCCAGATTTGTGAAATCTGAGACTGAAATGAGAAGAAAAAAAATGACAAAATAAGTGCTGCAGATGAAGAAAACATGCTTCATTTTTTAGATCTGTGAAATCTGAGACTGAAAATTGAAATACACTGTGACATAAGTGCTAAAATGAAGAAAAACTTTGATAGTTTCTCAAAGTCGATCAGATCGGAGATAATACCTTGATTTTGCAAGCTCCAAACAAGGTCGTCGTTTTCTGCTACCCAATCAGCCACCCGTTCCCTCCTAGGCTTGGTAACTATATAATCATCCTCCTGCACCAATTCATCAACGGATTAATGAAGAAACATGAATACATTCTAGAGCTGAGTGAAAGTCCTAAGATACAAATACATGAAATATTAGCCTTACCTACGGTTACAAAAATTAATATCTTGTTTAAATTGATGTAAAAGAAACTTAATACCATGGAATGTTGTTGACTTAACATTGGATGCAATTATCACTGGGCTGGTTTGTTATTTTTTTTGAGATAGCAGCCCCTTCATCATCCCCGAATGAATTCCACATCATGAGTATGCAAGGGAGTTTACTACAAATTTACAAATACAAAAGATGAGCATAAGAATGGTTCATATAGATGTTAAGTAATTCAACTTTACACCTTTCGTCAATTATGAGAATCTCACAATGGCTAGAATATGCATTAACTTGTCTCCGCATATATGCATGCATGGCTATCCCTAGCACATCTGTAAAAATAATATCACCAAGAGCAGACATGTGCATTTAAGGTCGAAAAAACTTGTAATCAAATATGCAGTAGCTTACTCTAGGGATTCTTGGCGTCGGCATGCCTGAAGAAATTAGCATAGCTACATACAGTGTACGAAAACGGATTGGAGGCAAGATATCTTCATCAATTGGTTCTAATGGAGTATTGTTGTTGATAACCTAAGTAAACTCATACAAACCCGATTCGAAGAACGACACAACAGGAGTTAATTTGGAGTTCGAAATCAGGTATCTTTTGAAGGGTACAAAAAAATGTTGAGAACTATCAAATGTCATTTTGATAAACTGTCAAACAACTCCATAAACCTTAGAACCCTGTGTGATAGAAGGGAGGTCCAAGGGCAAAGAGCAAAAATAAGACAACATAGATTTGTTAATATATATATACATAATAAATGTTAGGTTACAACCCAACGTCAGAACTGGATTAAAATACTACATAAGGCAGAGAGCAAAAATATACTAAAAACAGCTAACAAATCTGTAGATAAGAAAGAGATTAGTAAGAATTACCTTTCTTGTTGCAATCCTTCTCGGATAAAAAACGTGAAAGCACCTTCAAGGATAAAGCATACACATATTAGAAGGGGAAAAACCCTAAGGCGGAAGGTTATTATGCTTACTCCTATAACATATAGGATTAAACATACACAAAGCTAAACACCACGCATATATAAATCCAAGGTTATGTAATAAGAAGAATGTTTAAACACACAATGCTAGCACACAAAATGTTTAATGCTTAAACAGGTATCTTATGAAGGGTACAAAAAATGTTGAGAACTATCAAATGTCATTTTGATAAACTGTCAGACAACTCCATAAACCTTAGAACCCTGTGTGATAGAAGGGAGGTCCAAGGGCAAAGAGCAAAAATAAGACAACAAAGATTTGTTAATATATATACATAATAAATGTTAGGTTACAACCCAACGTCGAGGCTGGATTAAAATACTATAATAAAGAGAGCAAAAATATACTAAAACAAACTAACAAATGTAGATAAGAAAGAGATAAGTAAAATTACCTTTCTTGTTGCAATCCTTCTCGGATAAAAAACGTGAAAGCACCTACAAGGATAAAACATACACATATTAGAAGGGGAAAAACCCTAAGGCGGAAGGCTATTATGCTTACTCCTATAACATATAGGATTAAACATACACAAAGCTAAACACCACGCATATATAAATCCAAGGTTATGTAATAAGAAGAATGTATAAACACACAATGCTAGCACACAAAATGTTTAATGCTTAAACACACAGGAAAAAAGAGAATGCAAGGCAATTGAATTTAATAATTTAAAAACACAGCATTGTAAGAAGCTAAACATTCTGTGTAGGAAAATTTAAACATACTAAGCTAAACACACAGAAAAAGAGGAATGCAATTTTACCGTCAGGAGCATCAGCCTCAAAATAGCGGTACAGTTGAAATATAAAGTCGGGGCAATGGATTGTGTGGATGCAAAACCTTGCAAAGAACAAACAAAAAACAACAAAAAGAAGTCAGAACTTTGTCGGTATCAAATCTAGTCATAACCAAAACCACACATTCCTTGTTTACACAAAATAAAGCACCCAGATTGCCGTTCATTGGATAAAATAAAAATAAAAAATAGAATTTTGATGCAAGAAACCATTCATTTATATGAAGAATGGGGATAGGACACTGCGTAGAAAATGCAATAAATAAGTAAATAAATAAAAATAGAAAATAAAATCCCCAAAGTTCACCCTAAATATGTATATAACAAGAAGATTTAAGCATAGTGCTTACCGATTCCAACTATCCAAAGGACAAAAGGCTCCATGTTTTTTACAACAGGTAGAAATTGTATAAATCCCACCCAATCTTAGACCTCGAGGAAGAAAGAGTCTGTCCTTTCGTGATGCCAAAAAAATAATATAAAAAATATAAAGACAAGGAAAGGGTAATGATCTTGTAGAGATCATTCGAAAAGGAACCCATCGAGACGATTGCAAAGCGAGCCTCTCATGAGAAATTGTGGATTAGGGCGCTTACGAGATCATTCCAGGCCCGCTGATAAACGCCAAACACGGCCGGAGGCGTGGAAACAAGAGAAGAAACCCTCACCGCCTCCTACGGAAGAAACTCCATGATTAATTCGACCCAATTCAGACATTTCTTTCCATGTTTTTACCAAATTAATCAATAAATCCTAAAAAGACTCAAATGAAGCACTTTAAAGATTTCTCAACCCTAGAAATCGAGAAACCGAGAAATCGAGAATCGAGCACAAAGATAATAAAAAGAGTCCGAGCGATGAGAGAACCTGAGAGAAGGAGAAGAGAGAAGCAAAATCACCTCGAAATCTCGAACCTTCGAGAACGTGAGTAAGCTTTCGACGAAGGGTGAAAAACGACGATGGCAGAAGGGTTATGCGTTACTTGACTAACTAAACTAAATGGAAATAATTAGAATTAATGGGCGTTTTTGCCCGACCTTTTTTCTCTTAATGGGCTATGTGAAACAAAACCCAAACGCGAATTAATTCGAAAAACAGACGACGTGTACACCCTTGTTGCAAAACTCTGATGTTTTTATATAAATAAGGATATATATATATATATATATATATATATATATATATATATATATATATATATATATATATATATTGAAAAATGTGTTGATATATGTATATTGAAAAATGTGTTGATATATTCTAAAATATCTATTTTGAGAGATATCACATAATTACTTTTACAATTAGTTATATTGTGACATGTTTGAAAATTATCAAGTATCTTCTTTTATTATTAGTGTCACATAATATAAGTGTCTTATCTTTATTATTATTATCTTCTTATTAATTTTACCTTATTATACCTACTTATAATAAGCAGTTGGGAAACTGCAAAGAGGAGGCCACGTCCACGGTTGTTGCCATTTTTTTGGCTTTTGGGCTTTTTTTTGTATGGCCCATTTACTCCAAATTGGTACTGTTACTCATGCGTGATTGTTTTTCCTTTTTTTTTTTTTTCCCTTTCCTTTTTTCCGTTGGTATTCGTTTGTGTCAGTTTACGGTTCGGTCTACTTCGATTTTATCTATGTTGAAAAAATAACGGTCTTTACTATTTTCATTTCCAAAATATTATGCCAAATGCCTGCTGATCCATTTTTCCCTTTTTGTTTTATTGTTTATATATAGTAGTAGTTAATCTTAGCAAATATTCTTAGGAGGAAATATAGTAGTTGTTAGTCTTACCAAATATATATAACATGAAAAATGATACGTGCATAACACATTTATGTATAACATATGTGAGTACATATGATCTCACAATTAATAGTGTGTGGGAGACATCATCAATTGATCTACATTTATATTCAACATTTACTTAAAATGAGTTTATAGATTCCTTTAAAAAATATCGTGTTTGACACTTTGGTTAATTTATGGATCCCGATAAAAACTGTAATGCTCTATATTATTAGTTATGACTTGACATCCATTTGCATGATTTAATTCCTTTGGGCTTTTTTCATGTCGGCCCAAAGTTCGTACCCCTTTTTTTGGGTTAGGTCCTGTAATAATAAGAATAAGAATCATAAAATATAAAATTAAAAATAAATAAATACTGATAATGTTAAAAATAAAAATAAAATGGCAAAATATATCAGTCAGCCTCTTCGATTCTCACCACATATTCTTCTCGATCTCAGATGTAAGTACCGTGTTCGGTTGTTCTACAGTGGTGCACAGTGCGTGAGGTACGAAGATGGAGCCTTTCAACTCACCTGCTTCGCAGATCTTGTGGAGAAGAAGGAGGAAGAGTCGGATTTTGGTAGGAGTGGTTGAGCTTCTCGACCTATTCTCATGATTTCATCTGTCCTTTGGGGTAAACAGATCTGTCTTCTCTTTTTATATATACATCTGATATTGTGTAAATGTTAACCGTGAGGAAAGCAAAGGGCAGGTTTTCTATTTTGCCTCCTTTCATTGTCTTCTCTTTAAAAAATTGCTTCAAGATTGTCTCTTTAAAGTTAGGGTTTTTTCATTAGCTGTCGATGTGTCAGCCTGAACGGTTCTTGCATGCGTTGGTGTTGACCCTGTTTTGCCATTTTGCAGTCTTTTTTGGGAATAAACCACTAAATTACTCATGTTTTTAAGTTCGTCTGTTTTTTCATGTTTTGGATTTCTCTTGCTGTTCTTGGGTTCATCTTGGGTGTCATTTAGCTGTCGATGTGTCGGCCTGAACAGTTCTTGCATGCGTTGGTGTTGACCCTGTTTTGCCATTTTGCAGTCTTTTTTGGGAATAAACCACTAAATTAGTCATTTTTTTAAGTTCCTCTGTTTTTTCATGTTTTGGATTTCTCTTGTTGTTCTTGGGTTCATCTTGGGTGTTATTCTTTAGCCTAATAACACTTTTTTGTTCCTGTTTTTTTTTTATAATTTTTTTCCTTTTTTCCCTGCAGTGTGTAGGATTTGTGTCTCCTGAGGTTGATCTGGAAGAAGAAAGTAACTTTATTGCAGGTTTGTTGTTGTTGTCTGTTAAGGATGCACTTGTGCAAGTGTTTCTTACCAATTTTTGTTGCTATCATTTCAATTATTGCTAAAATAATATGATTTAACGAACATGCTGACTTTTACCATCCTGTTTCTATAAAGGATAGTACTTTACTTATAAAATCTTCTTCCAGCTGTGTGTGTTGGTTTTACACATGCCTTCCACACAGTCTGCTTCAATGTGCTGCATTACACTTGTTCATTTACAAGTTTCATTATTTTCAAGCAATTCAAAGAAGGTTTTATAAGCCTGCACACCTGTTTAATTTTTTCACCTCGGTGTTCTTGGTTGATCTGTGGTTTGGTAGTGATATTTCCTCCAGGGTTGTTGGTGCAAGAGGTTGTGGGCCCTCCGCTGCGAATAAGGCAGCTTGCTTTTAGGTTAGTGTAGTTAGGGGTACTACTGCAAACCCCAATAGTTAGGGGGCCTATGGAAAACCCCGTAGTTATGGGATCTACAGAAAATCCCACTCTTTGTTTTGCCTTGAACATGCTTTGGACGTGATTAAGTGTGTTTTGAGCAATAGAAAAAATGGTATCTGTGTGTGTGTGTAAACATATTAAATTGGTTTCATTCTATACTATAGTTACATGATCTAATTTTTTACCTCTTTCCAGTTTGCAACCAAATAAGCATAGCCATCATGTGTTCAAAGTATAGGAAAATGGAATCTGCTAGGAAAAAGAAAAGATCGCTTCAGGTCAATGTAGTTAGGAAGAGTTCTTCTTGATGTGTATTCAGTTTTTTAGCTTTGTTCCTTACTTGTCAGCCGGAAAATTCATTCACCTTCTTTGTAAGATTGTTGGTCAATATTGACCAAGGATTAGGTTGTGAGTCAAAGTGAGTTTTGACCCGTATTCTTGAGTCATTGCACCATAAATCTTGTATAAGCCAAGAAGCAGAATTATCCTTGAGACCTTGTGTGAAACAAGGTCGATCATGTTCTTGATGGTTTGCCCTCGAAAAGATCTTGAGAAATCAAGATTAAGGCCCTTTACTTTGGGTCGGCATCAAAGCTGAAAGACACTTTGATTTGTGAGTGTCGAACCACAAGAGGAGTTCTTTATTGTCTCACATTATTAAGAGTTCTATTACATGTTTTAAGGAAAAAGAAAAGATTGCTTCAGTCAATGTAGTTAGGAATAGTTCTTCTTGATGTGTATTCAGTTTTTAGCTTTGTTCCTTACTTGTCAAATTTGAAAATTCTGTTCACCTTCTTTGTAAGATTGTTGGTCAATATTGACCAAGGATTAGGTTGTGAGTCAAAGTGAGTTTTGACCCATATTCCTTGAGTCATTGCACCATAAATCTTGTATAAGCCAAGGAAGCAGAATTATCCTCGAGAGACCCTGTGTGAAACAAGGTCGGTCATGTTCTTGATGGTTTGCCCTCGAAAAGATCTTGAGAAATCAAGATTAAGGCCCTTTACTTTGGGTCGGCATCAAACTAAAAGACACTTTGATTGACAGTGTCGAACCACAAGAGGAGTTCTTTATTGTCTCACATTATTAAGAGTTCTATTACATGTTTTAAGGGAAAAAGAAAAGATTGCTTCAGGTCAATGTAGTTAGGAATAGTTCTTCTTGATGTGTATTCAGTTTTTTAGCTTTGTTCCTTACTTGTCAGGCTGGAAAATTCTGTTCACCTTGCTGTAAGATTGTTGGTCAATATTGACCAAGGATTAGGTTGTGAGTCAGGCTGAGTTTGACCCGTATTCCTTGAGTCATTCCACCATAAATCTTGTATAAGCCAAGGAAACAGGATTATCCTTGGACACCCTTGTGTGAAACAAGGTCAGTCATGTTCTTCAGTGGTTTGCCCTCGAAAAAGATCTTGAGAAATCAAGATTAAGGCCCTTTACTTTGGGTCGGCATCAAACTGAAAGACACTTTGATTGACAGTGTCGAACCATAAGAGGAGTTCTTTATTGTCTCACATTATTAAGAGTTCTATTACATGTGTTAAGGGAAAAAGAAAAGATTGCTTCAGGTCAATGTAGTTAGGAAGAGTTCTTCTTGGTGTGTATTCAGTTTTTTAGCCTTGTTCCTTACTTGTCGAGGCAGAAAATTACATTCACCTTCTTTGCAAGATTGTTGGTCAATATTGACCAAGGATTAGGTTGTGAGTCAAGGTGAGTTTTGACCCATATTCCTTGAGTCATTGCACCATAAATCTTGTATAAGCCAAGAAGCAATTATCTTGGACACCCTTGTGTGAAACAAGGTCGATCATGTTCTTGAGTGGTTTTCCTCGAAAAAGATCTTGAGAAATCAAGATTAAGGCCTTTACTTTGGGTCGGCATCAAAGCTGAAAAACAGTTTGATTGATGATGTCGAACCACAAGAGGAGTTCTTTATTGTCTCACATTATTAAGACTTCTATTACATGTTTTAAGGGAAAAAGAAAAGATTGCTTCAGGTCAATGTAGTTAGGAAAAGTTCTTCTTGGTGTGTATTCAGTTTTTAGCTTTGTTCCTTACTTGTCATTTGGAAAATTCATTCACCTTCTTTGTAAGATTGTTGGTCAATATTGACCAAGGATTAGGTTGTGAGTCAGGTGAGTTTTGACCCGTATTCCTTGAGTCATTGCACCATAAATCTTGTATAAGCCAAGCAAGCAATTATCCTTGGACACCCTTGTGTGAAACAAGGTCGATCATGTTCTTGATGGTTTGCCCTCGAAAAGATCTTGAGAAATCAAGATTAAGGCCCTTTACTTTGGGTCGGCATCAAACTGAAAGACACTTTGATTGTGAGTGTCGAACCACAAGAGGAGTTCTTTATTGTCTCACATTATTAAGAGTTCTATTACATGTTTTAAGAGTCCTAAGTATGTAGTCTAAGGAGAACATGATTTAAGGATGTAACTTTGTACTCTGTCTTGTCTTATAGTTGCTTGTCTATGGTGTAATACATGTAGGATGCCATGAAGAAATTTGGAACATAGTTTCTTGTATTTTTGTCGAGGAAGTGGTCATCACGTGTAGTGTGCCTTTGTTTCATTCACAATATGGTTTCATAGTGATTCGTCGTTTGATTAAATGTCTTTGTGTTTGTATGTGTACATTCTTTGTGCATTGATTGAATCAAAATGTACGCTCATGCATAGCTTTTTACGTACCTTTATTATTTGTACTAAGATTCGTAGTGTTCTATGTCTACCAATCTTATGTTTTTTTTGCAGTGTGTATCGTTCAGGGTGGTTGCGGTTCGTTTGTTGGGTGAAAGAAAAGCTACTGCGGGTGAGTGTAGTTGGGGAACTACAAGCCAAACCCCAATAGTTAGGGGATCTATTGCAAACCCGTAGTTAGGGGATCTCTGAGACAAATCCTCGTTCACACACTTAATCACATCCAATTTTTAGATAGGGTTCTTTGTGTGCCATCGATCATTTATGTTTGTATGGCTTATAGTAGTTGTTAGTTTGCTTTAGGCTGTCCCATTGAATAGTTTTCCCCTAGATTTTCTGTTTTTTGGATGTGAAGTCTTAGTCTCTAGCTTGTAGTACAATTACCAAATAAGAACTAAAAGCCATGGAAAGCCCAGGCCTGGATCTATAGCGGCATCATTGTCCACTCAAACCAGTAGCAGACCTGATTGTAAGGCAACGATTCATGAAAAAACAAAATTTGATACTCGCAGCCAAGCATCTTCTAGCACAGAAGATTCTCCTGGCCCATCAGCTTTCCTTGAAAACTTTCACCCACCCTTGTGCCAACCATGTGTACCTGATCATTATTTGTCGAGCCTAAATACATGCCCAATTGTTCATACAGCACTTAGTCATTCAGAATATAGGGCCCGTGCTGTTGCTTGCTTCCGGTACAATAGGCTGAAGCGAAAAAGGGCATTGTCTAGCATTTTAACCATAAGAGAGCATCAGCCGGCGGTATATACTGACCAGTGGTTCTCCTACGTTACAAATACTGATCCTCCTATCCGATCTAGCAGTCCAGTCATATGTCCACAAAAATCCAAAAGACAAAAAATTTCCAACAGAACTGAATCGCATACTTCCAATTGTTTTCAATCTGAATTGTCATCCACACAAAGATTGAAAAAGAAAAGGAAGGTCCTTCATGGCAGAGAATATCTGACAGATATATCTGATTCTCCTAGCATCTTAGAGTCCGTATCTGACTGCAAACATTGCGGTGCTAAGAAGTTCTTCCATGAGACAGCAAATCTCTGTTGTTCAGATGGGGATGTTACCCTTGCTGAAATTAGCATTCCTTCTGAGTTAAAGGTCATGCTTGTAACACCATCTGTTTCTGAATCTAGAAGTTTTAGAGTTATGATCCGTCCTTATAACAACCATTTATCTTTCACTTCTCTCGGCTTAAAATATGACAAAAAACTTGCACGAAGAACAAAAGGTATCTATGCTTTTAGAGTTCAAGGCCAAGTATACCATTGGATTAATCCTCTAACACCAAGTGGTGATGAACCAAAAAATCTGCAATTTTACTACCACGATACAGACTATGAACTTAAGAACCGACTTGCTAGCTGTCCAGATTTGGATCCTCAAATCTTACAATCCCTGCTAAGAATCTTAGCTTCAAATCCTTACGCACGCTTCTTCCGAAGTTTGTCAGCCACAGAAAACTTAGAGGAATGTCAAATTATTCTGAAACATAATCCTACGTATAATCTTAAAACATACAACAAACCTTCGGTGTCTCAGGTTGCAATGCTCCTTGCAGCCGATGAAAATTCTGGTGAAATAACACACAGGGATATTAGGGTATATAAACATAGTGGAGAATCGAAAACAGTCCAATATTATTTTGGATGTTCTGACCCTTTACAATACCCACTAATGTTCCCTGATGGCCAAAGCGGATGGCATGAGGGTATTCCCAAAAATGGTGTAAAGAAACACACCAAGAGAAATTGCATCCTCTCTAAGAATTATACTTTCTCACCGCACACCTTCACCAATGCTGAACAGCTTCTAAGGGCTGAAGAAGAAGGTAAGAATGCGTATGTGCGTCTACTTTACATCAGCTGCTTGGTGTTTGCACTATATGTGACTTCCTTCCTTGTGCCTGCAGTTACTGCAAGTAGGGGTGAAGATTCATCGTTTGTTTCTCTAAGGGAATACTACTCATATAAATTCCAGATTAGAGCCAATGATGAATCTCATGTCCTGCATTACGGCAGGCTTTTCCAACAATATTGTGTGGACATGTATGTCAAAATAGAAACACAAAGACTAGATTTCTTCAGAGCTAAATCAAAACAAGAACAAGTAAGACAAGAGTTCTTACAAGGAATCGTAGATGCTGTCGGCAGTGGCGAACAAGAACCGTCAAAAATAGGGCAAAGAATTGTTCTGCCACCAAGTTTAAGAAAGCGGCCCCTAGATATATGCGTAAGAAGTATGTAGACGCAATGACTTTAGTCGAGAAATTTGGTAAGCGGACATCTTCCTAACTATGACATGTAATCCGAATTGGCCAGAAATTAAAGAACACTTGCTCCCATGTGAGCTAGCACAGGACAGACCAGACCTCACAGCTAGGGTTTTCCATGCGAAGGTAGAGGAGCTTAAAATTGAACTCTTAAAAAAGAATGTGTTTGGTGAGATTTCTGCATATACATATGTCATTGAGTACCAGAAACGAGGTTTACCACACGCTCATTTCTTACTCATATTGAAAAATAACCAGAAACTTTACAATCCTTCTGAATTTGATCAGATTGTCTCAGCTGAGCTTCCTGACAAAGACCTACATCCTTTTTTGTACAAAGCAGTCGTAAGCCACATGCTTCATGGCCCTTGTGGTGTCCTTAATCCTGGTAATGTCTGCATGCGTAAGAACCAAACATGCAAGAACATGTACCCTAAAGTCTATTCTGATGAAACCATAGTAGGCTCAGATTCCTATCCGGCATACCGTCGTCGGAATGATGGGAAGAGAGTAAAGGTACGCGGTGCTTGGTTAGACAACAGATGGGTAGTACCTCACTCACCATATTTACTTGCTCTGTTGGATTGTCATATCAATGTTGAGATATGCACTTCCATAAAAACAGTTAAATATATCTACAAATACATATGCAAAGGCAGTGATCGAGTTCTTTTCAATCTGTCAAACCTTTCTCCTGAGCAAAATGTTGTTGATGAAATAGACAACTTCATATCAGCAAGATGGATATCGCCGCCTGAGGCAATGTGGCGTATATTCAGATTTCCAATGAACGAAATGAAACCTCCTGTAATGAGCTTACATCTCCACCTTGAAAATTACCAGCCAATCACTTTTCACATGAACCGTAGCCTGACAGAAGTACTGCAAAATTCGAATAGTCTAAAAACCATGCTGATAGAATTCTTTGAGATGAATAAAGCAAACGAAACAGCAATAAATCTTAAGTGTACATATGCAGACTTTCCTACCTACTTTGTATGGAATACAAGCAATAAAAAATGGCATGTACGCAGACAAGGCGAATGTATCGGTAGGATTGTAACTGCGCATCCGACAGAAGGTGAAAGGTTCTACTTAAGAATGCTTTTAAAGAATGTCCAATGCCCCACTTCATATAACGACCTTAAAACTGTGGACGGTCATGTCTCCGGTACATTTCGTGAGGCTGCATTGCTTCGTGGATTGCTCGAACACGACAACAGCCAGGAATTATGTTTAGACGAAGCCAGTGTTTTCCAGCTCCCATACGAACTTAGGCGCTTATTTGCAAGCATTCTTGTCTTCTCTACTCCAAACGATCCGCTGGCATTGTTCTACAAGTTTGAACAAAATATGTCTGAAGATTTAAATAAGAATCTTTCATTAAGCCCAGCACAAATAAGACGTAAAGTTATTCAACAAATTTCATCATTCCTACAATCGATGGGCAAAAAACTAGAAGATTATATGGTGCTTCCACCAAACGATACATACACAAATGACGAAGACTTATTTAAAGAAATAAGAATCGAGAGTAGTATTGTTGTGTCTGGAAATGACCTAAGACTAAAATACATGCTTAACTCAAAACAGAAACACATTTTCCAGCTTATCACATCCACCGTATATGCTAATGAGTCGCGTGCTTTCTTTGTCGACGGTCCCGGTGGCACTGGAAAAACTTTCTTGTATAGAGCACTACTCGTAGAAATTAGATCTAAAGGCTTTTATGCTCTAGCAACTGCTACATCTGGAATCGCATCTTCCATACTACCGGGTGGAAGGACCGCACATTCTCGATTCAAAATCCCACTAGACACATCTGAGTTTTCTGCCTGTAAAGTGAGTAAACAATCAGCTCTTGCCCATTTAATTAGGGATTCGAAGCTCATCATATGGGACGAGGCACCAATGGCGAAAAGAATTGCCATAGAATCATTAAACGACTTGCTTCAAGACCTGATGAGCAATCAACAGTTGTTCGGTGGCAAGGTTATCGTCTTTGGTGGTGATTTTCGGCAAACACTTCCGGTAGTTGAAAGAGCTACCAAATCTCAAACACTAGATACATGCTTAATTAATTCACCTTTGTGGCCCCACATAGAAAAGCTTCAGCTTACTGAAAACATGAGAGCCAGAACCGATCCATGTTTCACAGATTTTTTAATGTCCATAGGCGAAGGAAGATCGAATACACACGATAGTGGAAATATTAGAATACCTGCTGAATGCCTCATTCCTAATACTGATGACCAAGAAGCTGACCTTCTTAAGTTGATAGAATTCACATATCCATACATCAATAGCCAAACAGTAGCTCCTAAAGCCGAAAACAAAGCAATATTAACTACCAAAAATGAATTCGTAGATGAAATCAATAAACTAATGATAAAAAAATTCCCAGATGACCCATTACATATTCAAGTTTTGATCACACTATGAACCACGACTTACAAGCTTAATACGAAGACATAATTAATTGTCGACCCACAATGGATTACTGCACACAAGCTAACCTTAAAAGAGAATGCACCAATCATTTTGCTAAGGAATTTAGATCCATCGAAGGACTTTGTAATGGTACACGTCGACTTGCAAATCTTTACAAAGAAATGTCATACAAGCAGAAATTTCTTTAGGAGAATATGCTGGAAAAATAGTTTTCAATCATAGAATTCCACTCCAGCCTTTGAGCAGCGACTGTTATCCTGTACCATATAAACGAACTCAGTTTCCTATTCGCTTGTGCTTTGCAATGACAATAAACAAAGCACAAGGTCAAACATTGGATTCTGTAGGTATTTATCTTAGGGAACTGTGTTCTCACATGGACATTTATGCGTAAGCGTTGTCGCGAGCAAAATCCTCGACATTTGTTAGGGTGCTTATACGGCAAAACTCTGCGATGATGATCTTTGACCCATGTACAACAAAAATATAGTGTACAAAGAGGTCTTGACCAATTAGTCTGTTCTATGCAAGTAATGACCGAATCAGCCAATAACACTAACATTTTCCGCCACGTTGTTCTAGGTCTGTGCTTGTTTTGTTTTCAGCATGAGTGGAAGACATGAGTTTAACAACCTGCACAATTACTTATTAAGAAAACCTATATATTATGTTTATATATATATATTGTTCTGCTCCTGTTGAGTGAATTAAGCTGAAATAAAGCTCAACATGATTTACACATGTAATATACACTCTATGTTAGCTAATCAGTAGTTAGAATTCTGCTTGTTGTGCATTGCTTTGCAGGCAATAATGTATGTATGTATGAATTTTGTGATTCACATATGTGTAGCATCTGTATGTATTATGCTGTGTGTGGTGTGACTAACGTAGCTCACTCTTAGTTCCATACATCTTTTCTTATAAAAAAAATCATATCAGACTATACCTTTAATGTAGTATGTTCAATACAGGCATGGCACTTGTACCAGCAAGGAGAGAATACGCAATTTCGGAGGTCGACTTGGGCATTGGCGTCTGGACAGTTATAGTCCAGGTTGTTGAAAGCCATCGAGTCCAGCACAGCAGTGGAAACCGTGGAGGGCAGCCCAGGCCATACAAGCGCTTCCTTCTTGTCGATCAACACGTAAGTTGTTTACAAAATAGTCTTTTCCTATAGTAATCTTGCAGAAACTCAGATTGTTAACGTAGTCCAGTAACCCAAATTCAGCTTATTACATATGTGTGCCATTTGTCTTTGTAGGGCACAAAAGTCTCTGGCGTGTTTTACGACAAAGATATCGAGTATTTTTGGACATCACTAGAACCCTTCAAACGTTACCGGATTTCAAATGCTAAGCTAACTCCCGCCTTTGGTTTCTTCAAAGTTGGGGATTACAACTTCACTTGGATCATAAGAAGTGAAACTCCCGTAGAGTTGATTGAGGAAACGCAGGTTCCGCCGTTGCCTTTCTCCTATCCTATATGTCCATTCAATGAGTTCTTCCGTCATGCGGACAGTGAAGGAGGATTCAGTACGTCGTTCATCTTATAGATTCCTCCTTGTAGATTTTACCTTACACCCTTCTAACAAACAGCAATGCTGTGCAGATGTCAAAGGTATTGCCATTCATGCATTCCCACAAAGACAGGTTACACGTGACTCTACTATCCGTGAGATTGTTATCATCGATGAAAGGTATGCTATTGACACACACAAATGCAGCTACATTCATAGATTTCATACAGCTTAGATACCCTTTTTAATAAGCATTTCTACTGCTACTTAAATCCACAGCCAAAAACAGTCACCCTTATTAACTTGAGTATTCTCTTCATTCTAACCCAAGTTTACAATTTTGCTCATCCTATACACTTGCAGCAAACAACCTATAATCTTAGGCCTCTGGAATTATTTTGGTGATGTTGAAGGAAAGATAATTGCCGACAATATAGCAAACACACCACTCATTATCGGACTAAACATGAAAGCAACCACATTCCACGGTATTTACCACAAAATTTCTAGATACAAGTATTGCCACATGTCCATCGTTATTATTTATATTATATTTGCTACACACATACAGGACTCGCATTGGGGTCGAGACCGTTCTCATACATATTGATTGATCCCCCATTGCTTGACACTCCATCCCTCAAAGATTGGTAAGAAAAGCATTATAATACACTTCTTTTTGTCTTACAGCTACACAAGAAACAACATAAACATACACATGTTGCTTTCTCATGTAGGTTTGCTCTTAACAAAGCTGAAATCAATCAGTTGTTGCAAGAAAAAGCATACAAGAATGCAAATCTGCTGTTGCCACCTCCAAGCATTGCTGATGCCATTGATGTACCTACTGCACTTGCAACACTGAACATGGTAATGTTCCCATACTTGCCCGCCACTTCATGTTTAGAATAACAAAAACCTTATTTAAAAATTGTTTGAAAAACAGCTCAACACTGCATGGGTCCTTGGACAAGTATGCTTCACAGCTGCAAAACAAGCATACCATATCGTTGCTTGCCGAAACTGCCATAGAAAAGTGAATGCTCCTGCTGGTTGGAACCTTAAATGCAATTCATGTCGTGAATATGATGAGACTGAACTGAGGTACAACTCAATTCCGTCTTCAGTTGATTCCCTGCATTCACTGATTTTGTAGTAACATTTATATTATTATTAGTCTCTCTTAATAAGTATATGATACTAGGGCTGTATTCTTGGTTTTGTAGTAACATTTATATTCTTTTGTTTTTACTTCATTGGTTTCATTATCTGAACAGATTCACCAATGGTTAGTAACATATGTAAACAACTTACTATAGGAAAAGACTATTTGTGCATAAATTTTTGCTGATATTATTGTTTGGATATTTGAGTTGCTGCAAGATTACTATAATATATGATATCAGACTGTTAATATAATATATGATATCAGACTGTTAACTATAATAATATGAGATCACACTATGATATCAGACTGTTAACTATAATAATATGATATCAAATTTTGTTAACTATAATATAATATATGATATCAGACTGTTAACATATCAGATTACTATAATATTATGCACATATTTGATATCATTGGAAAAGACTATAATAAGACTGTATCTGATATTATTGCTGCATATTTGAGTTGCACATAACATATATAATACCATTATTCTTTTTCTAACTATGTCTTCCCTCCAGGATGTCGTGTGCTATGGAGATTACCGGAGGCAACCAATCTCTCCACATCATCATGACCTCACCGGATGTTAAACAAGTCACCTTTGGGCTCACTCCACGGATGCTCGGCGACTTTATCGATTTGTAAGCCCACAAAACATACATTTTATGATTCAAATAATGTTTCACGCGCCTCGCATTACTTCTTAACAGAGTATCACCTTTCGCAGGACTTTGGCGTGCAGGATGATTTGCAGGCAGCACTTGACAAACTCAATGTGCTATGTTTCATCAAGAAATACGACCCTACTACACTTGGTGCCCCAAGCACTCCAGGGATGTGGTACACCGTGGTGAAAGCCTACCGGATGGATGCTATAGAGAAACCTCCCGCTTCGTGCCCTTCATCAGCAAATCTACCCCAGCTAACACTACCTGATGATGAAGAGCAGTTGTTCACTCCCAAGACAAAGAAAAACATGACTGAGGTCGAAGCTTTGCCCACACCAGAAAAAGCACAACAGTCTACTCCCCCGTCTAAAAGAAGCCTTGAATTTCTTTCTTTGCCTGATGCGGAGATGCACCACTCCCTACCCATCCATCTAATGCCTCTTCCGCATCCACAAATGAACCTGCTGATGTTCACAAAAGCCCAGCAAAGAAAGGCAAAGAGAAACAGGTCTCAAAGTAATGCCAAATCGTTATGCCTTGCTATTAGTAACCTACTATTATCATGTACTATAAAATAAACCTCTTTTGCTTCTATTCCTTTTGTCAGCCTATCAGCTTTGGCAGCAACATCAATATGATGTATGCTTAGCATATTATAAACTATTACCACCTACAAAAATGGTAATAGTATAATAATATGTTTTTTGGTGTATAATATGTTTTCTACTTTCAAAACGATCAACGTTCTGATGTTGTAATATATTCATATTCCATATTCCAGTATTTTATCCTAACCATGTATCCCCGATTTCATATCATGAGTGTGTATACGTGCTGTGGCGTTGTCTGGCACTCCTCTAGTATTATTTATTATAGTGTCTTGTTATTATATACTAAAACTAATTTTCTATTTCTATTATACTAAGGCCTACCCTCTTTTCTATTTTGGGCTAGCTTCTTTACATAAAACCGAGCCCAATATTTGTTAAAGCCCTTCAGCCTTTATACATTATAACCTAATTCCCTTTGTAAAACTCCTCCGCCCCCATTCCGTTTCCTTACCCAATATTTCATAGAAACTTCCACCATTAATTAGAAAACCCTAGTCTCTTTTGAGTCTTTTCCATTTACTCTCCCCATAATAATATTTCATAGAAACTTCCACGGTTCCACCATTAATTAGAAACTTTCGCAAGAATACTAAATAAGAAACAAACTTTCGCTATTACGCTATATAAACTTTTCTCCCTAATAATATAATTTCCTCTCTTTGTCCTGAAAAACTCAAACGGCCTCATAGGATCCTCTCAACGATGAAAAGCTTTGTGCTTAACGATGAAATTTCTCTAGTGACTTTTCCCCACTTTCAAAACGCGGTCTTGCCGTCGATATCTCACCGGCGAATGTTTCTCTTTCACTTCGCTTTCGCTTAGACCCAAATTTCATCATATTCTTCTTTATGTAGCCATTTAAGCTTTTAGTTTTTCAAATTTCATACTGGGTCTGTTCGAGAGATTCTAAAGTTCCGAAATTTCATCTGGGTTCTGCTCGAGAGAGATTCTTAGCTTCTAAAGTTTCGAAATTTGACCTTGGTTATTGGTGACTATAAAGATTTTGAAAAGAAACCAAGCTTTTGAAGCTCAAAGATCTGAACGGTTTTTTAATTTGGTTCAGAAAAGAAGGGAGATTCTTCAACTGTTAGTGGAAAATTAGATGATCCAGACATGAAGAAAGCTCTGTTCTTCCAACCGAAATAAGGCTTTGTATATCTGATTTCTCTGCAACTGTGGTATCACTGGCTCTATGGTGCGGTCTGATAAAGCTGTTGCTGCGTTTGGAGCCATTTGGTGCTTAGATGGCAGAGTCTATGAAGAAAGCATTGATCTTTGATGCTGAAAAGGAAATCTATCTGCATTATCAGCCAAAAAGGTAACATCTTTTCTTATATGTTCTGACATGATGCCAAGATCGAATCTTTTCTATTTTCTCTGACTAATCTGTTTCTCTTGGTCTGAAACCTATTTCGAATCTGAGCCCAACGCGAATTTGATGTTAAGAATCTGTGTTAGCATTTTATGGATCTAATCTTCTGTATGTATAATCATTTTTATAAATGTTAAGTCATATGTTCTAAGTATGATATGTGTTTTATGGGTTAAAAATAAGGGAGAATTGATGTTTCTATATTAATGCTCTGCTTTTGGTAAAAGGTCTTATCTTCTCTATTCCTTTCTCTTTGTGTATAATCAAATAAATATTTATAGTTGGATCCTTTTAGGTTGTATTACTTAGTTTGTTGACTTTGCCTTTATGTTTGTTTACTCTTTTAAACTCGTATCCGTTGTATGGCTTTATTTCTGGGCGGCTGGAAGTTAGAGTCTCTCTTTATATATTCTCCTCTGTAATTCTCTCTTCATCATTAAACAATAATCATCTTCTCTTTCATTAAATCTTACACTCTTGTAACCTGGGAAGGTGATTTCTGTTAATAGACGTAACCGTGCTTATTGTGATCTGTTACTTGGACCTGAATCGTATGTATCTCATATTCTAATCTATGGCATATTGGCATGGAAGATGCGGTAAGCCTGTAACTTTAGATGTCCTTAGTTTCTGACGTCTATGTCTATCAAGTTGAGACTAGGTTTTATTTTCGAGTGCTGACTGTATTTCTGCAACCCGTTCCTTGTAATTTTGGTTTTGAGGAAGTACATGGGCTGTTTGGTTATGAATATATTCACTTTTTTCACCTCCGATCACTTCGCATCTGAAAAAGCAGCCTTTTTCGATGACTTTCTTCCACTTTTTCTCCTCACAATACACAAACCCAATATGTTTGGCATAAACCCAAAGCAGACGAAACAACCTTTCAATCAAAAATTGTCAATCAGACCTATGCTCTCTTTTTCTTTTGTGATTTTAGGCTAGGAACTATGACTGGCACTTGCGGGAAATTCCAAGGTAGGGACTCCCTACAAGGGAGTCCCCTATGTGGCATGATATGGACCACAAAGTCAAGTTGCAGAATGAAACTGTGTGGTCCAGATGATGCCACGTAGGCCTCTCCCTACAAGGGAGTCCCTAACATAGAACTTCCCGGCACTTGCTCTAGGGAAAAAGATAATGCTTTCTTGTTATTTACTCACGTTAGACGGGCAGTCTTTTATCACGTGCAGACTTCTATATTGTTCTCCACTTCTAGGGAAAAAGATAATGCTTTCTTGTTATTTACTCACGTTAGACGGGCAGTCTTTTATCACGTGCAGACTTCTATATTGTTCTCCACTAGATCCCAGAACAGGAGATACAATATTTGTTGTTTCGCCTTAGGTCTGTATATTTCTGTTTCAATTGCATTTTCTTCTCGAACATTAAACTTTTAATTCATTATGTGTATACTTATTTATTATTTATTATTTATTATTTCTTATTCATGATTTTTATTTGCTCTTGAATAGCTGGTGGCTATCAATAGTGAGGTTGCTTTGAGAAAAAGAAGTGGAACTCAAAGTTTGAAGAACTCAGAAAAGTCAGCCCATCTTATTTCCACAAGAGAAGTCGAGAAACGAGAAGAGAACTTGAAGAAAGCACTAAATGTTGAGAATTTTTGTGAACGTAGTAGTGAACCATACAAATAGGTAAATATGGGGGGCAAGAAGAGCAGCAAGCATATCGTGCCTCAAAATATTCAGAGCATAAACTATGTCATGATATATATATATTTATTTAATTCAAATTATACTTTTTTCAGGTCATAATATCTGATACAAATAAAAAAGGAGAAAGAGAATTTAAAATTATCTCGTTCATTAAGACAGATGTTTGGAAGGAACCATACACATGCCATATTCGTGCGAATATAATGCCATACCTGTGCGAATATGGCATGTGTTTGGTTCCTTCCAAACATGTGTTTTAATGAACGAGATAATTTTAATTCTCCTTCTCCTCTCCTTTTCATTCATATCAGATATTATGACCTGAATAAATATTATAATTTAAATTATATACATACACACTTGTAGAGATAACATTCAACATATGTCATAGTTTTATGCCCTGGATCTTTACCCCTGATAGCTCATTTCTTATTGCAATTTCCGATCAAATTCCAAGCTCTTTGGAGTTATCTCTGTAATGATTTATCTTGAACTCCGTATGCTAATGCATCAGCCAACTTGGCCTCAAATGCAAGTTTAAAATGTTCACACACAGCACGTGCTTCACGTAAAGCTTGTTCTAGCTACAACAAGAATAAAATTATAGGGAAATTTATTTAAAAAAAGTGCATGCAGGTGATGATGATTCGCAAAAGAACTTTATTTGAGTGATTAGGTTAAAGGGTTTGATTTTGTGTGTAAAATGAAGGTTTTTAGATGAAGAGACCCTTTTAAATGAAGAGAGGGTTGACCAAGTCCTTTTAAATGAAGACCCCTAAATTATATACCTAAGTGTGGCTTTACATAGGGTGCTTGGCCTCAGATTCAAGTTTAAAATGTTCGCATTCAGCACGTGCGTCACGTAAAACTCGTTCCTATAACAAGAATAAATTATACACCTAATGGCGGCTTTACATAGGGCTTTTGGGGGTGTGGCCAACCCCTTAAAATAAAATATTATGTATAAATAATAACTATTTTTTTATAAACGTGTATATATATATATATATATATGTGTGAAATTGACCTCTTTATTTTAATATATTGACCTTCTGTTTTTATCTATTTTCATATTATTACATGTATAGAATTGAATATGTCAAACCGTTAATTGACAAATTTCTGACCCTTATACTAAAAATCCTTAGGCTATGTTAGAACAAAAAGGTAAAACACGGAACCAGATCTAACAGAGACTATTAGATAATGCAAATACTCTATATACTAGTAGAGAGACAACACTGTCTGGCTGCGTGACCTAACATACCCAACATGTAATTGTTGAAATGGCTAAATATCATTCTATAATTTCAAAATGCAGATTCTATTTGGGTCTTTGAATCACCTATACTTCAACATAAAAAAAAACAACTAAAAATAAATAACAAACAAATAACTCCAAACAAGGCAGGGGCATACATTAACAAGCAGAATACATAACGAGGACTTGAAGCGTACAAAAATTAAAGCAGTTTCTCTTCGCCTATATATAAAGCGTACATGCGCTAGAGAATAGGCTACTCTTGGCCATAGATAAGTACTAAATAGCGATGATTATTTTACCCAGTATACCTGTATGTTTATGTATTTTATAAGCATTAGAATGATTTTTTCTGATGCTTATAATACAGAAACATTATATATAGCAAAAGATAGTTGTATTACACAAAAGGTTCACTGGCATTGTTTAAAAAACAAAATAGCACCAGAACTTGACACTCTTTTTCTTTATTTTTGATTTTCTTGATTGGGCTTTCAAGTCCAGAAGTTGCTTCAATTGCTTTTCCAGCAGCATTGGTAGCATATGGATTAAATGATAACGCATACATAAGAAATGTTACCTATTGGTTCGTTGTGTTCAATCCATTTATAAAGCTTTGAAAACTTTATAAAGTTGAAACGCATGGGATACTGTAAGGGACTGCATCTTCAATAAGCTCTACATGTGTATAGTTAGTAAGAGTCCACACGTAACCATAATCACCAACTTGAAATTCTAGATTCGCTTCTTTAATAAAAGCGTTTGACAAATAGTAGCGATCGTAGGGCTGCATTAGTCTGTTAAACATGCTGATATTCGGTTAATAGGCAACAACTCATATCATGGTACCCTTTGAAAACAGAACGGATAGCAAACAATTAACATACATAAATTTGTTAATCACGGCAAAATTCAATTGAAATGACATTAAAGCCTAATCTGCGGGAACTTTAACAAGTTTGAATAATGATATATGTATAAATACACTTTTTCTATATAACCATGACCATTACAATTAAGAACAAAAAATCTGACATGAATCATAGGGGCACAAAAATGAGAAAACATGAAAGCTAACACCCCACACTGAAATATACAACAATGAGAAATATGTGTATTGTACAACAAAATATAAAGTCGAGGATCACACATATAATAATTCTATATGTTCAATTTATGATCCTAAATAGAATAGTATGCAAATGGTAAACAAAACTAAAGTTTTCATAGAGTCGTCTTACAGAGACCCTTGATATTTAATCAGGCGTGCACTATCCCCAGTGCACAATTTTCACTCGTAGAATGACAAACATGAAAACATAAACGTTTCGCCTATCATCTTCTTAGATTTCTTGGATCACCATCTCTTTCAAAAGCTTAAGCTTGAGAAAGTGAGTGGTTTAAATATTTAAACATAACACACCTGAACACTTTTCTTGCAGCATGAGTAAGAGAAACATAACTATTATCAACAAATCAAAAGAATGCTAAGTAATATGGTTCACCAAAACAGTATTGTAATTTGAGGCGGAGCAGACAGCATATGAGCTGGGAATTTATCTGTTACGCCATCAATTTGTATAGATAATATATTATCTGTACACCGATTTCCCATAGACCTTACAAATATTTAGGTGAAAAGTTGACCGCTCAACAACTAATATAATTTTATCATCCTATATGATCCCATAGCAAGAACATCTATCAAACTTGATCGAACCACACTCAAAGAATCAGGTTTTGATGACCCAAGTCACACTTAATCATATCTTTTACTCGGGATCATGTATCAGTTTGGAACATCGGTCTTGTCTGTATTCAATGCAACGCAAGCTTACAGACAAGATTAAGTACTCGCAAACATATAAAGAGCAGGACTGCTCGATGGGATTTAACAAGAAAATCTAACCACTAAAAAAGGTTCACACTTAATCATATCCTGAATCTTAGGGGCACAAAAAAATTAAAAATGAAAATTAACTCTATCGCCGATGATGGAGAAATCAGTAAAAAGAAAAATAAAGGTATACCAAACTGATTATGCAAAACAACAGCTAATCAAGCTTAAAAAATCTTGAACTTGGTAGAATAAACTCCAAGGGCAAACACGAAGAGCGTAAAAATGGATATATTCACAAAAAAGTAAACAGAACAAAAAAATCGTTTTGTTACCTCCGTATCAGTCAGCACATATCCTTGATATTTTTTTACCAGATTTCCCAATCTTTACATCATCTTTTCACAACACCTGGACTATAACAGTCCAAAACCTTTTTGAACCTAGTAGATCAAAAGCATTGCATATTTGCCTGCCTTGGTTGTTCTACCAAGAATAAACAGATGGTATGTTGGTTAGAGCTTCTATGCGGACGAACAATTTGAATGATGTAATCTAATCATGTTACTTCTCAACTATGGTAACATTGATCACATGACCAAGAAACTAACCAAAACATAACAACATCCGATTTAATATAATAAAGTTGAGACAATAAGTGAAGCATATTGCAGAAGTACCAGAAGAGCTTCCATTGCAGTTGTACAGAGCATGAAGAACCAGCAACAATATCACTGTCGTAATACACCAGACGAACACCATAGTCTAAAACCAACAAAAACAAGGTACAATATCAAAGACGTTAATGTTATAGCGGAGATATTGCAGTGCAATCTCAGTTCTATTACATTTGGTAATTGAAAAAATTCACAAACACCCAATTATCAAAGGAATTAAAAGAAGATCACAACTCTCACCATTATCAAATAACAACAAATCTCCAAATCCATATCACTTTCAAAAACAAAACCAAAATGTTTTAAGACATCATAAATAATAAATTAGATGCACTGTGCCATCTATTCGTGCAGTACTTTAAAAACAGGGACCAGAAATACGTTCAAGAAAAATAGCATCCGTACAGCACAAAGGACTAACATTTTAAAAGCTCAAAAATTTAATGCTACTGACATTTATAAGTACCTAATACCTTGGTTTTCTCAATGAATGCATAGGAAAAGTACATGTTCAGCGCCATTTTCTTTATCCTATGTCGTAGACCTCTCTTCATTAAACTCAATAGTTTTTTTAATCAGTAAGCAAGAAAGATTTTTTTTTTCTTCTTTTACTTGTCATTTAGTATGATATCCTCTCCTATTAAAATATTATGGTTGTACAATGGTACTTCACTGGCGTGAATTTCAAAATTATGAATGACTTTGGTTTTCAAGATACAAATCATGATCTTGTTACTTCAACAACGCATTTAATTTTAAACGGTCATGAAGCATGTATTATGAGTCCTGAGTAGTTCTTAAACCATTTAGAGATGGACGTCTTTAAAGGAACCACGCCAAATCTACTGTTTTTGGCTCCCACAGTACAATCGACTTTATTTCAAGCGATTCCACAGCTGAGAATCGATTTCCCACCGTGTGAAAGTCAGATTCTCAACTCTATAATCGACTTTATGCCAGTCAATTGTTTTCGGTGTGGTGCCCTTAAAATCGCACTTTACACTACATCACATGATATAAGTGTAACCCTGAAATAATTAGAACCACCCATTCATCACCAATCACCCCTTAGTAGGATTTGATTTACAAGAAACACCAGGACAAAATTAAAACTACTAATTCTATAAAATCATCATCATGTCTAGCTAGTTTCATCAGAGATTTATATATGACCGATTCTGTTTCCAGTATCCTGTATTGCACAGATCGTGAAGCTAAAGCCTTTATAACCCAACTACCCGAGGATGATCAAGAAATCAATCGCCACAAGTTGTTCAGTTTTTCCTCCCAAAATGCTTTGTATTAAGTAGTGATTTAGCAAATTAAACAAAAACAACAAAAAAAATAGCTATGATGTGAGACTAAAGCTAACAAATCAGTCAACCCAAATACACTTTACATCAATTAAGTTCAGATTTGGAAAAAGTGCATCAGCAAACAATGAATGAACTTTATTTGGTAAAAGTGTATCATCAAAGTAAATGTACAAGGCAAAATCAGTAATTCCAACAAATACAACAGAACAAAAAGATGACGAAGTACAATCCTAACAAGAACAAATAGGCATTCACACACAAATAAGGGGAGAAGAGTAATACATAACCCAAATCAATAAATTTCAACTAACAACACATCATTGTAAACAGAGAATGAAAGCATTTAAAGCATCAAATAAATATGCATGCACATATATAATAAATAATCAATACAGAGAATAAAAGAATTTACCCATTTGAAAATTTGTCTTATTGCTTGCTTGAACAGAGAGAGAATCGAGAGAGTAGAAAGCAGTGTTTGGTGACTAAAAGGACAAAAAAAATCTGGTTTATAAAGAGTTCAAAGCCATCGAATATGAACTGAAAAGAAAAATTAATGCTATTATCCAGTCAAAAACCTTCAATATACTCACCGTAAAACCCCTTCGATCGACATAATATCCGCATGAGAAATAAACCACCGTGTAAAAGCCTTCTTGTACTTTCATTGACCTCCCTTTTTCGTCCTTGATTAGACCTAATTCGTCCCAAAGCGTGTACCCATAGCTCAATCCATTGGATAGAACGCCGTAAAATCTTCGCCGGATACTATCATCTTGGTTTCCCCTTCGAAATCCAAGAAATGGTAGCTATATTGATGGAAAGTGAAAAAACCTTTTGTAGCCGGGTGAGTGAGGAGAATTGGGGGAAGTTTCATGACATTGTGAAATGAAAAAGTATATAAGTAAAAAAGAAAAGAAAAGAAAATATTTACTTTTAATGTCTGATACATCTCTGAAAGAAAAAAAAAACGGGAAAAAGAAAATTAAATGTATAAAATACCACATGTCAGCACCACAATTTTCCTTGCAAACTGCCGACGTGGATGATTGTGGGAAGAGCATTTTGATGCTCTTAATAGTAGATAGACTACCACAAATGCGTATACACCAAACTGTTAAAATTCATAAAACAAAAAGGTAAAGCACGGAACCACATCTAACAAAGACTACCACAGATCTTAATATTGGAGGGAACTGTTACACGGTTTTCAAAGTTTTACGGGTTTTTCTTTTGAACGTCTTTTGGCTAATTAATGAAAAATATGGGATAAATTTGGTATGAGAAAGCTCAAGTATTTTGTTGCCTTAGACGTGCTGAGCTCCGGGTTACATTTTTTAGCTTTGCAACTTAGAGGTAGTTTGTTAAGTCGGAGTCAGGAGTGCGAATACGTTAATTTACTGAAATATGAAAATAATTAGATCGTTTGAAACCTCAATCCAACTGAAATTTGAAAATGTTCAAATTTATGATTTCACCCTTACAACACTTAAAGTTATAAAAAACCAAAAAATACATATGAAAGTTACATATTAATGTCGCTACACACACACACACACACACACACACACATATATATATATATATATATATATATATATATATATATATATTTGAATCATATATACATATACAATTATATTTTTTTTTGATCCATTCGATAATATGAACTGGTATAGTTGAAATATATATATGGAGAATTAGGGATAAAGATATCATTTGGAATATTTTTGAGTAATAGGGCGTCCCAATATTTTCAATAAGGAGAAGGATAACTCGCATAATTTTTATAGTCTAAAGGACAAAACCTTAAAAAAAAAAAATCTGACGCGGGAAGCCTGGACCCTACTCTAGTTTTTTGTTTTTGTTTTTTCTCTTTCCACCCGATTTTCAAACGATCATATCTTTTGATCTAGATATCCAAACGTGAAGAAACTTTCACTGTTTATTTTTTATTTTTTAATGCTATTCGTTTTGAGACTTGGTTCGATATAATTACATTGTTTTTCATAAGATTTACTATCGAAATCCACTCAGTGAACTCCCCAGTGAATCCCGAAAATCAGTGAATTTCGAACAATAGTGAATTTCGACAGCGGATTTTTGGAAATAACGTCGGAATATGTTGAATGTGTTCTCAAAATAAAGAGCATGAAAAATAAAAAATTTGGTGAAATAATTTTCAAATTTGGAATTCTATGAAAGATATGGATGAGAGAGAGTGTGTTGTTGTTTTTTATTTGTGTAAAAAATGCCGCCAAAAATAAAAGAAATTAAAAAAAATGTTTTGTCTTTTATGCAAAAGTTTAGCATGTTTCCTCAATCTCATATATATATATATATATATATATATATATATATATATATATATAGGGTTGGGTTCCACATCATCATATATTATCCATGCTATCATACATACTACTAAAATAGTGCATCGATCACTATTTTAGTGCACTAATTATTGTTTGGTCTATTACAAATTGAGGAGCGTGGTTTAGTTAGGTTTAGTATTACCTAATAGCAGATTTCCCGCTTCATTAACTGAGTCAAGACTCAAACAATAGCAGGGTCTTGCACTAAAATGGTGATCGGATGCACTATTTTAGTAGTATGTCTGATAGCGTGGATCAATAGGTATGTATATGAACTCAATTTACATATATATATATATATATATATATATATATATATATATATGAATTAATGATAATTAAATACCGACAAGCTTTAAAAAAAGACATGGAATGACTAGCACGTTATCATAAATATAGGAAAGCTACCTCCAAGTTTTTCAGCTATAAGCAAGCTTTCGAGTGCTGAAAATTTACAAATGTAAATTCAGACCCACTTAATCAATTTAGAGATACTTAAAAATGTTATCAAACAACTCTAAACTTAACTACTACTTATATTTTAAAATTAAGTGTTTAATTATGTAAACAAACAGACCTTAGTGTAAGATTGTGAGTATCGAGATGGTGGTCTCTTACACAAGTAGCCAAAGGTCTGCTAAATATTAGATCTTGTATCCATGTAAAAGTTTCCAATGAGATGTTTGGATTACACTGGTTGTGCATAACATGATAGATGATAGATGTTGTGGATTACTGGGAAATACGATGAACCGACACTTGATATGGGGGGCGTCTTGCGCGTGTCCGACTTTCCGACTCGATACGCGTCCGACATGTGTTGGACACGGTGCGACATGTTTTTAGAATATTTAAAAATAATAATTAATAAACGACACGGCGCGACACGTTTCCGACACGGTGTCGAGATAACCCGACAAAGCGCGACACTACTGTTTCATTTTTTAAAAATTTTTTTTCTTCAGATTTTTCATTTTTTAAAGGATTAAAATAATGATTAAAATGCAAATTATTATATATGATTTGACAAAAAAAATTGATTTACAGTACTATAATTTATCAAACAATGCTCGTATTTAGATTATTTATTTAAATTTGATAAAAACAATCTTTTAAAAATTGTAATCTATAGAAGACCGATAGAATTTTTGTTATTTATTTATAAATATTAGCTACAAAAAACCTTTTTGTAATTTGTTTATTTCAACCAATATTTAGTTTTTTTTCTTTCGGGGAAGAGAAGGGGATTTTTATTTGGGACGGGGATAAGAACCGAACTGTAGTTTCACCAAGAAGGGCAATGACAAGTACCACTAGCTTAATTAGTTTAATTATGCGTATGTTTTAATCTTATTATATTATTTAATATTATTATATATACATGTGTCGCAGTTTTGACATTAGTTGTGTCATCGTATCCGTTTCGTGTCGTGCGATATGTTTGTGTCCGTGCTTTATAGACATGGAGATAAGCCAGAGAAAAAAAAAAAGCAAATTCAATACAAGAAAGTGTTTTTTTTTCAAACAAAAGTATCGATTTGAATTTTTTTTTGGAAAAACGAAAAACATCTCCAATGATAAAGTTTTATCACAATAACACATCATCAGTTTATAAATCTTTTTTTCTACAAACTGTTTCTCTATGCATAAACATTTCGAAAAACTTTATAGCGTGGACCTACTGCACAAACATTTTTTATACTATTTTTTTTTTCACCGCACAAAGTTAAAATAAATGTCATTATACAAACATGTTTGTGCATACAAACCTTTTGCCAAAAAAAACTTCGCTTAGTCACCTTTCTCCGATGGTGATAAAGCTTATGTAAAGGTTTAGAAAAAAATTTAAATTGAAGGAAGATATTTATTCGTATCACAGCAAAATTACCGTTGCACTATACTAAAATTTAAAAAAGGTAATCTACTTATTGCACCAAACTAATTATTTCAATAATTCAAAAACTACATTTACACCTCAAAGTTAAAAAGAAAAATCAATATTGACAATCATTTTTTACTAACACCAAATTATTAATCATCGTATGTTCACCCAAACTTTAAAATTTTACAAAACACCCCTTATTAATTCATTGAAACCTTTCCCCCTCCCTTGCTCGGGTATCACTACTCCCCTTGCTCCCTCATTTTTTTTTTTTTTTTTTTCTAATTAAGTCGTCTTCTCCATTCTCCTCTCAAAAAAAAAAAAACTCGTCTTCATTCAGCAGCCCTGCTCCCGGTTAGGTTACCGGCCAAATCCGCCGCCGCCGTCACGGCGTCAGTTCACCGCCGTTGCGTTTTGGCTGCTCCCTTCTCGTGGTTCCTCATTTAGATTTTTCTTTTTCCCTATTTATCAATTCGATCGTAGCTCTTTCAGTTCGGTTCATGGGCAAACATCAATAAGGGAATATTTTACATGTCGCTGCAACTATAATGTCCATTTAACTTGGATTCCATTTTAATAGATGTTTAATATTCATAATTGTTAAAACCCCCAAAAAAATATTGTAATTTATACTTGTGTATCGGAAGCAATCCTCGCATATATATAAGCTTGTTATGAAGATGGTGTGGGTTTGAAGGTTTTATGATGATAAAGATTATGAAGGTGGTTGATCGAGCTCAATATGAAATGTACCGGAGAACTATATGGGCTTAACGTTACAGGATGAAAATAGAGAAGTAGTTTTTAGTTATGGATTTGAAGCTTAAGCGTAAAATTTTGCCACGTATCCAAATATATATATTTGGAATCAAAAAGTCAACCAAGTAGTTCGAGCGATTATTTTTAAGTGGAGTTAGTGGGTAGTTATGTATTATCACCACGCGTTCACGCGTCTGTAATTAACCGGCTCCACTATGTACATCTGGATCTTGATCTACTCTCTCTTGACCAGGGACTTGCCCTGGTCGTCTGACCAATAAGGACCTGCCCTGGTCGTCTTGACCAGGGACCTGACCTGGTCGTTTTGACCAATGAGGACCTGACCAGGTCGTTTTGACCAGGGACCTGACCTGGTCGTTTGACCAATAATGACCTGACCAGGGACCTGCCCTGATCGCCTGATCCGTTGTCTAGCTGGGGGAAACCCTACGGTATGAGTTCATGTCCCGGACCTGATCTTCATCTGACCTTGGACCTGACTTGGCCACCGGATCCACATACGAATGTCTAGACTTACGGATAAGATATGGCTTGGATGTATGACACGTGGACGCATCCAGACCACCCTCAATCAAAACCCCCCAGATCTTAATCGATGCTATCTTATATTAAAAGGAAATGAGGAGCCATCCCCACCAGGTCCCTGGTCAAGACGACCAGAGCAGGTCCTTATTGGTCAGACGACCAGGGCAAGTCCCTGGTCAAGAGAGAGTAGATCGAAGATCTGTATGTACATAGTGGAGCGGTTAATTACAGACGTGAAACGTGGTGATAATACATAACTACCCACTAACTCCACTTAAAAAGATAATCGCCTAAACTACGGTTGGACTTGATTCCAAATATATATATTTGAATCTGAAAGCGACTTATGCTAAGTTCAGTCCATAACGAAAAAACTACTCTCTGTTTTCATCCTAGAACAAGAAGGCCATCTGAGTTCTCGGTACATTTCATATTAAACTCGATCATTGCCGCTAGAAGGAGGGCATTTCTTGTTTTAGTAGTAGATTTGCAGAGTAGTTAAATATGCCACCTAAGAAAAATCAACAGAAAAGGATCACAGCAAAGTGCGGCCCGAGAATTTGGAAAACTTGCGGGGAGGTTCATCGTGAACACGATCACGAAAAACAACCGGAAAATCAATCGGATGCTCGAGGATCCGGCCAGCGAGTCTAGTGGATGCTTTAAAAGCGATGAGATTGCTTGAATTCAGGCTCTTTTTGAGAGTGTGAGAAAGGAAAAGGAAATGAGAGCCATCCCCACGGTAAAGGAAAATAGCGATTATAAGCAGCGGTGAATCCGGTTGTCGGATTATCAAGGATAGAACTTCGTCGGTGAATGATCTGACCAGAGTGAATTAGGACGCCATACTAGAAGTTGATGAAGATGAGTCAATTTGGCTTCGCTTTCGCGGAATATATTGATGCTTATCCATGTCCCAACGGATTTAAGATTCCAAAAATCAGCCCGTATGATAGGACCAAGGACCCCTATGATCATATGCACCAGTACATAGCGCATATGCAGTTGTATAATGCTCCAGATGAAATGAAATGTAAAGCGTTCCCAGCACTCTTATCCGGGAGGGCTAGAGAATGGTTTAATAAATTACCACCCAGATCTATAATCAATTTTGCTATTTTAACCAAAAAAATCATGAGTATGTTCATTGCTGCGAGACCATTTCAGAGAAATAGCACTCATTTGCTTACCATTAAGAAAAAATCTGATGAAACCGTTTTGCAGTTCATCAAAAGGTTCAATCTTTGAGTCAACCAGGTGGTGGCGTCGATGATCGTTTCTTAATAAGCTTCGTTTGTAGCAGGACTACGGGAAGGGAGGTTACATGCTAAGTTAAATGGGAAAAATCCCAGAACTATGGATGAGTGTTTAGCGATCACCTTCAAGCACTGTCAAGGTGAAGAAGCCAACCGTGCCAAGCGTGAGGTAGAGAAAGGGGATCACAGGAAGGACAAATCAGAAGATAAACTGGATAAGAAACGCAAATCGGTTTGGGATATGGTCCAGACACCTATAACCGATATATTGGATAAAAAAGATGCTTTGCAGGACAGTCAGAAGGATAAGCAAACAGTGGATTACATGAGTAAAGATCAAGATTCTAGTAAGCGGCAAAAGTTGCAGGAGCTGGAATGCAGTTAATCTGAAGAAATTTTATGTTTAAGGCAAGTAATTGTCGTTTTATCATTCTGCATTTTTTTATACATTGTGATACTATGTTAACTCTTTGAATTATGTTGAATGAAATTGTGTTGGCTATGATACAATTCTATTATTAACTCTTACAAAAAGAGAGAGTTTGTTAAGTCTGAAAAATCGGATCAATTTAAGGCTTCAGGTCAGGTCTTAAATGCAACAGACCTCAGGTCAGGTCATGAACTCTTACAAAAAGAGAAAAGTTTATCAAGTCTGAAACATCAGACCGATTTAAGGCTTCAGGTCAGGACTTAAATGCAACAGACCTCAGGTCAGGTCATGAACTCTTACAAAAAGAGAAAATTTTATCAAGTCTGAAACATCAGACCGATTTAAGGCTTCATGTTAGGTCTTAAATGCAACAGACCTCAGGTCAGGTCATTAACTCTTACAAAAAGAGAAAAACTTATCAAGTCTGAAAAATCAGACAAGTTTAAGACCTCAGGTCAGGTCTTAAATGCAACAGACCTCAGGTCAGGTCATTAATTCTTACAAAGAGAAAATTTTATCAAGTCTGAAACATCAGACCGATTTAAGGCTTCATGTCAGGTCTTAAATGCAACAGACCTCAGGTCAGGTCATTAACTCTTACAAAAAGAGAAAAACTTATCAAGTCTGAAAAATCAGACCAGTTTAAGACCTCAGGTCAGGTCTTAAATGCAACAGACCTCAGGTCAGGTCTTAAATGCAACAGACCTCAGGTCAGGTCATTAATTCTTACAAAGAGAAAAAAATTTATCAAGTCTGAAACATCAGACCGGTTTAAGACCTCAGGTCAGGTCTTGAATGCAACAGACCTCAAGTCAGGTCATTAACTCTTACAAAAAGAGAAAAACTTATCAAGTCTGAAAAATCAGACCGGTTTAAGACCTCAGGTCAGGTCTTAAATTCAACAGACCTCAGGTCAGGTCATTAATTCTTACAAAGAGAGAAAATTTTATCAAGTCTGAATCATCAGATCAGTTTAAGACCTCAGGTCAGGTCTTAAATGCAACAGACCTCAGGTCAGGTCATTAACTCTTACAAAAAGAGAAAAAATTATCAAGTCTGAAAAATCAGACCGGTTTAAGACCTTAGGTCAGGTCTTAAATGCAACAGACCTCAGGTCAGGTCATTAATTCCTACAAAGAGAGAAAAATTTATCAAGTCTGAAACATCAGACCGGTTTAAGACCTCAGGTCAGGTCTTAAATGCAACAGACCTCAGGTCAGGTCATTAACTCTTACAAAGAGAAAAATTTATCGAGTCTGAAACATCAGACCGGTTTACGACCTCAGGTCAGGTCATTAGTTCTTACAAAAAGAGAAAAATTTATCAAGTCTGAAAAATCAGACCAATTTAAGATTTCAGGTCAGGTCTTAAATCAGCGAGGTCTCGAGACTGGTCATTAAGCTATTCTGAGAGAATGATTTATTAAGTGTGAAAACTTCGGACCAACTTAAGACCTCGGTCGAGGTTTTAAAGTACAACGAGTCTTGGACTGATCATTTTAATAGCCTTTAGTCAAAAGGTATGGCGTTTCGACTAGGCGTCGCTTGAAAAGATTACAGCGAGGTAATTATGGTGGTGTTTGAGATAAGCGAGGCAGCGGTGGTTACACCACCTACATGGTACACGTAAAGAATTTTTAAACTTGGATCTTAATCCGCTTGTAAAATAAGATAGCATCGATTAAGATGCGGGGGCTGATTGAGGTGGTGCGGATGCATCCACGTGTCATACATCCAAGCCATATCTTATCCGTAAGTCGAGACATTCGTATGTGGATCCGGTGGCCAAGTCAGGTCCTAAGTTAGATGAAGATCAGGTCCGGAAATGAACTCATACCGAAGGTTTCCCGAAGCTGAACACGGATCGAGGCGATCGAGCGGAGGTCCCTGGTCGAGTCATTATTGGTCAAAAGCGACAGGTCAGTCCCTGGTCAAAATGACACAGTCGATTCCTATTGGTCAAAACGACCGGTCGAGTCCTGGTCAAGGCGACGAGGCGAGTCACTATTGGTCGACGACCAGGGCAAGTCCTGGTCAAGAGAAGTAGATCGAAGATGCTGTATGTACATAGTGGAGGCGGTTAATTCTGAGGCGTGAAGCGTGATGATAATACATAACTACCCACTAACTCCACTTAAAAAGATAATCGCCTAAACTACGGTTGGACTTGATTCCAAATATATATATTTGGATACGTAGGCAGCTTATGCTAAGTTCAGTCCATAACGAAAAAACTACTCTCTGTTTTCATCCTAGGACAAGAAGGCCCATACAGTTCTCCGGTACATTTCATATTGAGCTCGATCAGTGGTGATTTTGTTTGAAGATTATGGTGAAGATGAAAGATTTATGGAGGGTTTTGTGATGATGAATTGAAGGTGATGGACATAATGATGATGGGGATGAAAAATTTATGAAGATGAAGTGTTTGTGAAAATGAGTTTTATGATGAAGAAGATATTTTTGAAAGAAAATTATAGGGTGTGTAGGTATGAGTGTGGGATATGGGGTAGGTGAAATTGAGGGACTAATTAGTAATAAAAAATTTGGTGTGGAAATAGTTTTAAAATGTGGTGTGAATGTAGATAATGTGGTGCCAAAGTAAGTTTTACATTTTAGGTGTGGTGTAAAGTATAAAGCGGTGCAGCGGTAGGTTTGCTGTGGTGAGACTAAAGACTCCCCATTGGAGGTACCATAATTTAAACCTGTTTAGTTTCGGATTGGGTTGGATCCATTTGAATCCGACTCAATATTTTATTTATTTCACTATCTTATTTTCCATTATTGTATTAAGCTTTTATGTGCATAAAGCTGTTTCAGATGAGGGGGTTTTATGAGGTTTTTGAAATTTAAATTGTAATTTTAGTCGCATAGCTGAGGCAGCGTTTTCGATTTTAGTCACGATTTTTATAAACTGACACTTTTAGTCATATAAGTAGTCTTTTTTTTTTTTTTTTTTTCAAAAACAGTCTTAAAAGCCGGAAAATGCTGACTGTAAACATTTTCCGGTAGAAAATAATTACATGTCATAAAAAAATTGCCACATCAGCTTTTAAAAAAAATTATAATGCCACATCAGCTTTTAAATAAAAATATAATACCATTTATTTAATAATTAAATCCCAATAATCCACTTTTTTCTTCTTTATTAATCCACCCAAAATATCCGATACACTTTCCTCTCTCTTTAATCACTGCCCCTCCCTTCTCTGACAAATCCACCTTCTTTCCCCACAATTCTCTGTCTCCCCCTAGTCGACTTCATCCCCCTGTTCTTATAAGAAAATAAATAAATAAAATAGCAGAAAATCTTTCAAGAATTGGTTGGATCTTTCTCAAAGCCTGCTGCAGAAATTTCTCTAAATCTGCTGCGAAATCTTTGAAGAATTTTGGTATTATGGCTTCTTCAATTTCGCAAATCCTAACCCCTTTCTTCCCCATCGTTTTTCTTAGTATTCTGTGTTGTAGTGAGATGTGTGGTTCTGATTTGATGTTTTGAAGTGTAGGGGCAATGGGATTGCTTGTTTATTTAATTAATGAAAATAGGGAGTAAAATGGTGTGAATTTGGGAAGAAATGGGTTAGACATTGTGCCAATTTGTCACATTACGAATTTGCAAAAAGCTGCTTACGATTTGGATTTTGCTGCATTTTTAAAAATATTTTTGGGGAGGGATTAATATTTTCTGGGTATGAAGATAGGGATTTTGCGGCAATTTTTAATTTTTCTGAGGATGAAGATGAATTTACGTTGAAGGTAGAAATATTTTCTGGGGGAAGAGATGGATTTGTCGGGAAGAGGGGAGGGATTAAAGAAGGTGGACTTCTGATATATTGGGATTTGTATGTGTATTATTAAATTTTTTTTACATTTAATAATATGTATATTGTGATTTGGCATTTTAGTTTTTTAAATTTTTAATAAAAATGCTGTTCTTGCAATTTTTGATGACATGGAAAAAAAAATTGAAGTAGGAAAAATATCAGATCGGCATTCACTGCGCTTGAGGACTATTTTGTAAAAAAAAAGCAATTTATAGAATTAAAATTGTCGTCGGAGAAAATAATATTAAAATCATAAAAACACGTCCAGTTAAAGGACTGTAACTAAAATTGCAATTTAGCCAGGTTTTTGGCCCCAAAGATTCTTGTCTCAGGTTCTGAATAAAATGGTATATTGGAATTTTTGTGTCTTGAAGTTTTCCAATCTTTTTGTAATTGTTTTTCTGCTCTTCGGAAGTTTCTCTAGTTCACTTTGTTGTGTTATGTCAGGTAATTTTTAGGGAGCGTCTTTTCACACAAAACATGTTTTACATATTTCAAAGGCGAGAGTGGATTTCGTTTTGACATTTAACACACAATCATTCTGACCCAAATTAGTCGGGGTGTATATTATTGAGGCCAGTATTCTGAGTCACGGAGCATTATGTTTCAGGGCCGATTTTGATCTGAATAAAGAGACATAATTATGTAAGCTTGAAAACATTATGGACCATTTTACAGGCCGAAAAATAACGTTTTCCGCTCCTATTTCAAAGACGTATCGTACGAACATGTAAATTTCAAAGACTTATCGAATGAATTTAGAAGTAGAGCGTGTAATTTTCAGGTGGCGTGTGGTCGAGAATAAACTAAATTATTACAATGGCGTGTGAGTAGGTATAATGTTTAGCATTCAATGAACTCAGGTCGAATGTGAAGACACGTATGAAAAGGGCAAAATCAGAAAGTAATTGTTGTGGAATAAGATAAATAGCTGTGTGAAAAGACATTTCCTAATTTTTTTAAAATGTAAAAGCCTTAGGACCGGACCAGTCAAAGATGCATTCTCAGCATGTCTGGACCCTGCAGTTAATGCCGTTCATTTGTTGAACTTGGCTATCGTCCTATTTGTGATTTATAGATTACAATTCCAAGCCTTCATAGCCGTCAGTTTATTTTTTAAACTTATCTCATTTACCGAATGTTGGAGATATCCCTTGAAACGTAGGGTTAAAATGTGTTGAAACAATCAATTTTAATATAAATTTAGGATTCTCTCCGGTATGATTTATCGGGAGTTTATTACGTCTAAAAATTCTACTCACGGAATAGATGATGTTTGGTTTTGAAATCAATCGATTCAGATATCGGATGAATGAGAAATTAATGCTTAAAATTTGTTGAAAATGTGTAGGAGATAGGAGTTGGAGGAGGGACTCAACCGTCTCTCATCCCGCATTGATAACAGTATTAATAACTTCAAGTAAGAAGTAGTGTGGATCTTATAGATGGTTTAAAGTATTTTCTTGCTTTAAACTTTTTATTTTTCTTTTTATAAGAATACTTATTTTTATAATTTTTTCTTTAGAATAACTTTTTTGTGCACATACATAGTCTGTGGGTGCTTCTAAGATCTCTTTACAACATCTTGCGTGCCGCATTTGTCGGTAATTTGGCTCGGTTCGGTTTTAGTGTTACTATTAATTTTGGACAAAATTTATTTTGAAATTAACCGAAATTATTTTTAATGCTTGTTTAATTAAGAGGAGGTTGGAATGTTCCATGTGGAAGCGAGGATGATTAAGTCGGCGAGAAATTAATTAGCATGTGACTAATTTCTTGAGAGAAAAGTTGAAGCGATTGAATTATCCGATCAAGCGAATTTAGGCGACACGTCATCCGACTAATCGAATTGAGGTTGAAGTCGGAAGAGCTAAGTTGGCCTAGAGAGGTGTGTGACTTTTCCAAAGGGAAAAGTCAGCCGACTTAGATGACGTGTTTCGGCCAATCAGATTCGAGCTTTGGCTCCTCTTCTTCACTATATAAAGAATCACATGGATGAAGGTTTAAGCATTCCGTTTTCTCTTGTGTCTTCCACTACAAAGAGTCGAGCATATAGTTCTAGTTCTTGAGTCGAAGGGAAGTCAAAGCACTTTGTAAGTTTGTCGGGCTCGGATTTCTTTGAAGTGTCTCTCAATCCGAGGCGTAAGCGATTGTATCTTGGGAGGCGATTGCTTCTACTACCGTGGGCACCATACGAGCAATCTGTCTTAAGGAAAGAGTAACATACTTGCCTCGGTTTGATCTACAGTCCTTTAATTTATGCATTGTAATATTGTTTTCTATTGTTTGAGTCGGATCATCTTTGTACTAACTTTATTTTTAGATCTAGTTAATAAAACATATTTCCTTTTCTTGTTCTTTAATTTTTGATTTTTTTTCCCGTAATTACTTCCGTTAATTACGGATCTGTTCCGTAAATCACTCCACAAACGACACTTTACCCAACAAGCTTAAGACATATTTTAATTCGTGTTGTATAAGGTCGTTTACAATACAGATCTGATCGATTTATTGTTAGTCTATTTATTTTTTGATTCAGTTTGGTTGAGGCCAAACCGGAAACTCTTTCTACGCCTTCTTTGATATCTACGTTCGTTTGAGGACGAACTGAGCTTGATTTGTCGATCTTCTGTGTATACAGCAATAGAAACAACTGTTCAAGGGAGTACATGATGTACTCTCTTCTTTGCACCGCTTTCGAGAACAATTACAGGCCTCGATGGGAAAAACCGGAAAAGTTTGGTGGCTTGAACTACAAAAGGTGGCCACAAAAGATCTTCATTCTATCGACCACTCTTGGCTTGGCTCGGATATTGGTGAGATCCTCCTGTCTTGAAAGAAGGGGATCATCGCGTCATTACGGCTTTGGATGCTTGGAAGCATTACGAATTCGGTGCAAGAACTACATCCTTAGTTTCTTGGAGAACTCCATATATGGGATGTCTTTGCTCACATAAGTCCGCTAAATCCTTACGGAAGGCTTTGGAGAATAAGTATAACATCGATGATCTTTGGCTCGAAGAAATTTCTTTGTGGTCAAATTCATGGACTTGAGCGATAGACTCAAGATTGTGCTTAGTCGGATTTAGGAGGTACGTGTGATTATCTACGAGATCTGGAAGAAAATATGATGATTTGTAAACAATTCCATGTTGCTGCTGTGACTGGGAAACTCCCTCATTCTTGGAAAGATTTCAAGAACTACTTGATTCACAAGAAGAAAGAGATGACTATGGAAGATCTAGAACCACGTCTGTGAATTGAAGAGCAGAACAAGAGATCAGAATGAAGCTTTCTGATGGGGCAGTCCAAGGCAAACTTGGTCAAAGTGAGCAACAAAGACTAGAAGCATAAGCAACCTAATCAAGGTCCAAGAGAATAAAAAGGTTAAGCAATAGTTCATTGGAAGCCGTTTCAACTGTGGTAAGCCAGGGCATCGCCAAAGTGAATGCAATTCACCGAAAAAGGGTAAGTCACATGCCCATCTTGCTGAAGTGGTGGCTGAAGGCATGCAGGAGTTGAACCTGTCGGTTGTGGTTTTTGAGTGCAACACAGTCGGCCAGTTGGGAATACTCGTGAATGATGGATTGACACTGGGGCTACTCGCCATGTTTGTGCACTGAAAGAGATGTTTTACGAGTACAAAATTTGTTGAGGTGATAGCAAAATACTTAACGCTAACTTTCACCGATGAGTATCGGGTCAGCGGAGTACATTGGTCACTGAGTCGATTCCACGAGGAGTAATGTCTAAGTACCAAAGTGGCATAGATCTTAGTTCGAGGCCAAAATGATGGTGGAAGATATTATACTAATGCGAGAAATATAGATTATACTAACAAGTTTACTTACAGATATTAAAGGGTTTAGCGAACTATGATCCCACGAGCTACTTTCACCCCTTAGGAAGGACTTTAGGGGCGTGTCTTAACCGTCCTACCTATCAATGTAGTTTAACGACATCCCGGGTGCCAACTCTAATTACAGTGATTAGGTGAACAACTCGATCTAACCACCCTATGTGAAGTTAACCGACTCTCTCCTTTGAAAACCGATTATCTAACATGATTAAGGTCAGAGTTGCTCGAGCAGCGATGACAAACCTCTGTATTGGAAATGATCCTAACAACTAGGCCGAATCTACATAGCGATCCCAAAACCCCTTTTCCCACATCTCACGCAAAATACATCTATAAGTTCGATATGTGTGACGGTGAACTAGGTGATCAATCTAATTCAAAGAGCGTTATAATAAGTTTTAGGGCGTGGATTAATCGTTAAAACATTCAATTACGCCTTTGCACAACTCACTATCTCATCCCCTTGGGGTTTCACTCGCTTTCACATAATTCGACTACACATGGAATTAGCTACTCATAATTATGCTAACAAGCGGAATTAAGAATTGAAATTGAACTAAGAAAAATGAAATAAAAGAAGTCATTTCCATATAAATGCGGAAATCGATCCATAAAATATCGAAGTGAAAACGCAATCTAAAAATCGAATCTTTGGAAGTAATATTGAAATCTAAGCTATAACAAGTGTTTAGAATCGAAGCAGGTGTTATCTATGGAATCCACAGATCAAAGTTTGATCAACTACTTGAAACCGCACCAAGATCGCCCCAAATATGCCTAAGGTAATCAAAGCAATTTGTATGAAAGAATAGGGCTGCATATTTATAGTGATAGGTCAAAATCCGTTGTTGCCGAGGGCAAACGCCCGTTTGCCTGGAAATCCGATTCTTGATTAGGGCTTGTTCTTCAGTGAACCAGCGTTTGGCTTCTTTGAACGCTCGGTTGATGGATCATGTCTTGAGGCAAATGCCCGTTTGGATTATCTTAAACACCCGTTTTTGCGACTATGAGCTCGGTATTGGTGAACCCATCAAGCGCTTGATTTGGGGGTAATTTGGCGCTTCGTTTGTCTTAAGCCAACTTCGGTATCAAATGCTAACTTGGAAAATGCCCATTTAGGCGGCCAAATGCCGATTTGGTCAGCGTTTCATTAACCTTTCTACAAATGCCAGTTTGGGTAGAGCAAACACTCGCCTTGATTTCATTCCAAACTTGATTTTTCTCCACTTTCATGCTACTTTCATGCCACAAACATGTTTCTCACTCCAAAATATCACCTTTCGGGTCCTCGAGTCACCTAAGTCCTGCAATAACATATCACGAACAAAACACCATGCGTAATTCCGCCAAGACAAAGTGCTTGGAAAAGAAGTAAATATCGTCAAAAGGCGGAGTTTACTATCGATGTGACAATTGAACTCCCGTGTGTATAACTCTCGATATTACTCTCAAAGCGGTCTATATCTACCCAGAACATGCCAATAAAATGATAAGCGAGGCGGATCACATACAAAAGTGTAGTGAAGTTGACTCCCGTCGAGAGGCGGCCCATTCTTTATGGGAAACTACAGTTACGCAAAGGTTGGAGGTGTGGGAAAGGTAAATCTTTTGAAGATGACACGGAAAGAACTCACACTCAACAATGTCTTTGCATGTTCGGACATGCGTAAGAACCTTGTTTTAGTGCTCTTAGTGAAAATGATTCAAGATAGTCTTTGGTGGGGATAAAGTTGTTTCTATCAAATTTGATATGTATGTTGGGAAGTGGTACTTGGTAGTTGGTATGTTCAAGATGAATGTAATGACTATTGTACCCAAAAGCTGTTGTGCTAATAAGGCTAATAAGATGACTCTTTGCTTCCGTTTACTTGCTTGTGTCTTCTTGTTTTGGCATTTTAGATTAGGACATGCTAATTATAAATCTATTCGGAAGATGATGAATCTAGATTTAATTCCCAACATAAAATTTGACCATAATCGCAAATTCCAAATATGTGTTGAAGGTAAGTTAGCTAAAGCACCATTTCCAGCGGTTGAAAGGAGCACAAAACCTTTATATTTAATTTACAACGATATATGTGACTTAAAATTTGTGCAAACTAGAGGCGGTAAAAAGTATTTCATTACTATTATTGATGATTGTACCAGATATTGTTATGTTTATTTGCTGAGAAGCAAAGACGAAGCTCTTAAAGCTTTTAAGGATTATAAGAATGAAGTTGAGAGTCAACTTAGCAAACGGATAAAGAATGCGTATAGTGATCATGCGGCGAATATGGTGCACCGTTTAATGAGTTTTACTCTGGCGCCGACATCGTTCATCAAATGACAACACCATTTACACCTCAATAAAACGGTATTACGGAGCTCAAGAACCAAACTACGAAAGAGATGATAAATGTTATGTTGATTAGTTCGGTTTACCTAAGAACTTGTAGGGAAAGCTATCCTCTCATTAACTCCATTCTTAATAAAACCCCTTCTAAGAAAAAGGATGAATACCCGTATGAGTTATAGAAAGGTCACAAGCCTAACTACAAAATCATGAAAGTGTGGGGGTGTTTGGCTAAGGTTGAAATACCAAAACCAAATCAAGTGAAGATAGGGCCTAAAACCGTTGATTGTATATTCATTGGATATACTCTCAATAGTAGTGCCTATCGGTTTAAGTACATAAATCAGGCGTCCACAATGTAGATGAAAATGTCATCAATGAGTCTAGAAATATTGTGTTCTTTGAGGATATCTTTCCTTGTAAGGAAAATGAGAAAGAAGAAGCAAACATGAGCAAGCTTACATATGAGTTTGAAGAAGAGGATGATCCTCAAGAACATGATAAACCTCTTCATAGTAAGAGGGCTAAGACTTCCAAGTCCTTTGGTCCTGATTTTCTGACCTATATGGTAGAAAATGAACCCATGACATATGTTGAGGCAATGTATACTTCAGAAGCTCCTTCTGGAAAGAAGCTAAAAATAGTGAAATAGAATCCATCATGCAAAACCACACTTGGGAGTTGGTAACCCCTCGGATGCAAGTGGATCTTCAAGAAGAAGTTAAAGGTTGATGGTTCTATTGACAAATACAAGGCTAGGTTGGTGGCTGATGGTTCCGATAGAAAAGAAGGCCTTGACTTCTTTGATACCTACTCACGATTCACGAGAATCACTTACATAAGGGTTCACCGATCTTTGTAAGCTGCGATCGATAACCTGGAAATCCATCAAATGGATGTGAAGACTACCTTCTTGAACGGTGAGTTGGAAGAAGAGATATACATGAAACAACCCGAGGGGTTTGTTGTTCCAGGGCAATAGATCAAGGTGTGTAGACCCGTTAAGTCTTTGTATGGGCTCAAACAAGCACCAAAGCAGTGGCATATCAGGTTTGACAATGTTATGTTGTCAAATGGATTTAAGATTAACGAGTGTGATAAATGTCTCTACATTAAGAACACACCTAATCATAGTTATCGAGACCGGCCGGTCATCGACCAGGAAAAGTTACGGGTCCTTTGGTTCAACCGTTGGGTCCTTTGGTTCAACGGTGGGCCACAACATAAGTTTAAAAATAATATTTTCATACATAAAAAAACTAAAATTTGACAACCATAATCGATTCCAAAATATTCCAAGTTTCCAACCTCCAAATCATAACAAATACAAATGAAAAGCGTTTTGATATCAAAACACATAACGATACTAGTGGAAGACCATCAAAGTTCCTTACAAAAGAGCTGGTCCATGCATTGTAACATTATCAATTCAAATAAAAACTAGTCCCCCATTCCCAACAAGTTTCTTTTCCAAACAATGTTCATTTATTTTCTTGCCAATTTTGGAAGTTGTATTGAATTTCGAATTTAGTTTGCGGTGTTAAATTTGATGAACTTAGAAATCTAAGAACTCATTTCTCCCATAAGAGAGAGTAAAATTAAGAACTAAGATTCTAATTTGTTTTATTTGAAATACAGATTCTAATTTCTAAGAACTTAGAAATGGTGAGCAGAGCTTTTGTGATATACTACTTTTATATGATTAAAAATCGTTATATTATTATGTTTTATCAACGAATTCTATATAAAATATATGAAATTATGGTATAAATAGTATGAAATGTTAATCTTTATAATTTAGAGTAGTTAGTAGTAATAATAATAAAAAGTTGTAATTTTGTACCGATTTTAGTAAATCGGAGTAATCGTGTCGATTTCGTGGGTATTTGTGGTATTTTCTGCATGATTTATAAACCGAGACCCGAGAATCGACATATTGAAGTTTAATCATATCTACGGAATGATTTAGAGAGTGCCACGAGCTTAAATGGTCAATTGAATAGCTTAAGTGGTCAAGTGGCCAATCAATCTGGTTAAGTGGTAATCGAGAAATGTCTTCGACAAACGAATGGCTCATCAAAACGACGTTATCTGAAGAAGAGTTCTTCACAAAAGTTGTAGATTCTCGAGAGCTTTCCGATGCCGCTTGAATCATGATTTTTGGAGGTCAGAACTCGAGATATGAATTTTAGAAGTTTAATAATTATATATAATTATAATTATATATATCCGCACATCTTGATTGCAATCAAGGAGGTGGGAGTAATCATTAGTCGGACCGATCCGGCTTAATCTCGGACAGTCCGGCCTAGGAGTTTCATCTATAAAAGGAGCTCGATTGCTTGAGATCAAAGCGTTTGTACCAATATATATATATCACTATATATATATATATATATATATATATATATATATATATATATATATATATATATATATTCTCCTTCTATTTTCTTTTTAATTAGTAGTTTGTAAATAGGCCTTAAGCCAAAAAATAATAATCTCGTAGTATCGTTGTAATGCTCGGGAAATTATCGAAGTTCGATGTTGTTGAAGTCGTTGTAATGTCGGAAGAATACAACTACGATTGACATTTGTAATCGGGTAACTTTTCTTAAGTATTTATGTTTGTTTTATCTTTTTCGTTGTTATAATGTTTCTAGGCTAACTCTAATAACTAGCCAAAGTTATGTAATCGTTTTATTTCGATCTTTTCGGTAAAGGAATCTTTGTCTAAGTAAAATTGACTAAAATTGAGTTAATTGAATCTTTTTCTAATACATAACGTATTGATAATATTGGTGGCGTAATTAACCAAGATGAATCGCAACATATAACCTAACGATGAGCGACCGGAGAAGTTAGGATATGAGATAAAAGATAGAAAAACCGGAGGGGTAAAATTGGCCGTCTTGGCGTGACTACGGAATCCTATTTCCTACCGAGGCGATTTGTCTTGGGAAAGATTAATCTTATTAAAATTGTGCTCGAGATCGTAATAATGTTAAAATCAGCAGTTTAATTAAAACTAACACCGGAAAGTTAAATCGATCCTTTGACAACGGAGCCTTTTGAATAACATCGGCCGTCGACAAGCGGAATAACCTCTTTTATCCGGGGTAGATTTGTACTCGGTACTGTTGAGACTAAGCGAGATTAGCATGGGGCGATTGTGGAGATTGAGCGATGACAATGACATATGACAATTTCATACGCTCGTGTGAGGAGGAATTGTTAACCTCGAGGAGTGCACCGTTTCATTTACTCAATTGGACCTAAAATAAAACAAAAGATCGAGCACATTTAAGTCTCTTTGAAAAGATCGTATAATTCAATTATATAAACTTTGGTTAGTTTTATAAAATATATTGGTATCTATATATTTATATCTATATATATACTTTGCAATCTATGTACATCTATATATATTTATATATCTATATATAATATATTAGAATAACTTTTAAATTACGCATTTATTTTATGTTGACTAGAATAGTAGTGATACGTGTTATAAAATTGCGGTTTAGATCGAGTTAATACTTGACTCTTTGGTGTTTAACCACACGTAGAAGAATTACCAAGTTCACGAGGATTCGACACTCGACTCACCATACTAGCACTTCTGATTTGACCCGATACTTTGTCGGTTAGGGGTGGTTTAAGCACTACGCCGAGGCGTCAGATTCTGGCGCCATTGCCGGGAGCGTCGCTAATTTCTTTTTATGTGTCTATGGTTACTACTTGTATTAGCTCAAAATTCTCGAGAATAAGTCAACACTTTTCTTATCTCATTTCTATTTTATTTTTAGATTTGGTACCTACCTTATAGGTAAGTTACCAATTTTACTACTATCAATTTAGTGTTATTTTCTATTTTCGTTAGTTGATGACCGGAAGTGGTAAGGCCCCACTCACTCCTTATAAGCTGACATAAACACTTACGAAAAGCGGTTAAAGTAGAGAGTAAGCGTGGTCATACTAGTCGGAAAATCGACCAGAATCATCTTCAAGCAGAAATACGAGAATCATTTGAAACTAGTGATGAAACAAATGAGCAGAGGCTAGGTCATGCTCCAGGGCATGGGCAGAACCACATTAACCCTAATAATAATAATAATAATAGAAATAATCGAGAATCGGAACCAGAATAATCGTAATAACCCACCAAACCCGAGGCCTATATGTGATCAAACCATAAGAAGAAACCGGACTAATAATCTATACTTTTACCAAATGAAGGAGCAAATAATTTGAGATTAAATCTCATCTTTTGGTTTAATTGGCCTTAAGAGCCCTATTCTAGGAGAGGATGATGAAGATCCACATCATCATCTCTATCTTTTTGAAGAAGCTGTGCAATCTGACCAAAAGTCAAGGTGCTCATAAGGAATTAACGAGGATGACTATGTTTCCTTTTTCTTTAAAAGGGCGAGCACGAGATTGGTTTATGTCTCTTCCACATCATTCACTTACTAGTTGGGAGGAGATTCAAACTAATTTCTAAAACAATATTTCACTCTGAATGAAATTTGGAATTAAAAGTTGAGGTTGCTAACTTTAGACAAGGATCACGAAGAAACACTTGGGAATGCACAGGAAAGATTTAAAAAATTGTTGAGAGCTTGTCCCGACCATGGTTATTCCTTAGATATGCAAATTCAACTTTTACTATATCGTAAATTAAGAAAAGATTCACGTGCGGATGTAGATCATGCATGTGGTGTTTCTTTAATGATGAGTGAAGCTCAAATAGTTTACGATGCTATAGAAAAGATTTCCAAAAATAACAGAATGTGGGAAACCGGTTCTAGCACCAGAAAAGTAGCTTTTGCAAGAGAATGTACATCTAATACGGAAGTTCTAGCACATTTAGAAAATTTGAGTAGGAAATTTGATGGCCTACAATCGAAAAAAATCAAAATTCAGAAAATAGTACACCAACTGAATACTCAAATTAGGAAAATATGCCATTAGGGAGTGAAGAACCAACAGGATATTCAAGAGAGGAGGTGAGTTTTCTTCAGCAGCATAGGAATTTGAACAATGCATATTCAAACTCGTTTAATGCTATTATAAGAGATCATCCTACTTATCGATGGTGCGAAAACCACAGTAAGCAAGGACAACCGCCATATCGGTCCCGTATAGGAATAATAATCAAGTCTATCAGAAAACACATCTAATCGAGAATTTCTGGTCATTACTAGATCCTATCCTCAACATACCACTCAAAGTATACGGTAACTCAAAATTCAACTCAACTGCGAAGGAGTTGAAAAATGGGAAAAACTAATGGAAAATATGATGGGTGTAGTATCTACTCAAGCTAAGAATATGGAAACAATGATGACTTCTATTGAGTACGAGTCACTTTAAAGATATGAGTACAATGAAAACATCTATAAGTGGACATGATACGAGAATGAGAACTATAGAAGCCTCATTGAGGAATATGGAAGATCATTTGAGTAGGGAAGGTGAGCGTAACAGTGAGTAGACCACACGGAGGATTACCAAGCAATCTTGAAAGAAATCCAAGAGAGGTAAATGTTGTAATTCGAGAAGTAGAAAACTACTGTGGTAGTAATGGGGTAGAAAACTTGGGAATAATGAAGTAGAAAATGATTTAGATGAAAAAAATGATGAAACTAAAGATGAAATTGAATTCACTGATGAGGAAGAAGAAATTATAGAGAATTTCTTGAAAAGGAATAGAAGTTTGGAACCTGAGAATGAAGGTGAAAAATGGGTAAAAATCACTAGGATTTTGAAGGATCCCATGGATAAAGATTTAAGGAATTTATTCAAGGAACATGTTAGAGTAGAGGATAATGAAAACAAGGATGAAAAACAGGAAGCCTTGAAGGAATGCTGGGTAGAGATTGATTCGGGGAATGTTTTAAAAGAAAAAATTCAAGAACCTGATACTTGGCGATCAAGTAATACTCAAGGTTTAAGGAGAAATGAAAAAGAAAATGACTTTGGGATCAAAGGTTGTAGATTTGGAATCTTTACCTTACCCACCTAAAGATCAAATTAAAAGATTAAAAGCGATCAAAAGTATGCTCGTTTCCTTGATACTTTTAGTCATATTCATGTTAATATCACATTATCGAAGCTACAATTAGTATGCTGCTTATGGAAAGTTTACGAAAGATATTACATCAAACAAGAAAAATTAGAAGAATATGAGAATATATGCCTAAATGAAGAATGTTCTGCAGTTTTGCGGCATAAGTTACCACCTAAAGCTGAAAGATCGTGGAAGTTTTACCATTCCATGTGAAATTGGAGGATTTACATTTAAGAAGGTCTTATGTGATCTTGGAGCTAGTATAAATCTCATGTCTTATGAGGATTATAAGAAGCTAGGCATAGGAAATCTTTAAAGCGAAATGACTCTACAAATGGCGAGATAGATCAATTAAATACCCTAAAGGAATTATTGAAGACGTATTGGTTAAAATAGACAAGTTTTATTTTCCGGTAGATTTTGTAGTTATGGAAATGGAAGAAGGATATTCAGCGCCACTTATCTTAGGTCGACCATTTCTAGCTACGAGGAAGAACTTTAATAGATGTCGAGAAAGGAGAATTAATTTGAGAGTCAATGAAGAGGAAGTTTCTTTCAATATTTTCAAAGCTATGAATCATCCATACAAATCACGAGAATCATGTTCTTTTATAGAAGATATTCATTACATCTATGATAATCGATTACCGACTTTTGAAGGCAGATTAGAAGAATGCTTAACTTTGTCTATCTATAAGGAAAATGAGAAAGACACCAAAATGAAAGAGATAATTCTTTCTCTAGATAAAGGAAGTTTTACTTTTAAACCATCTTGGCATAAGTATTTGGAATTAGAACTAGAAGGACCGGTTCTTAAACCATCATTGGAAGATCCACCTAAGAATGGAATTGAAACCGTTACCTTTAAATCGAAGTATGCTTTTCTTGAAACTAATAATCTATTACGGTTATTATTTCATCATCTTTAAGCGAGCAACAAGAAGATCAATTACTTAGAATGTTGAAAAAGCATAAAAAGCTTTTGGATGGGCGATTGCCGATATTCGAGGTATTATTACGAGATTTGCGTTCATAAGATAATTACGAAGGAAGATGCTAAACCTTGTATTCAACATAGCGCCGCCTCAACCCAAATTTGCGAGTTAATTGTTAAGAAAGAAGTCATTAAGCTATTAGAAATGGGGATAATCTTTCCCATATCCGATAGTGAATGGGTTAGTCAACTCAAGTTGTACCAAAGAAAGAGGTTTCACGGTGAAAGAGAATGAAAATAAGGAATGGATTCCGACAAGAGAGATTACGAGGTTATCGAATGTGCATTGATTTTAGAAAACTAAATGATCATACTAAGAAAGATCATCATCCACTTCCATTCATAGTTCGGATGTTGGAGCGATTAAGTGGACATAAGTATTCTTGTTTCTTAGATGGTTATTCGGGATATTCTGAGATATTCATTGCGGCAGGAGATAGAGAAAAACTACTTTCAATTGTCCTTATGGAACTTTTGCTTATAAAAGAATGCCGTTTGGTTTATGTAATGCACCAGCTACGTTTCAGAGGTGTATGATGGCTATATTTGCTGATATGGTTGAGAAATTCTTAGAAATTTTTATGGATGACTTTAGTGTCTACGGAGATTCATTTGAAGTTTGTGTGTTACACTTAGAGCGAGTGTTACAGTATTTGTGAAGATACCAATTTAGTACTAAAGCGGGAAAAATGTCATTTAATGGTATCAGAAGGGATTGTTTTAGGTCACAGAATCTCTGAAGAAGGTATTGAAGTTGATAAAGCTAAAGTCGAAGTAATTGAAAAATTACCTCCACCCGTTAATTTAAGAACTCTAAGAGGATTTCTCGGACATGCAGGAGTTTTATAGAAGATTCATTGCCGATTTTTCAAAAATAGCAAAGCCTCTAAGTCATTTACTTGAAAAGGAAGTACCTTTTAACTTTGATAGTAAATGTATGGAAGCTTTCGGACCTTAAAAGCGAGGTTGACTCTGCACCGATATTAGTAGCACCCAGTTGGGTTGCCGTTTGAGATTATGTGTGATGCGAGTGATTTATTTGTAGGAGTTTGTTCTAGGTCAAAGATATAACAAAATTCTCAAAGCTATTTACTATGCATCCCACACACTAAGCATGCACTCACTTAATTATGCAACTCTGAGAAAAAGAAGCTGTTGGTGTAATTTTTGCCTTAGATAAGTTTATATCGTATATTGTTGGTTCTAAGGTCATAATTTATCTGAGACCATTCGAATACTGAAGTATTTCTTGAGTAAGAAAGATGCTAAACCACGTCTTCTTAGATGGATTCTCTTACTTCAAGAATTTGATATAGAAATTAAAGATAAAAGGAAATGAGAATGTAATGTAGGATCATCTAAGTAGAATGGAAAATGATGAAGAAATAGGAATTGAAATTAAAGATTCATTTCCTGATGAACAACTATTTAGAATAGATACTCCTTCAACCATGCAGTTATTAAAAAATAGAATTCCTTCTAAGGAAATGTCACCTTGGTTTGGAGATATCATTAATTACTTAACCTGTGATTATATTCCGTCTCATTGGACTTAGCGTGAGAAAGAAGTTCTTTTATGACTTAAAATTTTATTCTTTGGAAGGAACCGGACCTTTTCCGTAAATGTTCGGATGGGATAATCGGAAAATGTGTGCACGATAATGAAATTTTAAGTGTTTTATCATTTTGTCATGATCGTGAGGCGAGGAGGTCATCATGGAGGTTGGAAAAGCGCTTTTAAAGTTTTACAATGTGGTTTTATTGGCCTACACTATATAGAGATGCTTATAAGTATGTTAAATCTTGTGAGTCTTGTCAAAAATGGGAAATGTATCTAAAAACATGAAATGCCTATGCAACCTATTTTAGAATGTGAGTTATTTGATGTTTGGGGTATAGATTTCATGGGACATTTCCACTATATCTTTTGGAAAAAGATTTATTCTTGTAATGGTAGATTATGTCTCGAAATGGGTAGAAAGTGAAGCTCTTTCCACTAATGATACCAAATTTGTCATACGATTCCTTAAAAAAGAATATATTTACAAGATATGGCATTCGAGGCAATCATTAGTGATAGAGGTCACACTTTTGTAATAGACCATTTATTAAGATAGTTGAAAAATATGGTGTAAGCATAAGTTAGGAATGCCTTATCATCATGCAAACTAGTGGGCGAGGTAGAGGTGTCGAATAGAAATCAAAAGAATCGTGGAAAAAAAGCAGTTGATTCAAATCGTAAAAGCGGGCGATTAAATTAGATGATGCATTATGGGCGTCTGAGAACAACTTTTAAGACACCAATTGGTTGTTCTCCTATAAGCTAGTCTTTGGTAAGTCTTGTCATCTCTCGGTTGAGTTAGAACACCGAGCCATACAGGCTATTAGATTTTACAATTTCGATCTAAATTTGTCGGTGATCATAGATTGCTTCAATTAATGAACTAGAAGAATTTCGTCTCGATTCTTATGAAAGCATTTCGAATATACAAAGAGCGCACGAAATCTTTCCATGATAAGAGAATCTTTAGCGTGAGTTCCATGTAGGTGATCGAGTGCTTTTGTACAATTCACGTTTAAAGTTGTTTCGAGGTAAGCTTAAGTCAAGATGGGCGAGTCCATTTAAAGTAACAAGGGTTTACAAAGCTGGGTGTTGAACTAAGCGATGGAAATACAACTTTTATAGCCAATAGCCTGAGTAAAGTTATTTGTGGAGGAAAATGAATCTGCTTGAAAGAAGAAGTAATGTTCTTGATTGATCCCCGACAAATTGAAAAGCGAGAGAAAAGCGAAAGAACCAAAAGCGAGCTGGAATCGGCCGAATACCAGGTGCTATCTATCTTTACTTTTACGTGTTTTTAATTATGTTTAAACTCTTTTCGTCTTTTACCGGATGAGGCGTAAAAGAAGCTGGATGCCTTTTAGATAGAATAGGAGTTTTATTTTACTTTTGAAATTAGGCCTTGATAAAGATGTCGGCGTTTTCTATAGAAGCTTTAGTTTTGAACAAAACAAGAAATTGTTGAGAGAGATCAGATTGAGAGAAGTATGTAATGGAACATCAAGAAGTGCGATAAAAGAAGGGCAAAGTTTACGATGAGATCTGAGAATGTGGAAAAAGTGAACATGTTGGACGATGTGGGAAAAACACAGCCAAATCCAGGATGAGTGTTTGAATATGTTAGGAAGGAGCGATTAGGTGGTTATCCGAAAATCGATGGAATTCGAGAGATAATTCAAATGCTTCGTTTTTAGGAGTTAGGTTGATTGGCGTTATATCGAACTACTGGAAGATTTAGAAATCGAAGAATCGAGGAGGCCCCTTAAGTTTGAGTCTTTTCTTATATCTTATTTTATAAAATTTTAGCATAACTTCTAAAATTTTTATAAAATTGGATCTTTATAAAATTTGAGGAATTTTATAAAAGTTTTATAAAAGTTTTTAGTTTTATTTAGATGATTTATAAGAGTTAATAAGAATTTATTAAATTTTTATAAGCTTTTTATTAAGTGTTATAAAAATTTTATTAAATTTTAGAAATTATTATAAAATTATAAAATTTCCTTCAAATTTTATTTTTAAAAAGTTTTTAATCAAGTTTTAATCAAGTTTTATAAAATTTTATAAGTTTTAATCAACAAAAATCATAAAAATAAGAAAATCGGAAAAGCGAAAAGAAAAAAATTAGGCGCGGACCGATCCGGCCTTAACCGGACGGTCCGGGGTCAAAAGTAAGTAAAAGCAGGGACTCCTCTTTTCTTTCCCTCTTCTTCCCCAATTTTTTTCTGGCCATAAAACACACTAACCCCACCATTCGAATTTTTTCACTTTTCTACAACAAAACTTCATCTCACACTACACCATTACTTAATTTCTTCTCATTATCATCTCCTCTCTTCAACACAAATTGGAAAATTCAAAAGGGTCAAAAACAAGCTCCGTTTCATTCAGCGACTTTACAACTTTTCGGCCTATTTTTCAGCGTTGTGTTCTTTATAAGGTATTATTTAGTTTATCTAGTTATCAATTTAGTATTTTTCATAATTTTTAGAGTAATTTCAATTGTTTTGATTTTTGAATGTGTTGTGACATTTTATTTTTTTTGTTTTTTGTTGTTGTTTTTGTTGTTGATTGGCTTTATCAATATCGTAGAATGGTGAGTCGAGTACTAGAAGCTCAAAAGAAAATAAAAATTCTATATCAACTCTGTCGTGAGCACGATAATTTTATCATCGAGAAGAAGAAATTTGTAAGCTTTGAAAACCGCATCACTGAGGCTAAGAAAGCGTATGAGAAAATTTATAGTAAATGTGATGTGTTGGTTGAAAAAGTTAGACTTGGATGACTTAGGTGATGAAGTTAAGGATATCTTTAGAAAGCGTCGGTGGTTAGATTTAGCGACTAGAAGGAAGGGAGATTAACACGACTCACAGTAGTGAGTTTTATTCGATTTTATCTACACTTTCACGAGGAGCGACTTACTCGATGCGCCATTGTGCCTAAGAGCAGAAATATATATTTTTAGCCTTGAAGTCATAAATGCAATCACAGGAGTTGAGGTTTCCCGATGAGGAGGATTACAGGGTAGTTTATAATCTAGATGATCCTGCAAGTTTTGAAGCGGGGCGCCACGAGCTGAGGCGCTTTTGACCCGACATTTGTGTGGGTAGAAAATCGATTTAATTACGGGAATTGTTTTAGAGGTTGAGGGCAATTAAAGATTTATTAGCCATAATCTCTATCCTTCTCGTAAACATCTTTGCTTTTGGAAAGGAAGATGTTTGTATCGCTTAGGCGATGGTAAGCGATGTTAGAGTGGATGTTGGAAAGGTCATGGTTAAAAGAATTTTTGAGAGTATTGTCATCGCTGGAGACCGAGGAGTCATCTATACTTCCACTTGTTTTATCTCGATTTATGTCGTAGGGTGGGAGTACGAGTCTGCCTAATGACAAGTTATCTCTGGTGATGGAAATCTGATTGGACCAAGTTTGACTAGTCTTCCGGATGGTAGTATCGCTCTTTGTTTAGAAGGCGTCAAACTCAACCAGCTCCACCGATTTTCACATCTTCTTCTTTTCCCTCTTTTTCTAGTCGGCCTCAACAAACTCCTTTCTCCAACACTATCACTATGATATGTTTCAATCTTTAGTGTGAGATGTTGCGTGGTCAAGCCAACATGGCTTTATATCTTTGAAGTAATAAGCGGTGGTGTGATGATATTCGTAGAGGTTTTAGAAAAGGCGGCGATTTAGCCGTAATCCTACTTTGATGATCTGCCTATCCACCTTCGATCGGTCGAGATCCTTATACCTTACAGTTAGGTAACACCTATTCCACCACCTTGATCTTTCATCCATCGTCATATCCTTTTTGGAAGCCAATCTAGTGTAGCAGTGTATTTTCGACGGTGTTTGAGAGACCCGCGATGTCTAGTTGGGAGGATTCTTTGAGTTTGCACATGTCACGGCGGCATGAGTTCGTTGGGTCTTGATAGTTCGATCAGGACCACGACTACTGATTCGACCACCGACTTCTCGATCGTTTCGAGTTCAAGTTTTCACGTCGATCCAGAGGAAGACTACGAAGAAGATTGAATTTAATAACTATGATTGATTAAACATTTTCTTGCACATTTCATTTTATTCGACATTTGTCATTTAGATATTGGTTTGTTTTCATTTTCGTTTATTTTGATTTTATAGTCGTCTTATCGAAATTTGGTTTGCATTTTAAATTGTTTTAGTTTTATAAAAACTATAAAAAACCCAAAAATGATTTTGTATAATTACTCGTCATTCTACAAAAAATATAATGTGTTTTATCCGTTTGTATCAAGTTTAATTAACCATTATAAAGTATCTTCAAGGAAAGGTATGTATTGTTCATTGCGTGAAGTAAAAAACCAAAATACAACTTGCCTTTTACCTCTGTCCTCAGTAAAAGCAAGATGAGGCCGGACCGGTCCGGCCTATTCGAACCGAGCCGTGGAGAAAAAAGGGTGAGTCATTACAGAGTCGATCTAATGCATACACGTCGTAAACTTTTCATCTATTAAAGAAGGTAAGGGCATGAGTAAACATTATCATTCATTGCCTTTCCTTTTACTTTCAACTCTATTTTAAAATTTTCATCTAATTTTAAATGTCGAACCACTCCTCACCGTCGGTTAATTCTTACGAGCCTCACACACGGATCATCCGGAGTCTCAAGCTTCCTTTCAGGATATAGTTGTACACCTCGATTTGCTAATTCTCAATCGAGTTGGAGAAAGGTTTAAATATCGATAAGATTGATCAATGGGAAAAACTATTATTCGAAGTTTTGGTTGGAAAAAATTTGTCGATACACGAGAGGTAGGATAAATGTCTCGATAGTGCGAGAATTTTATTACGCACTTATGGCGACATCTCATGGTCGATATCACTCAAATTGTTACGGTAAGAGGAGTGTTTGTTCCACTTCTCTTCTTCTATTATCAACCAAATTTTTGCAATTGCACGGTTTCAATGCGACATTTTGAGATAACTTGGGGCTTACAAAATCCACACAATCATTTGAACAAAATCACGAGTCTTTCAATGTCTATTCCCTCTTTTCGACACAAATCACGATATATCAACAAGAGCTTTACTTCCACATCTAAAAGCGTGAAACATTTCATTAATTCTAGGGTGTATCATACTTGGGATTTGGGAGCCTTAGTGATAATGAAATGCTTACTGATGTATGCTTTGTGATTGGTGTATTTGTCGATTGGGAAGTTACGATTCAAAGATTTGTGTTGGAGTTGCTAACACAAGAAGCGATGAGGGCAAACCTATGCCTAATTCATGGATGATCGGCGCTTTGTGTACTCGGATGAGTGGAGTGGGAGAAATTTGGAGCGGATGAGATTTTCCGTCTAGAGATAGTCGAGTTGGATTGTTACGGTTGATACACGGGTTGTTCATCTACGATCTAGATGGTTGGTTGGTGGTTGGTTTAGGATGTTTAAAGTTTTAATAAGTTAAATTAAGTTAAGTTTGAAGTTTTTTTATAGTTAGTTAAGTTTTATGTTCTTTTAAGTTTGTAATAATCTATCTTTGTTTAATATATATATGTCTCGAGTTTTTAAGCTTGTTTGTTATTTAATGATATAATTAGTATACGCTAAAATTAAAATCGAGAATAATAACGATAATTTATAATTTTAATTTTATTTTCCAACCTACTTATTTATTACTCATTGAACATCGGGGACGATGCCACTGCCCGTAAAGTGGGAGTAAGAGTTAGGTTAGAAAATTCATTAAAATTTTCAAAAATAGTTATAAATTATAAAATTATCAAAAATTTTATTACTTATTTTCAATTTTTTTTAGTAGTTAATATATAAAAATGAATAAGAAATGATATAATTGGGAAGAATAAGTTTTTAATTAAGTAAAGTATATTAGATATATTATAATCATATTTTATGCCTAATTTAGATTTTAATAAGATTTTAAGTTTATATAATTGAGTAATTAATATTAGATATTGTTTTCATGAAATTATACAAGTATGTTGATATTTATAAGTAAATTTTTAGAATCATTTTCAATATGAATTATGAGTTTGGAATTGGACTAAGGATGTTGATTTTGGCACCACAAAAATATAACTATAGCCAAATAACCTACCTCTCCTTGATTAGAGTGATCAAGACCTCACTCGAAATTGTCGGTTGTGATTAAATAACCAAGCTTTAGCTAATCTTGGTCTACATTTCCTTGAAATTTGCAAGTTTATGCGTCTTATAAAAGAAATTAAGACATAAAAGCTAAGTTTTGGTATATCTTTGAAATTAGAAAAATTAGATAAGTATTAGTATATTCGATCTTACCTCATGACACTTGCAAGATAGTCGATTTTGGTAATAAGCTCGGATATATTAATATTCTATAATTAAACGAAGCACTTATATTTACGAGAATTAATCAAATATCAATTATCTTCCTTATCTGTGATTAACAACTTAAAAATAAAAAAGAACATATCGGTTGTAGCTACCAATGATTTGAGTGAGTAGGGTATTATCATGAAATATCCTATATCACTATGAGGTAATTAAGCTCGATTGCCTAATGATAGTAGTCGGCTAAGGTATTATCTAGAAATGTCCTATTCTTTGGGAATGAAAAACATGAGAATGAAAGCGAAAAAGTTGAATCATAAGATCTCGGGAATGATTACAAGTTTAAGGAAACCGGACTTGTAATTTTCGATCGAAAGAGTAGTACTCCGATCAATCTTGATGAAGCAATGCTTGTAAGTTTGATTTTCTACACACACTCACGCTTTTAGTTCTTAATCTTATAAAAAAAAAAGATGTTATTAATCGATGATTATTTTTGATCAAGAATATGAAGATGTAGGTACGTACGACTTGCCTCTCTCTCTTTTTGATTTCCCTTTTTCCGATTAACCAACATCTTGAACCTAAACTCTATAAGCCATTTTTGTCGACTACCTGACCGACGTTTCTGATTCCAGAATTTCATAATAATTGCGATTAAAAATAATTCTGATATTTTATTTATACTTATTAAGTGTTACATGTACAATTTCATCTAAATAATATTTAATGTTTAAGTTATTTTAGTTATATATTCTTTACATCTTCTTAAGATTTTAAATTAAGATAAGTAATATATTTATAATATTGACAATATAAATTACATTAAAAATTATAATCGATCAATTATATTATCTTTTATTACCGCTTATTTTTTGCTAGAGGGCGATCAAAAGCTAAGTGGGGAGTAGTTGATATACTACTTTTATATGATTAAAAATACGTTATATTATTATGTTTTATCAGCGAATTCTATATAAAATATATGAAATTATGGTATAAATAGTATGAAATGTTAATCTTTATAATTTAGAGTAGTTAGTAGTAATAATAATAAAAAGTTGTAATTTTGTACCGATTTTAGTAAATCGGAGTGTAAGTGTCGATTTACGTGGGTATTTGTGGTATTTTATTGCGGATTTATAAACCGAGACCCGAGAATCGACATATTGAAGTTTAATCATATCTTTGGAATGATTTAGAGAGTGCCACGAGCTTAAATGGTCAATTGAATAGCTTAAGTGGTCAAGTGGCCAATCAATTTGGTTAAGTGGTAATCGAGAAATGTCTTCGACAAATGAATGGCTCATCAAAACGACGTTATCTGAAGAAGAGTTCTTCACGAAAGTTGTAGATTCTCCGAGAGCTTTCGATGCCGCTTGAATCATGATTTTTGGAGGTCAGAACTCGAGATATGAATTTTAGAAGTTTAATAATTATATATAATTATAATTATATATATCCGCACATCTTGATTGCAATCAAGGAGGTGGGAGTAATCATTAGTCGGACCGATCCGGCAATCTCGGACGGTCCGGCCCTAGGAGTTTCATCTATATAAAGGAGCTCGATTGCAGATCAAAGCGTTTGTACCAATATATATATCACTCTCTATATATATATATATTCTCCTTCTATTTTTCTTTTTTAATTAGTAGTTTGTAAATAGGCCTTAAGCCAAAAAATAATAATCTCGTAGTATCGTTGTAATGCTCAGGAAATTATCAGAAGTTCAGTGTTGTTGAAGTCGTTGTAATGACCGGAAGAATACAACTACGATTCGACATTTGTAATCGGGTAACTTTTGTTAAGTATTTATGTTTGTTTTATCTTTTTCGTTGTTATAATGTTTCTAGGCTAACTCTAATAACTAGCCAAAGTTATGTAATCGTTTTATTTCGATCTTTTGGTAAAGGAATCTTTGTCTAAGTAAAATTGACTAAAATTGAGTTAATTGAATCTTTTTCTATACATAACGTATTGATAATATTGGATTGGCGTAATTAACCAAGATGAATCGCAACATATAACCTAACGATGAACCCCGACCAGAGAAGTTAGGATATGAGATAAAAGATAGAAAAACCGGAGGGTAAAATTGGCGTCTTGGCGTGACTACGGAATCTATTTCTACCCGATGGCGATTTGTCTTAGGAAAGATTAATCTTATTAAAATTGTGCTCGAGATCGTAATAATGTTAAAATCAACAGTTTAATTAAAACTAACACCGGAAAGTTAAATCGATCCGCGACAACCGGAGCCTTTTGAATAACATCGGCCGTCGACAAGCGGAATAACCTCTTTTATCCGAGGTAGATTTGTACTCAGTACTATTCGAGACTAGCGAGATTAGCATGGGGCGGTTGTGGAGATTGAAGCGATGACAATGACATATGACAATTTCATACGCTTTCGTGTGAGGAGGAATTGTTAACCTCGAGGAGTGCACCGTTTCATTTACTCAATTGGACCTAAAATAAAAGGAAAGATCGAGCACATTCCGTCTCTTGAAAAGATCGTATAATTCAATTATATAAACTTTGGTTAGTTTTATAAAATATATTGGTATCTATATATTTATATCTATATATATACTTTGCAATCTATGTACATATATATATATTATATTAGAATAACTTTTAAATTACGCATTTATTTTATGTTGACTAGAATAGTAGTGATACGTGTTATAAAATTGCGGTTTAGATCGAGTTAATAACTTGACTCTTTGGTGTTTAACCACACGTAGAAGAATTACCAAGTTCACGAGGATTCGACACTCGACTCACCATACTAGCACTTCTGATTTGACCCGATACACTTTGTCGGTTAAGGATTGGTTTAAGCACTACGCCAGGAGGCGGTCAGATTTCTGGCGCCATTGCCGGGGAACGTCGCTAATTTCTTTTTTATGTGTCTATGGTTACTACTTGTATTAGCTCAAAATTCTCGAGAATAAGTCAACACTTTTCTTATCTCATTTCTATTTTATTTTTAGTTGGTACCTACCTTATAGGTAAATTACCAATTTTACTACTATCAATTTAGTGTTATTTTCTATTTTAGTTAGTTGATGATGAGGAAGTGGTAAGGCCCACTCACTCCTTATAAGCTGACATAAACACTTACGAAGGCGGTTAAGTAGAAGTAAGCGTGGTCATACTAGTCGGGAAATCGACCAAGAATCATCTTCAAGCAGAAATACGAGAATGGTGAAACTAGTGATGAAACAAATGAGCAGAGGCTAGATCATGCTCCAGGGCATGGAATGAGAACCCATTAACCCTAATAATAATAATAATAATAGAAATAATCGAGAATCGGAACCAGAATAATCGTAATAACCCACCAAACCCGAGGCTATATGTGATCAAACCATAAGAAGAAACCAAACTAATAATCTATACTTTTACCAAATGAAGGAGCAAATAATTCCACGATTGGTGGTACTCTGTGTCCTTGAAGTCTACAAGACAAATGTGCATAGCTCGTCCCACAATGGAAAGCTGAGTTTATAGAAGCTGGATAAGGCTAGGGAAGAAAATTTGAATGGCTTAGAAATTTCCTTGAGGATATTCTTTCTTTGGCCTAAGCCTATGTTTGCTATTAACATACATTGCGATAGTCGATTCACTCTGAGGAAGGGCATAAAGTAGTATGTATAATGGTAAGTCTCGACACATATGCCGTAGATACAATACCATTAAACAATTGATCTCTAATGGTGTGATTTCCATCGACTATGTAAGGTCGAAGGAGAATCTTCTTGGATTAAACACACAAAAGGTTTAACTAGAGATCATATGTCAATCTTGACAACCGGAATGAGACTGAATCCTATTACAAATGTTTCCTTGTAATGGCAACCAAACCATGTTGACAGGAGATCCCAAAATCATGGTTTAAAATGGACAACTAAGTTATAAGGAACAATCTAGCACTTACCCATTCAGTGAGAATAAAAGTGCCGTCTGTAGAGGGAGTGAGCTTAAGCATATCTTTTAATGATTCCTATATCTTGATAATCAAGTGGGTTAGGGCAGAATACTCTTGATATGAGGTCACTTATGTAAGTGTGAAGTGAGACCGCTTTTGTGAGAATTTTCAGGCTTGTCCAGGACCGAGATGGACACAACCATGAGAACCGAAAGGTGCAAGGGGAAATATTAAGTGAGTTTTATTGTCTTGGTTTACACTTAAGGCTGAACAGTTCAAGACCTAGTTCAGCGAGTAGCCGAGTAAATCCGATAGTACTTCACTAAAGCGGAGTTCAAGGCGAAGCTACCTCTCGATGCAATATTTTTCCCTATGACTTCTCTTCAGAGTCTGCATTTGCATTTGCATTAATTTTCATTAATGTTGGGGATTGTTGGAGATATCCCTGGAAATGGAGAGTTAAAATGTGTTGAAACAGTCAAATTTAGGAAATTTGGATCGCTCGGTATGATTCATTAGGAGCTTATTACGTCTGAAAATTCTACTCACGGAGTAGATGATGTTTGGATTTGGAATCACTCGATTCGGATATCGGGTGAATGTGAAATTAATGCTTAAAGTTGGTTGAAAATTATGTATGAGATAGTTGTTGAAGGAGGACCTCAACCTAATCTCCCACATCGGTAACTTGAGTATTGTGAGCTCAAGTAATAAGATCTATGTGGCTCTATAAATGTCTTTGCAATGGCAAAACACTTTTGTGCGAGGAGAAAAGACTTAGATAATTCCGTGTGCACCACGGCCGCCCGTCCGGCCGTCTCGGTTCGGTTCGGGTGTTACTATTAATTTTTAGGCGAAATTTCTTTTGAAATTAACCGAAAATTAATTTTTAATTAGCGCTTAATTAAAGCGAGGTGGAAGGTTCGAATAGTGTGGAAGCGAGGATGATTAAGTCGGCGAGAAATTTATTAGCATGTGACTAATTAATTCGATCGAAATTAAATTTTCTTAAGGGAGAAGTTGGCGAATAAATCATCCAACCAATCACAATTCAGACGACACATCATCCGACCAATCAGAATTGAGGTTGAAGTCGTCCTAGTGTTCGTGAAAATCACAACTACACTAGCAAAAACTCGCACATCCATTGCTCAAAAGCTTTTGGAACACGGCGATAAAAAACCTCCACACAATAAAATAATCGTGACTTAATCTAACTACGAAAAAAAATCTAAGTAGTAGTTATGAGTTTAAGGTCATTAGCTCGACCGTATGACCACTCATATCAAAGCCAAATTATCGAAGTAAAGGACCTCCTTTGATCACATCGAGTTAACATCCACATAATGCTTCAACCGATGGCTTTTGACCCATGAGTCTTATCCTTACCGGATGTTTCACTCCCACGGTTCCCAAAAGATCTACCTTCACCTGTCGTATGGCTTTGGGCGGTATTTATTTATTTTACATTTTAATTATTTTATAACTAAAATAAAGAAACAAAAAATAGAATGGGATTAATGAAAAAGACTATAACCGAATTTTGTAACTAAGCCTACGTTGCGAAACAAAGTCCCGACAGCGGTGCCAAAAACTTGTTCGCGAAAATCACAACTACACTATAAGCGGACTAGGTCAAGCTGTAGTATAGCTCAATTCGTGAGCAAAGGTCGATCCAGGACTTGTTCGATAATTATGCAAACTTAGTTATAAAATTCAAGATTACGGGTGGTTTGTGGTCTTTGACCAAAATAAACATGGAAAATTAGGTAAAAATAACGGTTTATCAAATCAAGGCGAGTTTTAACCACGTTTAAGAAAGTAGATCAAACCGAACTAGTTAATTATTCCTAATCATTTCTATATTGATTCATACACTTTTGTCGTTAAAGTTCCTAGAATCGAATCAATTCTTGGTGTATCTCTCCTAAAGTGGTTCATAGATGGTAATGCGGACTCACAGAACCCTATGAATAGCTAAGCGTCTACCGTGCGGGCTAGAACAATATTAACTAAACACGAATTAAGAACTAGGAAATACCGATAATAATTATCGTAAACCTCGCTCACGTAACTACCGTGCGGGGCTAGTTAACTAACAACGATCTAATTGTTTCTTGTCCAATTACTCTTTTCAACCTTAGTTTCTTCAAGAATAATTTACGAAAACATGCAAAGAGTTGATCAAGTTCTAAACATGTAAATTAAAAGCGAAACAAAATAAATAATCAAAACAATTCGTGCCGGAAACTAAATCGTTAAGGCTTTTCTCCAATATATACCGTTGGGTACTCTTCCAAAACAAAGTCTTTTCCCCGAGACCGGTCATTTCTCGTGATTGAATCAATATAAATCACGATTAGGGGCAAATCAACATCGTTCAATTCGATCTACAAATAATTTAACCTAACACGCTTGTAACAATGATATTCATCACGAGTTCATAAAACATAGAAGAAAAAGTCAACATGATTACCTAAAAGCATGAGACAAATCTTCTAGCTACTTCCTCGCGATAAATCACCAATCAAGCGAACATGCATAAGCCAAACTACTCTCAAACAATGAAGAAAACAAGAACTTTTATTGGAAATACTTAGGTAAATTATGCGCTCTCACAAATCGTATGTATTCGATTTATTACATCTTATTTATAGTAACAAACCGACCGGGGCTAAAAAAGGTAAATCACGGAAGTTTTAGGGTTAAGTCGGCTCGCTTAACCGACAATGTCCCTCGGTTGGCGTCGGGCTGATCCTGGACATGTCTGGACACGTCTTGGGCTTGTCTTGGCCATGTCCAAGACACATGGGTCGCTTTACGAGCATATTATTCGGTTCGGCGTCTTTGGTTGTTCCGTGGTCTTGTCTAGAGCGTGTCTGGTGATCTGAGCATTCTTGGGCACATGGGTCGCTTTACGAAATCATGCTCGATTCGGTGTCCTAGGCTCTTCACCGCCTTCTGGGCTTGTCGGGGCGATCTGAACATGTGCGGGGCATCTGGGCGATTCTTGGGCATGTCCAACGGCTTCGACTTGGTTCTCCTCCGGTTCGATCTTGGTCTTTCTACATGTCTCGGCCCAAATCCACCGTCTCAAATTAGTCCACCAATTATTCCTACAAAGAATCATAAAGCGTGTAGTAATACAATTCGGTATAGAAATAAGATAAAAATCACGAAATAGTCACGATAAAAGCTCATCGTAACTAACAATCAAATTAAGCACTTTTTACGTATAGTTTATCATGAATTAATCTTGTTTAAGTCAATTTAGAGGGTAAATTGATATAGAAAATGTCATAAAGTTGATTAGCATCACTAGAGAGGTGTGTGACTTTTCGAGGAAAAGTCGGCCGACTTAGGTGTTTATTATCAGATTCAAACATTGGCTCCTCATCTCCACTATATAAAGAACCCCATGGATGAAGGTTTAAACATTCAGTTTTCTCTTGTGTCTTCCACTACAAAGAGTCGAGCATATAGTTCTAGTTCTTGAGTGGAAGGGAAGTGAGCATTCTGTAAGTTAAGTGGAGCTCGGATTGTTGAAGCGCCTCTCAATCAAGACATAAGCCGTTGTATCTTGGGAGGCGGTTGCTACTACCGTGGACACCATACGAGGCAATCTGTCTTAAGAAAAAAGTAAGATACTACGCCTCGGTTTGATCTCTAGTCCTTTAATTTATGCATTGTCATATAGTTTTCCCATTGTTTTGAGTTAGATTTGTCTTTGCAATAGCTTTATTTTTAGATCTATTAAATAAAAGCAGTTTTCCTTTTCGTGTTCTTTAATTTTGATTTTGTTTTTCCGTAATTTCTTCCTTTAAATACGGACTGTTTCATGTTCTTTTCGTCCGTCCGGCTAGGTTCGGTTCGAGTATTACTATTAATTTTTGAATGAAATTTCTTTTGAAATTAACCGATAATTAATTTTTAATTGCTTTGCTTAATTAAGAGGAGGGTGGAAGGTTCTAGAATAGTGTGGAAACGAGGATGATTAAGTCGGCGAATTTTGTGTACGTGACTAATTAATTCGATCGAAATTATAGTTTCTTGAGGAAAAGTTGGAGTGAATAAATCATCCAACCAATCACAATTCGAGCAACACGTCATCCGACCAATCGGACTTGAGGTTGAAGTCGGCCTAGAGAGGTGGGTGACTTTTCCAGGAAAAGTCAGCCGACTTAGATGACATGTTTATTAATCGGATTCAAGAAATCTGCTCATCCTCTCACTTATATAAAGAATCTCATGGATGAAGGTTTAAGCATTCGGTTTCTCTTGTGTCTTCCTTACACAAAGTCGAGCATAAAGTTCTAGTTCTTGGGTGAAGGAAGTCGAGCACTCCGTAAGTTTGCGGGCTCGGATTGTTGAGCGCCTCTAATTCCCAAGGCGTAAGCCGTTGTATCTTGAGAGATAGTTGCTACTACCATGGACACCATACCGGAGCAATGCATCTTAGGAAAGAAGTAAGATACTGCGCCTCGGTTTGCTCTCGAGACTTTTAATTTTGTATTGTAATATTGTTTTCCATTGTTTGAGTTAGATCATCTTGCATAGTTTTATTTTTAGATCTATTTAATAAAAGCGAGTTTTCCTTTTCATGTTCTTTAATTTACGATTTTGTTTTTAGTAATTACTTCCGTTAAATACGGATCTGTTCCATAACTCTTTATCCAACAACACCGAACACATTTTTTGCATTGGTTGTCACTGTAACGTCCGTTCCGGACACGAGTCTTATCCGGAAATGGAGCGTTCGCGCGTATAAAAAAATCACTTTATACATAAGCCTCTACTACGTCAGTATCAAATGAAAGCAAGCGGAAGCAAGACTCGGGTATAAAATTTCTCAAAAATAATCCAAGAGTAGAATACAATCTAAAGATGGAAATGTAACTTTATTACATTCAAGAGGAAAATATGACATCCAAAAGATATGTATGCGACAAGTCTCGAAAGACCAAAAATCTACTCAAAAGTACTAACATAGTCTAATAATGAATAGCAAAACAATTAAATGATAAGTCTTCAATGAAGCGTCGTCAAGCGTCGTCATCAGAACTCCTCCTCGTAAACATGATCAACTTTGTTAGTCTTCTCACCCCAAACACATAAAAACATTCATTTGAGGTTAGTACAAGCGTACTTAATAAAAAGAGAAGGTATGACAACAATGCGGAGACCGACTAAAGAAAATATAAATAATCGTTTAGTTTTTATGTGAGACCGACTCAATCGGAGTTCATTTCATGTCCATCAACATGAATTGACTAACGTTTCAACTTAACTTATCACGTATTTACAACCGCACTCAAGACACTACGCATATCAAGCTGGGGATATTCTTGGCAACATATTAATGGATCACACCAATATCCACGGAGCCTAGAATAGGTAGACTCAATTGTGCGCACATCGGTGGAGTCCCTCTGTGCTTAGGTTTTTTGGACCTACGGAGTTCTTCCACCTTCAAAGGTAGCACGCACATCGCGATATGGCCCGGTGCCTATCCAGAGAGACATGTTGTTTAGTCTTTACTAGTCAAGTGCGTATTTTATTAAAGTGATTAACTAACCACCAATGTGTTTTCAATTAATCTTCCTCACCAAAACTACTCTCTTCCTAGACCACTAGACATTAACAAGGCCTAGCAATTACCGAGACATTGATGAATGCTAATTCAGTAAAGCACAAACCTATCATACTCTTGAGCGGATCCGAACTTCAACTCTCTTTAAGAGTACATTCGGTGAAAGCTTAACTAAATGAATCGAAGCTCAATTCAGGCTTGTTATGTTTATACAATGTTAACATAACATAAATAAGGGTTTAAAGCTGAAAGGCATAAGCTTAAACATCACTTAGGCACAAATCTGGGCAATGCGTATGCATTAAGCCGGAATCTTGTCGCATTCCCTGTTCGCCTAAATTTCGATTCGATCATGCGGTTTCTAATCTCTTTCTAACCCAATTAACATCAAATTAAGCACGATAAAACATAGAAGTTCTTATCGAATCATAGTACCACATCTATGATCCTTGGATCAACGGAAAACACATCTTTCTAGCATCCAAGCATCATAAAAACATGATCACGAAATTTACGAATCATAACCGAAATCATCGGAAGAGTCTTTTACCTATATGCATTAAAAACCGATCTCAGCGACTTTGAAAATCTACAGCCCTTCCAACAAAGCGATATCAAAGCGGTGCCGCTTCTCACGGCGACCCAATTCTCTCGTTTGATCTGAAAGCGATCAGAAAGCGCTTGAGATATTGTGGAATCTCTCTTGGCCTTTTTCTCTTCTCCTCAGCGCAGGAAAAAGCGATCAAAATCTGATTTTGATTAATTTAGGTTATAGGGATTAATATGTGTTAATTTCCTTAAATACCAATTCCCAATTAATCGCATTTTCCTTAATTACCCTTAATTACCAAAAATTCAGAATTTCCTTTAATTAAATACACATAATCCGGAAATTATACATATATAATTAATACAACACTTAACTCCAATAAAAGAAAAGAATTAATAATATTTCATTTTAAGCAAAATGACACGTCTCGCCCTTTCGAAAATCAGAATATTACATTCCTCTCCCTTAAGAGGAGTTTAGTCCTCGAAACTAGAACATACAGTAAATCAACAAACTCTTGGAATTCAGCGATCTTATCATCTTCAACTTCCCAAGTTGCCTCGCCATAAGTGAATGATTGCTCCGTTGTACTAGCACCAGCGGGATCAACCGCCTCTTAATCATCTTTTCCTTCCGGTCAAAATCTTGATCGGTCTCTCATCATGGCGAGATTATCACGAAGAAGCTGCCGGATCAATCGTAGTTTCAACATCGTTCTTAAATCGGACACTCCTTCAACATTGAAGCGTAAGAAAAACACAATGGACTCTTGACATGGATTCCGGTAGCTTAAGTTTATAAGCCAGCGGTCCAACTCTCTCCAAACTCTCAAATGGTCCAACATAACTTGGACTTAGCACTTTTTTGTCCAGCGTTTCACTCCTTCATCGTGGCTCGTAGATAAACTCTTTCACCGACTTCAAACTCATAAAAGCGGTCTTGTTCTAACTTATCAGTAGCAACTACTTGAGATCTTGAAGCTGCCTTTAGGTCTTCTTAACGGCTAAACCTCTCTCTTTAGCTTTCTCAACCAATTTTGGCCCGGTGATTTGCCTCTCTCCAACTTCATCCCAAAACAACGGCATTGACATCTTCTTCCATTCAAAGCTTCAAGCGGTGGCATGCCTATGCTTGCATGATAAGCTGTTGTTGTAGGCAAACTCAGCTACCGGTAGGTAGTCATCCTATGATCCGCCTACTTCCAAAACACAAGCCACTTAGCATGTCCTCGAAGTGTTTGGATGGGCCTTTACATTGTCCGTCTGTTTTGCGGATGAAAGGCCGATCCTCAAATCTAACTTTGTTCAAAGCGCATGTAAACTCTTCCAAAACCATTGCAGAACCTCGGATCATGATGCTGGAAAACTATCGAGGCGGGGAACTCCGTGTAACTTCACTATATTATCGGATATATTGTTGTCATCTTCTTGAGGACATATCAACCTTATATGGTAAGAAATGGGGCGAGATTTGGTCAATCTATCCACAATTACCCAAATCGCATCATGTCCTCCCTTAGTCTTTAGTAAACCGGTGATGAAATCCATCGTAATCTTATCCCATTTCCATTCGGGGATATCCAATGGCTTAAGAATTCCTCCCGGTCTTACATGCTCTGCCTTAACTACGACAAGCGTCACACTCTGCCACGAACTTGGCTATTTCCAACTTCATCGAGGGCCATCAAAATTTTCCTTCAAGTCTCTGTTCATTTTATTGCACTGGATGAACGCAAAAACAATCTATGTGCCTCTTCCATAACTCTTTGTCTTAGATCACCAACATTATGCACACAGACGATCCTGGTGCCAAAGATTTCCATTTCTTATCTAACTCATAACCCACTGTAAACCTGCTCTTTAGCAACTCGCTTCAAATCCATAAAACCGGATCTTCATCTTGCTTCTCCGAATATCATCCATCAACTCGGCCTTGCACTAACTAGCGGTGCCACAAAGTTTACGATCCTCGTCGATCAAACCTCACGATTTTCGACCCATCTAACCTTTATGAAACAACATCGGCGCTCGAATACGCAAACAACGGTTTACGCTCAAGGCGTGCGCCCACCACATTCGCTTTGCCGGATGGTGTGCGAATATCAAATCATAGTCCTTTATGAACTCACAACCATCTC